>JAWNOM010000139.1:0-14328 GCA_035045965.1 Drosophila aldrichi
AAAGACATTTGCAGACAAACAGACGACTTAAACAACATACCTGCTCCCACAATAACACAGCATACCCAACAGCCAGCTCACCCTCACGAAGATGAGCAGCCCAAACTACTGCAAAGTTCAAAAATACCATCTCTCTTCCTACCAAACGTCACTCACATCCAGCCACTACTCGACACAATAAACAACTTACCGGGTATTGGCAGCTATACCACCAAGGCAGCACAAGATAGCGGGATCAGAATCCAATGTGAGAACATCTCCACATACAAAAACACTCTGTTATGTTACTTAAAATTTACTTTATTGAAAAGAAAACTTTACCTTGGTTTACAACGCCACTTAACTCATATAAATTTTTCTATTACGTCATTTAAATTAACTTTATTAAGAAGAAAACTTTAAGTTGCAACACTACCCAATTCATATCAAACATTCAGTCAACTTAAAATTAACTTTTGAAAAGAAAACTTTATTTGGTTTACAATTACATTTTATTCATATAAAATCTTTTGTTACGTTATTTAAAATTAACCATATCGAAAAGAAAACTTTACATTAAGTTGCAACACTACTTAATTCATATTAAAACATTCAGTCACATTACTTTTCGCAATACATATTGTATCCCACTGAATGCTATAACGTTCTTTAATGAATACTTTACTTTAAAATACTAAACTATAACACTTAAAACAGTGATCAACTTAGGAATTATCAATTTAATTTCACTCGAATATTATACAAACTATTTCGTACACATTAACCTGAGACATATCTTGAATAGAAATCTTCATTTTAAACTTGCGCAATGCAACACACTTTGTACTCAAATGAAAGCCATACGATCTGTTTTTAATACTTTATTTTGATCTTCTAAACTATACATTCAAAATCTCGACTAAACTACAAAACATCAAATTGATTCCACTCAAATATGGCAAATGATTATCGCAATGCACTGCTAGATATATTATTAATAGAAATAATAAACATTACATTGTACCTTTATTCTATGTTTTATTTACTACATAAAGTCAACTCTAAGCAATAACGATGCCTTACGTACCAGCTAATACATACCTACAACAATGGTGGGCACAAACTCGTCTGAAAACTCAGCCCATTCTGCCTGGAATACATACCTGCTGACGACCATGCAACGAGCCCAGCATAACGCTACCGCAATCGACTGCAGAACAACAACCCTAGCCACACAGTTTACCTGCGCGCGTGGCCAATGATTGAGCTCCCCACTGGCTTGCGGCGCTATACTAGCTGTCGCACAATCCTTGCTACAACAAAGTTAACACAGCTCATACCTTAAAACAAATCTATTAATTGTTTTTATTTTTACAGGTATACATTCCTGTAAACAACAATAATTACGGCCAATACGCACCCCGCAAACACTCTTACAGCATCAGCCATAATTACACACACCACAAACTACTGCAGTAAATGGTATCATTTATGGCCAACACCCAGACCACACTCTTTTGAGGCGAGTACCAGTCACACTGCCACCAATGGCATGTACAAACCCACTTCACACCCTCGCCTGAGGAAGCATTATGGCCTTACCTGCCGGGAATACGTACCTGCGGACAAACACGAGTCTGTTTAGTGCACTTGCAGCTACACCCAACACCTTTTTAAGCTGGAGCTGAGCGGCTTGCATTTAGGCCGTTTCGTCCTGGCCGTGTGGAGGGCATATGCAACCACAATTCATTGTGTGCCAGCATCCCTGCCTGCAGCCGACCAGTGCACGTTTTGGCTGACATGTTTTGTCGCTTAAGCTCTGCACAAAGCCTACACAGCGCACATATCACATCATAACCAAGTCAACATCTTACAACTCCACGCATATACACAACCATCACATGCCACATCGAAGCTATTAACACATCACCACTACTGCCAACCTGGATAATCGCCACCTATATAATCTTCGCCATTCAACACACCTCTGCTGCACCTCACTGCAACCCACAGATCTGGAGTGGAGCGTCTTGCACATAGGCTGGTGAGTCCTGGCTGCGCTTGGGCACATGCAACCACAGTTCATTGTGTGCCAGCATCCCTGCCCACACGGCCGGCCAGTGTACTCCCTAGCCAACATGCATTACCGCATAGCTTTGCCAAATTGTCAAGTACAAAGCGCATTCATAGCTTAGCTAACACTCGCCTAGACTCTATCAATATGGACCTCGCAACTCCATGCCACAACACAATTAAAACATCCATCTCATCGTAAACAAGTTAACACGTCATCAGCATGCTGCCAACCAGAATACTCGCCATATCGTAGCGTCGTCCACACAACATTCGCCATTCGCGTAGCAGCCCACAAGGATTATAAAGAGGACGACAAATTGGAATGTGCGCATGGCCGGACGGCATGACTAGTGCTTACGCGCATATGCAACCACAAATATGTGAGCCAGCATCCCTGCCTACAAAGCCTGTCACTGTTTTTCCGGTCGAGGCACCTTGCCAAACATGGACTCTGCTCCGCCAGTTGCTGCGCTAAACAAAACAACAATTATTCCACAGTTATCTTGATCTCAACAAGTTTTAATCAACACACACCAGTTAACACGTCATCAGCATGCTGCCAACCAGAATACTCGCCACCTCGTAGCGTTGCCCACTCAATATTCGCCATTCGCGTAGCAGCCCACAAGGATTATAAAGAGGACGACAAATTGGAATGTGCGCATGGCCAGACGGCATGACTAGTGCTTACGCGCATATGCAACCACAAATATGTGAGCCAGCATCCCTGCCTACAAAGCCTGTCACTGTTTTTCCGGTCGAGGCGCCTCGCCAAACATGGACTCTGCTCCGCCAGTTGCTGCGCGAAACAAACAACAATTATTCCACAGTTATCCTGATCATACTCACACTGCCAGCTCGGACTTGAAACTCCAGACCAACCACGAAGTCATCACCAAAGCATCTTTTAACATCAGTCCTTGTTTAATTAATGTAAATTTATTCATATTAATTTTTCTCAATCACATCATCACTACTGCCAACCTGGATAATCGCCACCTATAAAATCTTCGCCATTCAACACACCTCTGCTGCACCTCATTGCAACCCATAGATCTGGAGTGGAGCGGCTTGCACATAGGCTGGTGAGTCCTGGCTGCGCTTGGGCACATGCAACCACAATTCATTGTGTGCCAGCATCCCTGCCCACACGGCCGGCCAGTGTACTCCCTAGCTAACATGCTAGCTATGCTAAATTGTCAAGTACAAAGCGCATTCACAACTTAGCTAACACTCGCCTATACTCTGCCAATATGGATCTCGCAACTCCATGCCACAACACAATTATAACATCCATCTCATCGTCAACAAGTTAACACGTCATCAGCATGCTGCCAATCAGAATACTCGCCACCTCTTAGCGTTGCCCACTCAATATTCGCCATTCGCGTAGCAGCCCACAAGGATTATAAAGAGGACGACAAATTGGAATGTGCGCATGGCCAGACGGCATGACTAGTGCTTACGCGCATATGCAACCACAAATATGTGAGCCAGCATCCCTGCCTACAAAGCCTGTCACTGTTTTTCCGGTCGAGGCGCCTCGCCAAACATGGACTCTGCTCCGCCAGTTGCTGCGCGAAACAAACAACAATTATTCCACAGTTATCTTGATCATACTCACACTGCCAGCTCGGACTTGAAACTCCAGACCAACCACGAAGTCATCACCAAAGCATCTTTTAACATCAGTCCTTGTTTAATTAATGTAAATTTATTCATATTAATCTTTCTCAATTGTATTTGCTAAAACATTGTTTGTAAACAAAAGAGTTGCCACATCGTCTCTACAGACACAATGCTGTAATGTTAACAGGGAAGGTTACCACCCTGCCCTAATAATTTAAAATAATCTTAAGATAATAGGCAATGTTGCCACCTAGTCCTAGGTCTATAACATTTGCATATGTTGCTCTACAGTAATGACGCAAATAAAGAAGGCGAGCTGCGGCTAACATTAGTTGCGAGCGAACCCCCATGGTGTACTATCGTGCACACAACTTAAAACCAAACCACTATAATTCCACTAAATATCCGCAACTGGGCCCATAACCTGTTGGATATTTAGACTTTTCTATATATCCAAGTTGACGGAAGTTATATTTAAGTGGATATATAGTGAAAACGAAAACGAAAACAGCCGCGAGCCGTGCTTTGCGACAAAACGTTTATTCAGTGACTAACTTATTCAGAGATGGTACCTATCACATCGATAAGGTACACGAGTTTATCGATATATCGTGTCGCATTGTAACAGATGATATTCTTTAACAACATTAAGCTGATTTAACACTCAATTTTAGTTAATTGTTCTTTATTATAAAATGGTTTAACATGTTAAATATTTTTTCATCAGAGCGTCAAAATTACAAATCACTTGTTTTTTTGGGGCTTTTCATGATACATTAAGCTGATTTAACACTCAATTTTAGTTAATTGTTCTTTATTATAAAATGGTTTAACATGTTAAATATTTTTTCATCAGAGCGTCAAAATTACAAATCACTTGTTTTTTTGGGGCTTTTCATGATACATTAAGCTGATTTAACACTCAATTTTAGTTAATTGTTCTTTATTATAAAATGGTTTAACATGTTAAATATTTTTTCATCAGAGCGTCAAAATTGTTGGATATTTAGACTTTTCTATATATCCAAGTTGACGGAAGTTATATTTAAGTGGATATATAGTGAAAACGAAAACGAAAACAGCCGCGAGCCGTGCTTTGCGACAAAACGTTTATTCAGTGACTAACTTATTCAGAGATGGTACCTATCACATCGATATGGTACACGAGTTTTATCGATATATCGTGTCGCATTGTAACAGATGATATTCTTTAACACCCTTCCTCAATGCGATCATGATTATAAATTCAGTTTACATGATGCGATTTCAAATTAACTTAACATTACAATACATTTAACATAATTCATTTCAAACTTAACATTTCACTAAATGTAACATGCTTGACCTTACAAAAAACTTCATATTCATATCTGTCCTACAAGCATACTATAAGTTAATTTGACTTTCGTCAGTTACTTGACGATCCTCGTCGCATTTCAGGCTGTATATCCAATAGCCCGCTGTCCTTCCGGCAACTCTGTCAATTGTTATGCCTGGTTGGCCATTAGTGCATCATATTCCCGCTTCATCGCATCGCACCAATTTGCTGCATGAACACTCTTTAACGCCTCCTCATAGGATGATGGAATCTTCACCTTGCTGGCAACCAGAGCTCCAAGTACGTTGTGCTGCTTTCGAGGTCGGCCTGGCTTGCCGGTTCGAATCAGCCTTGGTCTACCAGGACCAATGCGAGTGACTTTCATAGTACCGTCCTCGCTTACTTTGTCTTTGCGATCTCCATCGCTGCTGTGCCCATGGCTGCTGCGCCTAACGCTGCTGCGTCCCTCGCTGCCGTCCCGATCGACGCTGCGCCCAACGCTTTTCTCTCTATCGCCGCTGCGTCCCTCGCTGCTGTCCCGATCACTGCTGCGTCCCTCGCTGCCGTCTTGATCGATGCTGCGTCCCTCGCTGCTGTCCCGATCACTGCTGCGCTCTACGCTGCCGTCTTGATCGCTGCTGCGCCTAACGCTGCCGTCCCGATTGATGCTGCGTCCCTCGCTGCTGTCCCGATCATTGCTGCGCCCTACGCTGCTCTCTCGATCGACGCTGCGTCCCTCGCTGCCGTCCCGATCACTGCTGCGCCCTACGCTGCCGACTTGATCGCTGCTGCGTCCCTCGCTGCTGTCCCGATCGCTGCTGCGCCTAACGCTGCTGTCTCGATCGCTGCTGCGCCTAACGCTGCTGTCTCGATCACTGATGCCAGAGTCATCACTTCCATTGCCAAACTGCATGGAAGCACTAGGAGTCGGCGACACATATACAAACGACTCCTTGTCATCTTGAGTCTCGTCGAAAAGAACATCTCGCCTCTCAACCACCTGGTGAGATATTGGGTCGTACAAACGATAGCCTTTGCTCGCTACCGAATACCCAACCATTCGATATTCTTTGCCTTTTGGTTGCAGTTTGCTCTTCCTTGGACCCTTGTCCAAAGCCACTGCAATTGAACCAAACATTATTAGATGGCCGACATAAGGTTTCTTACCAGTCCACGCTTCCATAGGCGTCATACTGCCTAAAGCACTGGTTGGCGATCGATTTCGTATATATACGGCTGTGTTGACTGCTTCAGCCCACAACGATTCGCCCAATCCTGATTGCATCAGCATACACCTTGACATCTCCACAAGAGTGCGGTTTGCCCTCTCAGCCACGCCGTTTTGCTGTGGTGTGTATGCTATTGTCAGCTGTCTCTTGATCCCTTGACTCTTCAGGTATTCATCAAACTGCTTATTGACGAATTCACCTCCATTGTCACTCCGGATACATTTTAGACCCCTTCCTGTTTGCCGTTCAACCAACGTTTTGAACTCGACGAACTTCCTGAAGACTTCATCCTTCCTCCGAAGGAAATATACGAAAATACGCCTTGATTTGTCATCAATAAAGGTTAAGAAGTACCTCGATCCAGCCAAAGACTGTGTGCTAAAAGGCCCGCACACATCTGCATGAACCAACTCCAATATGCCTTGTGCTCTATTGGCAGTTGAAGCAGGAAATGGCTGCACATGAATTTTGCATAGCATGCAAGTTTTACAACTCATGTTATTATTGAAAACCATATTTTCAATACCGCGCACCATTCCTTTGTTGATCAGATCTTTCAAGCCATTGACATTCAAATGGCCATACCGTTTGTGCCACAGCACGCCATCTGCTTTAACAGCAGCATAACAGCTATCTCGCTTTTCTTGAAACATATACAGATCACCAGATTTACTTGCTTTAACAATGCAATCACCCTTTTGCATTACTTTTGCATAATCTTGCCCAAAAGTAACAAAGCAATTATGTTTCACAGCACTGCTTACTGAGAAAAAGTTTCCGTTTAATTTCGGCACATAGAGAACATCTTTTAACAGCAACGTGCATAATTCCGTCTCTAGCTTTACTTCACCCCTCCCCTCTGCTCTCAGCACACCGGAGTCAGCTAGACTGATCATTTCTGTGTGTTTTACAAACTTTGTGAATAACCTTTTATCACAACACATATGGCTTGTAGCGCCACTATCCAAACACCACATACTCTTTTTCAAATGATCTGCGCTCATCGCATTTAATAAACTGCACTGCTTGTTCTCTCTTCTTTCTGCCTTTTTCTCACTAGCGCTATCTCTCTTACACTCAGCCTTCATATGCCCGCGCTCGCCACACTTGAAACATATCACATTTTTGTTTCTCTGCTTTTGCGCCCTCTGCGCGTTTGGCTTGTAAGTAGCACTAAATGCTTTTTCGCATTCATTCTTTTCTTCTGCGTTCTCCCTCCGCTCGCTCTCCTCCTTCACTTTGATGCATAGAGCGTTAAAGGGCGGCAGACTGTCGCGCGTCTCTATGGCGACAACGAAATTTTCAAAACTTTCTGGAAGACTCGACAGCAAAATAATACTGCGCAATTCGTCGCATAGCTCTATTCCTACTGTACCAAGGGCGTCCAGAATTCCCATGAATTCATTTATGTAGCCCGAAATGCTTTGCCCTGGCGCCATGCGCTTAAAAAGCAATTTCTTGTAGAGCTGTACCTTGCGTGTTGCTCCAGTTGGCTGATGGACATCTTTCAGCCGATTCCATGCCTCCAACGACGACTTGCAATCTTTCAAATAGCCCAATTGTGAAGCATTCACACTCAATGTGATCACTGCCAGCGCCTTCTCATCTTTGGCCTGCCAATTCACATTCTCCGGGGCATCCGTTGGTAGCCGTTCACCAGATGCTACACTCCATAGTTCCTGGTGTACCAACACACTCCGCATCTGCACCTGCCAAGTGTCATAGTTGCCTTCGTCCAACTTTTCTATTTGATAAATCCCGCTCATAGCTTATTATCAAACAGCCCTGAGTCACACCGATGTTATTAGTTCGTAACTAAAAACCAAACCACTATAATTCCACTAAATATCCGCAACTGGGCCCATAACCTGTTGGATATTTAGACTTTTCTATATATCCAAGTTGACGGAAGTTATATTTAAGTGGATATATAGTGAAAACGAAAACGAAAACAGCCGCGAGCCGTGCTTTGCGACAAAACGTTTATTCAGTGACTAACTTATTCAGAGATGGTACCTATCACATCGATATGGTACACGAGTTTTATCGATATATCGTGTCGCATTGTAACAGATGATATTCTTTAACAAAAATTACAAATCACTTGTTTTTTTGGGGCTTTTCATGATACATTAAGCTGATTTAACACTCAATTTTAGTTAATTGTTCTTTATTATAAAATGGTTTAACATGTTAAATATTTTTTCATCAGAGCGTCAAAATTACAAATCACTTGTTTTTTTGGGGCTTTTCATGATACATTAAGCTGATTTAACACTCAATTTTAGTTAATTGTTCTTTATTATAAAATGGTTTAACATGTTAAATATTTTTTCATCAGAGCGTCAAAATTACAAATCACTTGTTTTTTTGGGGCTTTTCATGATACATTAAGCTGATTTAACACTCAATTTTAGTTAATTGTTCTTTATTATAAAATGGTTTAACATGTTAAATATTTTTTCATCAGAGCGTCAAAATTACAAATCACTTGTTTTTTTGGGGCTTTTCATGATACATTAAGCTGATTTAACACTCAATTTTAGTTAATTGTTCTTTATTATAAAATGGTTTAACATGTTAAATATTTTTTCAACAGAGCGTCAAAATTACAAATCACTTGTTTTTTTGGCGCTTTTCATGATACATTAAGCTGATTTAACACTCAATTTTAGTTAATTGTTCTTTATTATAAAATGGTTTAACATGTTAAATATTTTTTCATCAGAGCGTCAAAATTACAAATCACTTGTTTTTTTGGGGCTTTTCATGATACATTAAGCTGATTTAACACTCAATTTTAGTTAATTGTTCTTTATTATAAAATGGTTTAACATGTTAAATATTTTTTCATCAGAGCGTCAAAATTACAAATCACTTGTTTTTTTGGGGCTTTTCATGATACATTAAGCTGATTTAACACTCAATTTTAGTTAATTGTTCTTTATTATAAAATGGTTTAACATGTTAAATATTTTTTCATCAGAGCGTCAAAATTACAAATCACTTGTTTTTTTGGGGCTTTTCATGATACATTAAGCTGATTTAACACTCAATTTTAGTTAATTGTTCTTTATTATAAAATGGTTTAACATGTTAAATATTTTTTCATCAGAGCGTCAAAATTACAAATCACTTGTTTTTTTGGGGCTTTTCATGATACATTAAGCTGATTTAACACTCAATTTTAGTTAATTGTTCTTTATTATAAAATGGTTTAACATGTTAAATATTTTTTCAACAGAGCGTCAAAATTACAAATCACTTGTTTTTTTGGCGCTTTTCATGATACATTAAGCTGATTTAACACTCAATTTTAGTTAATTGTTCTTTATTATAAAATGGTTTAACATGTTAAATATTTTTTCATCAGAGCGTCAAAATTACAAATCACTTGTTTTTTTGGGGCTTTTCATGATACATTAAGCTGATTTAACACTCAATTTTAGTTAATTGTTCTTTATTATAAAATGGTTTAACATGTTAAATATTTTTTCATCAGAGCGTCAAAATTACAAATCACTTGTTTTTTTGGGGCTTTTCATGATACATTAAGCTGATTTAACACTCAATTTTAGTTAATTGTTCTTTATTATAAAATGGTTTAACATGTTAAATATTTTTTCATCAGAGCGTCAAAATTACAAATCACTTGTTTTTTTGGGGCTTTTCATGATACATTAAGCTGATTTAACACTCAATTTTAGTTAATTGTTCTTTATTATAAAATGGTTTAACATGTTAAATATTTTTTCAACAGAGCGTCAAAATTACAAATCACTTGTTTTTTTGGCGCTTTTCATGATACATTAAGCTGATTTAACACTCAATTTTAGTTAATTGTTCTTTATTATAAAATGGTTTAACATGTTAAATATTTTTTCATCAGAGCGTCAAAATTACAAATCACTTGTTTTTTTGGGGCTTTTCATGATACATTAAGCTGATTTAACACTCAATTTTAGTTAATTGTTCTTTATTATAAAATGGTTTAACATGTTAAATATTTTTTCATCAGAGCGTCAAAATTACAAATCACTTGTTTTTTTGGGGCTTTTCATGATACATTAAGCTGATTTAACACTCAATTTTAGTTAATTGTTCTTTATTATAAAATGGTTTAACATGTTAAATATTTTTTCATCAGAGCGTCAAAATTACAAATCACTTGTTTTTTTGGGGCTTTTCATGATACATTAAGCTGATTTAACACTCAATTTTAGTTAATTGTTCTTTATTATAAAATGGTTTAACATGTTAAATATTTTTTCATCAGAGCGTCAAAATTACAAATCACTTGTTTTTTTGGGGCTTTTCATGATACATTAAGCTGATTTAACACTCAATTTTAGTTAATTGTTCTTTATTATAAAATGGTTTAACATGTTAAATATTTTTTCATCAGAGCGTCAAAATTACAAATCACTTGTTTTTTTGCGGCTTTTCATGATACATTAAGCTGATTTAACACTCAATTTTAGTTAATTGTTCTTTATTATAAAATGGTTTAACATGTTAAATATTTTTTCATCAGAGCGTCAAAATTACAAATCACTTGTTTTTTTGGGGCTTTTCATGATACATTAAGCTGATTTAACACTCAATTTTAGTTAATTGTTCTTTATTATAAAATGGTTTAACATGTTAAATATTTTTTCATCAGAGCGTCAAAATTACAAATCACTTGTTTTTTTGGGGCTTTTCATGATACATTAAGCTGATTTAACACTCAATTTTAGTTAATTGTTCTTTATTATAAAATGGTTTAACATGTTAAATATTTTTTCATCAGAGCGTCAAAATTACAAATCACTTGTTTTTTTGGGGCTTTTCATGATACATTAAGCTGATTTAACACTCAATTTTAGTTAATTGTTCTTTATTATAAAATGGTTTAACATGTTAAATATTTTTTCATCAGAGCGTCAAAATTACAAATCACTTGTTTTTTTGGGGCTTTTCATGATACATTAAGCTGATTTAACACTCAATTTTAGTTAATTGTTCTTTATTATAAAATGGTTTAACATGTTAAATATTTTTTCATCAGAGCGTCAAAATTACAAATCACTTGTTTTTTTGGGGCTTTTCATGATACATTAAGCTGATTTAACACTCAATTTTAGTTAATTGTTCTTTATTATAAAATGGTTTAACATGTTAAATATTTTTTCATCAGAGCGTCAAAATTACAAATCACTTGTTTTTTTGGGGCTTTTCATGATACATTAAGCTGATTTAACACTCAATTTTAGTTAATTGTTCTTTATTATAAAATGGTTTAACATGTTAAATATTTTTTCATCAGAGCGTCAAAATTACAAATCACTTGTTTTTTTGGGGCTTTTCATGATACATTAAGCTGATTTAACACTCAATTTTAGTTAATTGTTCTTTATTATAAAATGGTTTAACATGTTAAATATTTTTTCAACAGAGCGTCAAAATTACAAATCACTTGTTTTTTTGGCGCTTTTCATGATACATTAAGCTGATTTAACACTCAATTTTAGTTAATTGTTCTTTATTATAAAATGGTTTAACATGTTAAATATTTTTTCATCAGAGCGTCAAAATTACAAATCACTTGTTTTTTTGGGGCTTTTCATGATACATTAAGCTGATTTAACACTCAATTTTAGTTAATTGTTCTTTATTATAAAATGGTTTAACATGTTAAATATTTTTTCATCAGAGCGTCAAAATTACAAATCACTTGTTTTTTTGGGGCTTTTCATGATACATTAAGCTGATTTAACACTCAATTTTAGTTAATTGTTCTTTATTATAAAATGGTTTAACATGTTAAATATTTTTTCATCAGAGCGTCAAAATTACAAATCACTTGTTTTTTTGGGGCTTTTCATGATACATTAAGCTGATTTAACACTCAATTTTAGTTAATTGTTCTTTATTATAAAATGGTTTAACATGTTAAATATTTTTTCATCAGAGCGTCAAAATTACAAATCACTTGTTTTTTTGGGGCTTTTCATGATACATTAAGCTGATTTAACACTCAATTTTAGTTAATTGTTCTTTATTATAAAATGGTTTAACATGTTAAATATTTTTTCAACAGAGCGTCAAAATTACAAATCACTTGTTTTTTTGGCGCTTTTCATGATACATTAAGCTGATTTAACACTCAATTTTAGTTAATTGTTCTTTATTATAAAATGGTTTAACATGTTAAATATTTTTTCATCAGAGCGTCAAAATTACAAATCACTTGTTTTTTTGGGGCTTTTCATGATACATTAAGCTGATTTAACACTCAATTTTAGTTAATTGTTCTTTATTATAAAATGGTTTAACATGTTAAATATTTTTTCATCAGAGCGTCAAAATTACAAATCACTTGTTTTTTTGGGGC
Organism: Drosophila aldrichi; assembly: GCA_035045965.1. NCBI lineage: Eukaryota > Metazoa > Arthropoda > Insecta > Diptera > Drosophilidae > Drosophila > Drosophila aldrichi. The sequence goes on from JAWNOM010000139.1 coordinate 12,608, forward strand.
TTTTCATGATACATTAAGCTGATTTAACACTCAATTTTAGTTAATTGTTCTTTATTATAAAATGGTTTAACATGTTAAATATTTTTTCATCAGAGCGTCAAAATTACAAATCACTTGTTTTTTTGGGGCTTTTCATGATACATTAAGCTGATTTAACACTCAATTTTAGTTAATTGTTCTTTATTATAAAATGGTTTAACATGTTAAATATTTTTTCAACAGAGCGTCAAAATTACAAATCACTTGTTTTTTTGGCGCTTTTCATGATACATTAAGCTGATTTAACACTCAATTTTAGTTAATTGTTCTTTATTATAAAATGGTTTAACATGTTAAATATTTTTTCATCAGAGCGTCAAAATTACAAATCACTTGTTTTTTTGGGGCTTTTCATGATACATTAAGCTGATTTAACACTCAATTTTAGTTAATTGTTCTTTATTATAAAATGGTTTAACATGTTAAATATTTTTTCATCAGAGCGTCAAAATTACAAATCACTTGTTTTTTTGGGGCTTTTCATGATACATTAAGCTGATTTAACACTCAATTTTAGTTAATTGTTCTTTATTATAAAATGGTTTAACATGTTAAATATTTTTTCATCAGAGCGTCAAAATTACAAATCACTTGTTTTTTTGGGGCTTTTCATGATACATTAAGCTGATTTAACACTCAATTTTAGTTAATTGTTCTTTATTATAAAATGGTTTAACATGTTAAATATTTTTTCATCAGAGCGTCAAAATTACAAATCACTTGTTTTTTTGGGGCTTTTCATGATACATTAAGCTGATTTAACACTCAATTTTAGTTAATTGTTCTTTATTATAAAATGGTTTAACATGTTAAATATTTTTTCAACAGAGCGTCAAAATTACAAATCACTTGTTTTTTTGGCGCTTTTCATGATACATTAAGCTGATTTAACACTCAATTTTAGTTAATTGTTCTTTATTATAAAATGGTTTAACATGTTAAATATTTTTTCATCAGAGCGTCAAAATTACAAATCACTTGTTTTTTTGGGGCTTTTCATGATACATTAAGCTGATTTAACACTCAATTTTAGTTAATTGTTCTTTATTATAAAATGGTTTAACATGTTAAATATTTTTTCATCAGAGCGTCAAAATTACAAATCACTTGTTTTTTTGGGGCTTTTCATGATACATTAAGCTGATTTAACACTCAATTTTAGTTAATTGTTCTTTATTATAAAATGGTTTAACATGTTAAATATTTTTTCATCAGAGCGTCAAAATTACAAATCACTTGTTTTTTTGGGGCTTTTCATGATACATTAAGCTGATTTAACACTCAATTTTAGTTAATTGTTCTTTATTATAAAATGGTTTAACATGTTAAATATTTTTTCATCAGAGCGTCAAAATTACAAATCACTTGTTTTTTTGGGGCTTTTCATGATACATTAAGCTGATTTAACACTCAATTTTAGTTAATTGTTCTTTATTATAAAATGGTTTAACATGTTAAATATTTTTTCAACAGAGCGTCAAAATTACAAATCACTTGTTTTTTTGGCGCTTTTCATGATACATTAAGCTGATTTAACACTCAATTTTAGTTAATTGTTCTTTATTATAAAATGGTTTAACATGTTAAATATTTTTTCATCAGAGCGTCAAAATTACAAATCACTTGTTTTTTTGGGGCTTTTCATGATACATTAAGCTGATTTAACACTCAATAGCAATACG
>JAWNOM010000141.1:0-15111 GCA_035045965.1 Drosophila aldrichi
ATTTTTATACCCTGAACCCATTGAAAATGGGAAATCAGGGTATAATGGTTTTGTTAAAATGTATGTAACAGGCAGAAGGAGGCGTGGCAGACCCCACAAAGTATATATATTCTTGATCAGGGCGACGAGTTAAGTTGATTTAGCCCTGTCCGTCTGTCTGTCCGTCCGTCCGTCCGTCTGTCCGTCTGTCCGTCTGTCCGTCTGTCCGTCTGTCCGTATGTTTGAACGCGTCGATTTCCGAAGATACAATAGCTAGAGACTTCAACTTTTTTTTTAAAATGTCCGTATATAGCACGCGCATATCGAGTTTATCACATAATTTCGATAACTTGTCCGATTATTTTTTTATCGATGAAAAACCTTATCGAATGTCAATTATTAAATTATATCTCCTACATCTTTTGAGCTAGAGTCTCCAAATTTGAAATGTAGACTCATATGTTGATTATAGAATTTCGGTTTTTGTTATAATTCACCCCCCACCCCTATATCCACCCCCTCACCCTCACCTTTGTAAAATGCGTATTTCAAATACTAGAGACTTGAGATTCGGCACATACACGCATAGTAATGATATAATCACAATCTAAAAGTTTCATGAAGAACGTACGTCCACAAAAAAAGTTATTAAATAATTAAGTTTCAATGAGAAGCCCACACTGCAGCCCATGCGTGCGTGCCTATATGTGCCTATGTAGTATGTGTGTGTGTTTTTTGTAAGCAAAAAGACGCGGAGAATTATTGAAATATCAGTTCTCCGAAGGGTTCAGGGGATTTCCTAGTCGGGCAGTCTCGACTAGAGCTTTCTTACTTGTTATTACTATTATTATTTTATTTCATAATTTTTTTTATGTTTCAATATTTGCTTTTATTGTCTGTCTCTACAGTGCATTATTATTTTAAGTTTACTTCTAATTATTAATTAATATTAATATATTAAAATTGATGAAAAAAAAAAATGCATCTCTTCTTAAAATACATATTTTATAAACGCAGTTTTTTTTTTTTTTTTTTTGTTCAAGCTTGCAGCAAAGTCCTGTTACCCCATAAAATGATTAATTATTGGCCCATTTTCTCTCACTCTCCCTCTTTCTCTCTCTCTCATAGCTTTACCCGAAACAACATTTTGTAATTTGTTTGTGCTGCGTTGTCTCTATGTGGCAATTTAAAAAGTCGTTTTGTCTGGCTTAAATTCAACACACGGACTACATTTGCTACCTTTGCCGCCGTCTGCTGGCATTAATTGTAATTAACAACTTACACGTGCTACACATTCACTAAGCCGCCCGACCTTCGGCCTCCCAAAAACGGGGCTCATATACATATCTCTGCCATGTACATTTCCTTGTAATTATTATTTACAGTTACTTTGCAAATTGCTAAAAATTTTACATGGGTGTGGCGCACTCTTTGGCGCTGATTGAATCCCATTCGCTATTTAACAGTGGCCGCCTGAAAGTATGCAATAATTTTTGGCAAATATTTTGCTAATGGGAATTTGATTGGAGTTAACTTATAAGTATGTATTAGGTATTAATATTATTATTAAGTATTAATATAATAATTGCTGTTTACATTTCTGTTTAGTGTAGTGCAGCAATGTATCACGATTATAATATATATATATTAATATAAATTATTTTTGATGTCCTTGAAAATCTTTAACGAGACAAATATTTGCTTCGACTGCTTCAACTTCAGACTAAGTCAAGCAACTAATTGTATTTAATGTATACTAATTTATTATTTCGACAACTTTAATTTTGATATTACGATGCGATTAAAGTCACTCTGCCTAAGCTGTCTCGTCATCCAAGTTAAACAGGCTTTAACTATGTCAAAAGCTTATACATTTTTAAAATCCCAGACAATAGTTTTTTTTTTCTTCAACTTTTTGTTTTATTGTCACGTGTGTGTGTGCGAGTGGGCGCAGCGGATGATACTCGCACACACACACACACACACACTCTCGTAGACACACTTGCAAGCCGTAAGCCATGCTCCACATTGCTGCTCTAGCTCTGGCGTCGCAGCCCGCAGGGGCAACAGGAAGACGCATGTGTCCCGTGTGCCATAATCGAGTCACGGAATGGCTTGAAAAAAGTCACGCGAGATTGTTGAACTGTCTGAAAATTATGGCTTGCGGGGTTAGCCATTGCTATTCACAAGGGGGGGCGTGGCCCTCGGGCCGGACTTTTGATTTGATTTTGAAAAATTCATGAGTCCACCAACATTGAGCGCGAGCGCGCGAAAAAAGTTGCGACCCTCCGAGACTCTCCAACTGCCAGCCCCCGCCCCCTCTCAAAATTATGAACAACTGTCACGCTGTTTATTGTGTGACAGCTGGCATTTACGGCTTCGCCCTCTTATCTCGGCTCCTGGATATGTGGTTCAGTGTGAAATGCACAACATTTAATTACGAAGAAAATTGACATTTAAGTCTCAATTCTTATGAATATTTTAAGAGATTTGCGGTAAATTCTACCAAAAAATTTTATTCAATTCAGCTGCAAATATTTGCTTATTGGGCCTTAACGATTTCTGACACATTTTATCAATAAGATTGACATATAAAAGCAAACTGTGGCCATGCACGTAATTTTCTGAGTGACAGTTTTTGACGGAAGTAAATACCAAATAACGATTTAATATTCCAGTAAGCGATTTAATATTCAACAATTCTTTGTATAAACAGTTCCTTGAATGATGAATTAATTGAAACATTACTTAAAATACCAGGAAATTTGCTTATTAGTAAACAAATAATTATAGCTAACACTATTTGAGCAAATTATGGTAAAATAGTAAAATGTTTAAAGAAAGGACCAAATATATATTATATATACATAAAAATTTAACTTTAAGAATTAGCTTATATTTTTGAGTGTAAACAGCACCATATATTATTATTATCTTCATTATTATTATGATTCTTTTGTTGTTTGCATAGCTTAAGGATAATTATTTTATTTATTTATATTTTTTTGGCTTACAAAGGAGTTACTGGAGTACTCCGTATGGCTTCAATAAACAATATTTTAAAACTCTTTAGCATAGGAGTCTAAACTTTGTCTATTTCAATATTGTGATGAAAATTAAATGAAATAATGCTGGGTATATCCTATTATTTGCTTCCAGTGAAAAACAATGTTGTTATTCCGTTCATTTCTTACAAAACTTCTTGTTTATTTTATTATTCCATCTGACGTGGAAAGTGCAAAGTTCAAATGAGTCAACCAAATTATCTATTAAATATTGCACGCAATTCCATTTTCCTGCAAAGAAATTGTGATTTTTTAATGTGTAAAACGTTAACAGATGGCAACGATCAGCTAACATGAACACACACACACACACACACATACACACACACGCACAGTGTAAATCCCATCAAAGTACATGAAGAGCTTTAATTTTCATTAATCAAAATCATTTTGAATTCAACAAAGTGCAAAATGAGCCAGAAATAGACGCAAATTTTCAATTGATTTAAATGAATTACGGCAGAAAAAAAAAAATAAATAAATAAAAAAAACGTGAACAAGTGCTGAGCACGAGATCGCAAAGAGAGCCACAGCAAATGTTGATGAGAGAGCGAACGCCAGTGAGAGAGACAGAGAGACGATCAAGTTCAGTTCTTAAAAGCTCAGAGAGTGACAACTGTAAAGCATTGGAGACAACATAAGTCACGAGAGTTTATGATACGCCATAGCCGGCGATTTTTTGCTCAAGGTCAAATACATAGTGGGGGAAGCGACATGGGGGGGCAGCGACAACGAAGCATAACCGACCAGAGAATATTGCGGTACATCATTATTTAGATTAAGTTTAATCAACTTTGATTTAAGTCAGTCCGCGTGCACATCGCGTGTGAGTGCCACATATCGAGCGATTGTTGCGATTAGCTCTCAATTTGCGTGACTGCGACTAAGTAACACTAACTAACGGCAACAGGCCATAACTAACTATAATTGCCCGGTCAGAGCAAACGACTGGCCCCATTTTCAAAATTAATACGTACGTACGTTCAAAAGCGCAGCACGGCAAAAGCTCCGCAGCGAACTTTAAGCGCGACAAAAGTTTTGCCGTGCAATCAGCGTCTATGCCCAATGGCCCAGTCCTTCGGTAAGCTGCTGAGTAACGAGAGTCATGTGTATACCCTTACTTTGTTTACCCTACTGTAAGAAAGCTCAATACCACGCATAAAAAGCGCTAAGCAGTCAAACTGATGACTTCATTTTCAGCTTACATTGGACTCAAATGATATTTAACGACACGGCTCGATAAGATAAATATTTCTAGGACTGTTATGTATATTTAAATAATTATCTATTGTAAACATGAACTTTGCCTTATTACCAGCAATAAATATCAGTGAGCTTTCCCAAGCGGTATTCCCTTTGACGGCCATGATTCATTTTTATTCGAAATAAGTAAGGCACAGTTGACCAAACTTATCTATATGATTTATATACATGTGCATACATATGTATTTGTGTGGCTAAAATATTATGAAGGCGTGCCAGTGAAACAAATGATATTACAGTGGGCAAGCACAATTTCGGGCGGCACTTGCCGTCGTGCGAAAATACTCATCAGCATTTATGAATATGTTCTGATAAGGTGACTACACTGATTGAAGCTTAATCGCATCGTAGCCGTGAGTCAACTACAAATAAACCTATGATTCAGTTCGCAATGATCTATGCAAAGTGCAGCTGTAAAATTCAGCACTATCTTAATCATAAAGAGAATTAGCATAGAAGTGAGTTGGAGTCGAGAGTGAAAAAGCTGATTACAGAAATGGCAGCGCTGCTCTCTCACTGATTACGGCTTGGGATTTACTCAGCTGCGTACAGTAACAAGATTCAATAAAAAGAGGATGAGTAGGCTTACACAACAAAAAGAAGATCAAAGCAGAAGCAGTTGGGAGAACAAGACGAATATGGTGAAGCACGCACAATAACAGCTGCTAGAAGCTCGAGTAGCAGCTTACTCGCTAAACATAGCAACAACAATAAGCGCCAGACTAACACAGCCGCGGGAAGAATAAGCAGACCACATAATAACATCAACAATAAGAACAGTAATCTAAGCACAGCAGCTACAAGAGCGAGCAAGAAAATGAACTCATAATAGTAACAGCAATAAGAGCAAGCGCAACGCAACAGCCATAAGTGCAAGAAGAAGAACAGATAACAACAATGAGAGCAAGCAAGACAGAGCAGAGCAGCCAGTTTCGCACGCTCTTTATGCTCAATGGTAGAGCTTTCGCATGTGCCATGCGCTTAGAACTTTCGCGCGTAGCTTTTCGTTCGTGTGCTTTGAAAACAGTTGATGAGCTGCCTTCAAGTCAAACGGACGTGGCACGAGGCGTAGCTGAGAGACTAACTGTTTGAATAAAAGCAACAGCTTGCTAATAATACAATAGCATCCGACGCAGCAGCAGTAGCAACAACAACATCAACTCAATATAAACTAAACTATAATAGAATTTATATTTATTTAATTTCGCGCCGCCTGGTAACAACAACAAACGTTTTTCGCGTGTGTCTTTGAAAGCGAAAGTTATGTGATAAGCAAAAAGCATAAGTGTCTCTGTGTGTGTGTGTACGTGTGTGAATCTGTCTGTGCGCTTTTTTCGCTGTACAATTATCCTGTGCGTGTGCTCGTGCGTGCGTGCGTGTGTGTGCCCAACTGCGCAGGACGTGCTCCAGCGAAAGCTGCTTATCAGCGTCTGTAGCTGTAGCTGCTGCCCACAGCAGCCTGTTATGATTTCGTGGCTATCATCAGGCGCATAACAAGGTCAAGCCAACAGCTGGCAAAGGACTGAAACGGAAACAAAGCAAGCACAAATTCACTTTCATGGTTAAATAAATAATAGTTAGCCCAGCTTTCCAATTGATTTTTTATAAAAGAAATATTTTTTTATTGAACTTGACAAAAAAGAAGAAACACAACAAAACTCACAGCAAAATGTCTTCCATGGCTGCGTTTGATCAAATCAAAATTGGACTCAAGTAAGTAGCACAATAAAAATAATACCGCCTATAAAACCATAAAGAAACATTCGTTAATCATAAAGTGATTCGTGAGTAAAGTTGCTGATTTTTACGGATTAATCAGCATAAATCACCTGAAGGCGTAACCAATTCAAATTGTTTAGATCATCGCTAGATTCGTTTTCTGTTTTTGGCACTAAACTATTGTCTAGTACTTGACGTAATTAATAGACTTTAGTGCATGAAACCATTTAATTATGGCCGCCTTTTACAGTCACTCGAATGACATCAGAGAATTGTGTCATATAAGAGCAACAAAACCTAAATAAAGCATATATCATTTTAATTCAACAATTCTATAAAAATGCGATATATAATCGATATTAATTGGGTAAACCTGCTATTGTCTATCCACCTAGAACTACATTATCTACGAATATTGTTTTATTGATTGATAGTGGTCTGTTCCGTCATGTTTTATTTCGTATAGGTGCCAGATCTAGCTATCTTATCGATTTCTTCGAAAATTTCGAATGTTATCTAAAAGAGTATCACCTATTCTAACATAGCTACCAAATTTACAATCTCTGGCTTTCATAGACTCCGAGTTCCTTCAGACAGTTTATAAACAGAGACTGCCTGTTTATATATATTTTACGATTCTGCTTGATTCACGTCTGCTAAACGATAGTTTAAATAAATCAACATAATTAAGGCATATCGGTAGCCGTGTATATAGTATATACGCACACATTTGCTCAGATAAGCGGGGCAAATATAAGTCGAGCAAATCCCTGAAGATTAAATATTTATATAGTAAACAGAGACGGCTATGCGTGGGTGTGTCCGCGAATGGGCTTCAACAACAAAATAATGAATTTTTCAAGCAAATTGCTGCAATTTGTGCGTTCGGCTTGTGCAGCCCATGTCCTTTGGCCAGGACAACGGCATGCCCGGCAAGTGAGTTATGCTGCGCATTAGTCGTTAACAACAATATGTTTACGCCAGGACCTCCAATTATCTGACAGCTTATGTCCGTGCTACCTGAGTCCATATTGTTCGCACAGCTCAAAGCACTCTATTGATTCCCGGGAACTCTGTAATTTGTCTACATAACGAGCGAACGTAAACACAGCGCATGACAGTGCCTACTATCGCTCATCGCACAGCTGTCATTAGAGGCGTCCATTGTCTGCCGCTGCTGGCACTTTAACTACGCAAATAATTAGGTAGAGAACTGCTCTACAAGCGCCTCGCAGCTAGCAGCAAAAACATAGAAGGAAAAAAACAGTTATATAGTCCCAATTAACTAGCAAATACCCTGTACTTTACTAGGAACTCTTTCTGCAAGATTCACATTTATTTTTCGTTATGAAAAATGAGTGTGTGTTTTTCTTTTTTATTGATAAGAATTATCTTGGGATGATAGGAAAAAGTTTATATATAGATAAGTTATAAGTATATACAGGTATTCATAAATCATTATTGACCTATCAATAATATTATATGCGAAAAATGTTAACTGAAACAGATTAGTTCTCATAGAATGAATACAGCTCTTGGAATCTGTATGAGTTAATGAAATTAGTTTAGCAAAATCTGTGCACTCTAACTACCCTCTGCAAGTGCTCTATAGGGTATGTTACAACAACTACAAGAGCAACCTATTTATGCAAATTTTGCCTATTGTATGAAACGTCAAGCTGAGTCATTTGTGTCACAGCGAAATGTTTGAGAGAACGAGCAAAGAGATTGTGCCATGAGATCAGCAACAGGTTTGCCTAATTTGATAAAAAATTGCTCTCTAAATGAAAGATAATGAAGAACACGCTGTATGTGAAGGGAGGACCACTGTGATGAAATAGAAGCAGAGCTACTGCTTGAATGTGAGTGAAATACTTTGCATTTACTCACATGACATAGATGACTTACAAGTTTTTTATCTTTAAGCCTCACTGGATGCCCTAAGGAGTGTAGAACTAACTGTAATTGTTTTGAGATTAATTGCAAAGTGTTTTTAGTTTACAGAACTTGAATTAAAGCTTCCACTTTTAGTTGAAGTCATCAAGAGCTTGGCTTGGAATTCCCAATGAGTTGTGCCAGCTATTCATATGCTAGTGGGATTCCTATTTGCAATCAATTATCTTCACTTTGTCATATTTATAAATTTTAAATGAAAGCAAAAAAAGCTATTTTCATTTTAGTTATTCGTCAAAAAATTGGGAAATATTATTTTAAATATTCTCTTTTAATTTCTTTTCGCTCGTTCAATTTTTTTTTCTTCACTTTGTATCTAATTGCAACATTTTGTTTGGCGGCTTTTATTTCACTTTAAAATGAATTTGCATATTTATTGTTTTGCTGTGATTTATGCCACTGCATCTGAGCAGAGCACTCAGTCATTTATATTCATAAAGCAATCGATTCTCGGCGCAGAAAAAACGCAACTGTAAAACTTCGAATTGTCAATTTGAACGCAAATTTGATATATTTTTAGCTTGTGGCAATAATTTAATTCGCTCAAATTCGCTATGCGACAATGTTTGCTGTCAATTGACTAAGACAAGAGTATATAGAGTATATATATTCGATATAGTATATGCATATATATCTCTATGGGAGCCATCATCACTTACACCTATTAACCTTCAGTTTTATTGAATTTCTCACACGATTCTGGGCGCACGTTTGGCATTTGATCAAATCGAATTAAATGTTTGCCAGCTTGGCAATAAAATAACTCAGAAATTGGCCTTCGTCAATGACAAAATATTTGATGTGTGCCACTGTGCAGCGACATATTTGCAATTTGTTCGGTTTATTGTTTGATTCTTTGTGATTTTATTCATTCTAAACGTTAAATGAACGCAAATTTCCCCATATTTGCGTTGGCTAAAAAATTTTGTATATATATGCACAGATTTATCTATATTATTGCTGCCATCTCTGTATTTTTCTTTTCTCATCACATTTTTGGGCTATTCAACATCGCTCATACGCCGCGTATTGCGTTCCACGGCAACACTTTACGTGCATTTGTCGCTGTCGCTCGAGCTGCTCGCCCACGCCACACACACACAAATACACCGTCAATTTTATTTAATTTTTGTAGCGTTTTGTATATTTTGTAGACAGCGCAAAAAACAAAACGAAAAAAGTCGCTTGAATGAAGAATATAACAGAGCATAGATAGGCACAGCAACAATATTTTATATAAATCTTTTCTTCGTATATCCATTGATATTTTTCGCTTGCTAATGCGTAAATGAGTTTTATTGCCAATTCGGTATTCTCATCTATATCTATTATTATAATATATAGTATACACATATAGGCAAGATCTTAGCTCATATAATAAATTATAGCTATTGAATGAAATCTTTATGTTTGTTCTGGAGTATATTAAGGAAATGTCTTATTAATTGTAGATCAGTCTATAAATTATTTGCCATACTCGAACTGTTTGAGTGCCCAAGTTCTATGTGATTGATAATATTACTATCAATGTTTTCTACACACGCGCAGTCTAAGAAAATTATTCTAGGAGTATAGAGATAAGAATACCTAACTTTGATATTAATTCCAAGGTTATAAATCAGCTGGCAAAACGTGTTTTTTAACTATAGATCTATAATTTTGTATAAATATACATATATATTCTTTGCATGTGTATAGTCTTTTATCTATTGATATTACCTAGATCTAAATGTGTTAGATTATACTGAAGTTGGAGAAGTTTATGATATTAAGTTATGATTGAATTGAAGTGCAAATTAAAGAAACTTATTCCATATATTAAGGTATATAGATTTTTTGCTTGGAGTTTCCTATGTTTTTTGCACATTTCAAAGCATTTGAAATATAATAAAATAATATAATATAATAAAATATTTGCTTTAAATTGTCAACTTAATGAATAATAATTTGTAATCATACTCTATATATAAATATGGTTGTATCTTTAAAAAAAAATGAATTGATATTTATAAAAACTAAATTAATTCGTTATGAAATCAACCCTATACAAAAAAAGAAAAACAGATATTTAAAAATTTTAAAAGCTGTAAGTTAATATATATTATAATATAATTTATTATATAATTTTGACTAACAAAAATAAAAATAAAATCAATATTCAACGTGTTCAAAAATTAAAGAGAAATATTTGATATTGATATTTACATATGGAATTTATTATAATTTACATATGCTTTACGAACTTTGCCTTCATTTAAGCCTCTTAATGGCTCCAAAGCAATATATAAACAAATTAAATGACGTATATATATCTTATTATTGTATTGAAAGTATTTCATATATTTGAATCACATCTAATTTGATTTTAATTAGCTTTTACATTACTTTACTTTTCGTTTGTTGGAATTCAAAACTAACTATGAGTCGACAGAAAAAAGAACAGCAAACAGCGGTAATCTTAAGTTTTGTATCTATATAATTTAAAATATATATGTATATACATATGTATATTTTTAGTATTTATTTTTTACATTAATATATAATATAATATAAAAATAATATAATATAATATAATATAATGTAATATACATAATAATGTTATACAATATATGTTTTCTTTTTAATTTTTTTTTTTTTTTTTTTATTATTATTATTATTATTTTTTGTATTTTGTATACATTCATTCTCCATCTAGAGCAGTATTATAATTTCCGTTAGTTAGTCATATACTAAATATCAAATTCAGTTGGCGCTGTAAACACTCCTTGACCTGACTGACACATCAGGGCTGAAAATGCAAGTAACGCTTACCTTGTGTTTTATCCTTGCGCCACTTGAGAGCTTTTTCGGGCGATTCATTCATGAGCGGCTGTGCGCGAATGAAAGCTCTCAATGAAAGCTCTCGCCGGGCATCGTTGCATGTCAGTCCTGTCAAGGTCAACGAAAACGCGTTAATAACCAGCCAAATGGATATGTAAGCGCTAAACAAACATTGTCCAACTTTTTTTGTTTCCACGGGAATTATGAGAATGTGTGCGTGGGGAATTTATTTAATTTTTTTTCATGGAAATTGTGTCTGCTTCAGACTGTTTTTATTCATATTTTTTTTTTATTATAATAAAATGTGTATATGTAATGCGGCCTAGACTGCGTGCTGGATTCGCTTGCTCGCTTGCTCACATGCCTGATAAGTATGTGGTGGGGGCTATTAGGGGAGCGGGGGCTGTCAGCTTGTCTGGCTATTGGAATATGAATGCAATCAATGCGACATAATCTGTTACACGCGTTGCTTATCACTAAAGTTCATATTCCATTGCTAGACGTGAAAATCATAGAGCTCAAAATAATGAATTATTAGACAGATTACAAAGATTCCGTTTGTCCGGGAAGCTAAAGGTGCTTATCATTCTACTCAATATTTCCATGATATGAGCTGAGGTAAGCCCGAATTTAAATGAATCTAACAATTAAAGTACTTTTGCAATGGTATAAGTTTTAAAACTACTTCGATATGGTTTATGGTTCAATGAGACTGGCTTCAAGTCACACTTAAGTCTAAAGTTTATGGCAACAATCTTTGATTAATCTAACATTTCTCCTCGTAAGCATATTGAAATGAAACAGCTCAGACATTGATGTTATTGTTTCCTGTACTGATTAAATCGAAAGATGCACAATTTTGTAAAAAACCTCAACCAGAAAATATGTACTAATGCAATTTGGAATGTCTCTCTTCAACTGTCTGCCGTGTTGCTTGCTCACTTCTTCTTGCGCTGGTCTCCGGAGGACAAAATGATGGCAATACGTATGAAGATGTTGAGGGCATCCATGTAGATGGCCAGGGCATGGTTGATTGGATCGTAGCGGACGTAGCCATGCTCCGGATAGCTCTCGGCTGCCTTGACGATGCGCTGCGTGTCGTAGAGCAGAAAGCCGCTGAACAGAATCAGGCCGCCATACAGCGACATGGAGGCGAGGCCGGCGCCCAGGGCTGTAGTTGGCGGCAGCCACATGTTGGCCAGCGACGAGGCGAAGATGATGCCCAAGCCAATGGCCAGTGGTCCGCCCATGTGCAGGAATCGGTCGCTGGGCGCGCACGCCGCCACCGTGGAGAGGGCGCCCACAATGCCGGACGTGTAGAGCAGGGCACGCACCAAGACGGGGCCGCCCAGGAAGCACATGGGCGCAATGACGGCGCCCATGACGCCACAGTGCAAGGCCCAGGCCAACTGCTTCATGCCAATCCCTGGCTCGTAGTCCAGCGCCTGGGTCAGGGCTCCGGTGCCCATGACCAGACCCATGGTGACCAACGTGGCCAGCCAGCCGCTGCGCATGATCAGATTGAGCAGCGCCTCCGACTGGAATACGGCTGTTGCGGAGGCAGCCGTCACGGCGCAGGAGGCGCCAAAGTAGGCGTAGGTGGCGTGGATGCGATCCCTCACGTATTGCGGCCACATGTACGAATGGTCGTAGATGCTCGGCTGGTTGGCCAGGCCCAGGCCGTAGTAGCACAGCGCGACGATGCCCATCAGAGCGGCGCCCGCTGCCGCGCCCTTGCCCATGGAGTAGGCGTTCTCGGTGGGCGGTCCCATCATGCGCTCCTTGAGTGTGGGCGCCTTGCTACGGTGCTCCAGATGGGAGCGATTACGATCTCCGTGCTCCTCCGAGTAGTTGCGTCGCAGCTTCGGCTGCAGCAGTCCCCTCTTTGGCTTCAGCGCCTGGAGTTGCATTCCGCTGAATCTGCATTTGGGCACTTGCTGCGCCGATTTCCACAGTCCCTGGGAGCAACTGGGGGGCGTCTTGCAGAGCAGCCTAGCCGAGCGCCCCGAAACGAGATGCGCTAAGCGTGCCAAAAGCATTTCTTAGCGTCTTACAAAGAAATATATATATATATATATATATATATATATATATATATATATAGGTTTATAACACTAATCTGTGCAATTCGATTTACAAATTTACCCAGAATTATGCTTTTGTACAAATTAAACTATTTTATTTTGAGAAGAGAGGCAAACGGACCCTAGTTTTGAATGACAAAATTTCTATTGAGATATAGACGAAAATCGAATGGGAAATCATAGATAGATTAAAATATATATTGCTCTTAACTTGAGGTTTTATTTGGAAAAATGTATATTTAAAATTAAAATAAAATTCGCATATTATTTATAATTAATGTATTTTACATTTACTTAGTTTTTATTATTTTATATTTATATTTATATATTTTTTCCTGCACTCATTCGAAAATTTAGCTAAACATTACGATATAAATCTCGCTCAAAATGTTTTGTCAATTTTGACGAAATACATATGAGAAGCATCAAGATTCCGATTCAAGTTTCACAGTTCTGTTGTATTTGGACAACTTGTTTGGTTTAAAATTCGTTTCTGCATAAAAATGTATTTTATTTATTTTTATTTTTTGCCATTTTGGAACCCACCAACCTTCAGTAAAAACTTCTGCTTGTATGCAAATTGATCCGACTAAGAAACGAACCTAATTTATAATATGCTTGTGCCAAATTAGTTGACAATCTCACAGCAAATTGCAGAAAACTAGTTTTGGCCTGATCAAACGCAGCTGAAACTGGAAATTCGTCCAATTGTGGGATGCAAATGAACTTGAGTGCATATCTGACGTATAAAGATGATATATATATATATATGTGTGAGATGGGCAAAAGGAATGTCTGAATTGCAGAAATCTGAAACAGAAATATTCAAGCTGTTTCAATGTGTTCCTGCCTGGCCCCGGCCCATAGTTTATTTGTCTTTGATTTCCCAGTTCATTCTCTTTTCTGTATTTAATTTTCGTCTTGCTGTCGTCAGCATCAGCTAGCAAGATTTTGTTTATTTTTTCACTCATTCATTTCGATCATTTATTTTTGGACATAATTCAAAGGCAAAGCATCAAATTGATTTCATTTCATTTCATACCAAGGCATGTTGCCCTTAATTAGCTGTAGATTGTTTTGAGTTCTTTAGCTGCTCGTAACAATTAGTGAAATAGAAAAAAAAAGCAAATGCCAACTTTAGGTGTGCTTTCAGCGCTTAAGGCAAATTTATTTGCCACACGCAATGTCAGCATTAGAAATTTTGTTGTTTTTTTTTACCTTTTTTTTCCCATGGGCTTTTTTTTATTGATCTCTCTTTTTATTATGTCCAGATACTGACTGCTGTGGCAAAGTTCAGGGCCAAAAAGAAAGAAAAAAACAAAAGAAATAATATTAATAATAATAATAAAAGAAAACATTGCCTTATATGATAGACGCAACAAAAAGAAAACCCGAAAAATACAGCAGCTCGAGTGGCTAAAAATAAGCAAAAATATGACAAATATTTTATTTTTTTTAGCTTTTGCTGTCATTTGCGAAACACAAAGTCACGAGAAAACAACAAATATTATGCGTAAACTTTTGTTGCCATTTTTGACAATTTGAATCACGTTTCGCTAAATGAGCTCACATAACATAGTTGACCGCAGCTGATAACATAAATAATATATTTTATGCAAGTCAAAAATTCAATTGAAAGTGATATACATATATATACGTATGTACAGGAAATATACATATACACATATATATTCTATAAATCTTAAGCAAAACAAAATACAATTGGCGCTTTATAAAAGTTTTATAAATGTTTGCTGAAATATTTCTAATATGTCAGATTATGCGCCAACCTTGAGCTCTATTATTAGCCTCTATGGTTCTTGAAAGAGCAGACGAAATTTTATTATGCCTAGTATAGTTGCCTAATGACATATTTCTGGGGACCCGAATATTGTCAACTATTTTCACTTGAAACTGTTTACATTTATTTTGAATTATAATTATTTCATGATTTGCAATTTTATTCTCAGGGTGCGATAGAGTTGAAAAAAAGAAAATAAATAAAATAAATTAAATAAAAAAATAATTTATAATTTATTCTATTTTATTTTATTTTAAATTAAAAAAATGTAGTAGTTCAGTATTTATATTTGTCTCTACACTTATCGAATCACTTATTTATTATTATTATTATTTTGTTTTTATAGTTTTTTGTTCATTTTGGGCAAACATTTTTAATTTTTCCTTTTTTTTTTTTCAAATTCATTTAAAAACATTATTTCTTGCAT
>JAWNOM010000143.1:0-17133 GCA_035045965.1 Drosophila aldrichi
AATGTCAACAATTTGTGTTATAAATGCAGTCAAAGGTAAACAGCGTATGGCCAGGACGATGTAACCAAACTCTGGAATCCTTTTGGGACAAACGCGCAGCAGCTGCGCAGCAGCAGTGCAGGAGTGGAGCATGCCTTTGACAGCAGCCATTCTAGATGCATTAAATTTTCATTAGTTGCAGCATAATTAGCCAGGCGAATGCCTTTGCCAAACTCAGAGTCAAAGTCAAAGTCGGAGTCAAAGTCGGAGTCGGAGTCGGAGTAGGAGTCGCAGTTGGAGACGGAGGCTGGCCGCAACACGGATTTCACGAGCTGTTGCCAATGCCGTAGCGGAGACAAACGATGCAGACAAATAGCAAACAAGCTGGACAGACAAAACAGTTTACTTACACCTACACCTGTACCTATGTGTGTGTGTGTGTGTGTGTGTGTGTGTTTGCCACATGCCCCCTTAGGGTTTCGCACTCGTTGCAAAAGTGGCTTTTTGAGTGGTTTTTCAATGAAGTGTTAAGTGGGGAAAATGCCAGGCTGCTCAGTCGCCCTCAGCCTGCGTGTGTGTGTGTGTGTGTGTGTGCCCCAACCACTTCAGCAGCTGCCTGTATATATATGTGTATGTGTGTGTGTATTTAGTTGTCGCTGCCTATTTGTCTCTTTCCGGCCCCTCAGCAAATAGGTCTGCGGTCTGTGCACACCTTTTGCTAGCGCCCTAGCTTAGCTCTCGGTTATTGCTGTGTGTATGCGTGAGTGTGTGTTTGTTGTTCGTGGTGCGCTGCTTCTCCATATTGCTGCCATTGTTTGATGGTGGTTATAAAGCTGACAGCTGTCAGTTGGCAGTAAATTTGCTAAAATGTTTATTTGCCAAGCGGATGAGTTTGCGTTTAACTGCATGCACAGTCCTCTACACACACACAAACACAAACACACACACACACACTCGCAGAGGAATGCTTACAACAGCATAGACACACACACACACACACTTGAATAGTTTGGTCGCTTGCCACACAATCACTGACATGTGTAATACACACACACACACTCACACACACTTATAGAAAATGTATACATTTAAATGGACAGAAAGCCAACTCCTGAGGCACAATTTAGTTTACCAACGTGGGCCACATTTAATCACTTATAAACAGTCGCTGCTGTAGTAGTGGTAACAGCAGCAGCAACAACAGCAGCAGCAACAGCAGCAGCAACAATAATTATAATGAGGGCAGCATTGCGTGCATGACAAATGTTTTGGTACTTAATAATAGAATAATTATAGCCACACTATAAAATGGCTTAACGATTATGACAAACATATAACAGCTTAGAAATGGAGAGTCAGATAGAGAGAGAGAGGGGGGGAGAGTGGTGCAATGAGAGGGAGATGGGGAGAGCAATAGGTCAACATAGATACATATATAGACTTGATTTAATTTAGCAAATACAGCTTCTAACTAAGTGGCGGTTCAGAGTGCTTAACTTGCCCCAAATGAATAGGAAACGTGCTTTTTCCCTATAGTAGATTTTAGAGCATATTCATAGCAATTAATGATAATAATATATTGATATTCATGATAAAATATTTATTGTATTTGAAAGTCTAGAATATGAATATTATTTTATATACCTATTTATTTTACTTTATTTTATTTATTTTGTTATTTATTTATTTATTTTATTTATTTTATTTATTTTATTTATTTTATTTATTTTATTTATTTTATTTATTTTATTTATTTTATTTATTTTATTTATTTTATTTATTTTATTTATTTTATTTATTTTATTTATTTTGTTTATTTTATTTATTTGATTTATTTTATTTATTTTATTTATTTTATTTATTTTATTTATTTTGTTTATTTTATTTATTTTATTTATTTCGTTTATTTTATTTTTTTTTTAATTTTTTTAAATTTTATTTTATTTTATTTTTTCAGAAAAATCAGATTAGTTATTGCAATTTTTGATTTGTTAAAATTGGGGTTACATGAGAAGAAAGATATATCAGAATTATTATATTATTATTCCTCCCGCTTATGCATGACCTGAATAACGCGCTGACTAGATCTAGTTATATAGAAATCCTTTAGTCTGTTCCTCTATGTTTCTTCAGAAATTTCGATCTCCAGCTGTCCAAGCGCAGTCTCAGCGTGAGCAAATCGTCTTCTTATGTATGTGTGCGTGCGTGTATGTTGTTTGAAGTGGACTTCTATTTAGTGTTCTAATATATGTAAGTTTGTTTTGAAATTGAGCATAGGGCATAAGTCGGTATACTCGATCGTTCGTCGATAGAGATGATCGGGTATTCTTCAATGTTCTCCCACAGTCCACTTGATGACGTTTGCAGATGATCATCTATAATACGTTTGAAGGTTACTTAAATTTCCGATTTATATAAGAGCGTTCCACCCGTTCATTTTCAATAAGTAGATCGTCCTCTCTTGCCCAATTTGATCCTCTCATTGCCTACTTACTGTCATCCTCTTCGTCCTGCTTGAATTTACGTCGAAACTTACGGCGGCTACTGTTGAAGTCACTCACTGAAATCTTAATGCCAGCTAATGAGGCTGCAACTGTTTGCTGTCTCAAGCCGTTAAATTGTTTTCACTATTGGCTGGATGGAAATTTTATGGGCTTACGCTGCGGCGCGAGGCAGCCATTTTTTTTTTTGTGTACTTTTTACTTTTGTACACATTCCCGAAAGTGAGATGGGTATATTAGTTTGCTGCTGCAAATTTAAAAAATAAACTTGTGTATATCCTCAATTTTTAAAGGGTCAATATTGGAATATATTTATATTTATAATCTGGTAAAATTGCTTCTATAATGATCGATTAATCCACAATCATAAAAGGGGAGGAAGATTAAATAAAACAGGATTTTCTATAGTTTTCCTACTAGAAACTCAAAATTTAGTGACATTCTCTAATGACTTGCACATATATAATATATTTATCAATTGAAGGCGTGACAAATCGATAAATTGAGCTGCGAATGTGTATTTGGCAGTCGGTTACTCCGGACTGCAGCGCTCTTGTTTTTTATTAATTTATTAAAAACGAACGCGTGTCGAAGACGCCAGCGATGCGAACGACGATGCCAACGACGCTGCTCAGCACCTCGTAAACCTTGGCGAAATCATCATCAAGTGGCGACGTCGTTGCAGTGTTTGCTGTCATCGTTGCCTACAAATGAAATGTAAATCTTCTGCGGCCCGCAAAGCAACAAACGTACCAGCTGCAGCCAAAGCTGACTGAGGCAGAGGCTGGGCAGAGGCTGGGGCAGAGGCTGGGGCAGAGGCTGGGCCAGATGGCAGATGGCAGAGGCAACATCGATAAAAGCCGCAGTCGTGCGATTTACGTGCTCTCAAATTTAATGCGATGCGTGGCAATCGCCGTTCCATTGCCACAATGCGATGCCATCAACGCGGCTATCTGCATGCGCGCTCTCGTATTTATTTAATTCCATTTCGGTTTTCAATCAACCGATAGGTTTGCGCAGTTTTCGCCATTTATCGCTTTATAAAAGGCAAAAAGTAGCAGCTGCTGTCGTTGTCGCTTTCCTTGTTGTTGTTGTTGTTGTTGTTGCTTTTTCTCTTGCCTTTCGCTATCGTCATCATAATCATTATCATGATGAGCTAAGAACCTTTTTCATGCTGCTTTCCGCATTGTCATAATTTATACATGATGATTGCCAAAAATAAACAAAATTCTCGAAATTCTCTTTATACCAGCTAGTCGTTATTTTCAAAACTATTTTGCCACGCGATTTAACAACGAATTTTACTTTGATATCACTAGCGAGCATGTGCATGTGTGTGTGTGTGTGTGTGTTTGTAAGAAGTTAGAGGGAAATTTTAAATCAAATGTAAGCGTATTGAATTTTTCATAGCACACTTTTGTGCGCTTCGACGCTGCGCGGATTGCCGGATTGGCGGGGTGAGGATGGGGTATGCAGGTTTGCTGCTGTCGTTGTCTATTTGACAGTTGCCAAAGCGTCATCTAATTCCCCAGTCAGCCAGCCAAGTTTCACATATATATGTGTGTGTGTGTGAGTGCTTTGATAAAAACTGAAATTAATTATTGAAAGGGCTGCTGATGTGCGTCGCGTCCCGTCGCGTCGATTCGCGCTCTTTTCACCGCATGTCGTAGGCTGTTGAAAATTTAAAAGGCGTTCGAGCGAAAGCAGTTGGCACATTAGAGTACATACCCACACACACACACACACACACACATGTAACACAACTTTCGTTTACGCTTGAAAGCTCCGTACGTATTTACTTTGTATGAGCAAAACTGTCACCATTAACCACAGCCAGCCGCAGAGTGGTGAGCAAAGAGGAGTGAAGAGGAGTGAAGAGTGAGGAGTGCCCGCATGTGGCAAGGGCTTCCGCGCAAACAAATTAGCGTTTAATTATACATAGGCAACAAATCCAAATAGAACTGTAAGCCGGCGAACTGGAATTATAATTAAAAGTGTGTGTGTGTGCGTGTGTGTGTGTGCGTTCCATTTAACCCTGACTATGTGTTGAGTGCTCGTAAAATGAACGCATCGAATCGCATTGCCCGCAACACACAAAGCAAATGCAAACGGAAGCCAAGTCCGTGGCGCCACCGGCCAAGCCGCCGCGCCTGAAGCCCAACAAGAAACAACTGCAATTCCAAAGTCCGTTGCCGGGACGGTCACGTGCTGCCGCGACAATGGCCACGAAGGCAACAAAGCCGAGGCGAACTCCAGCCAAGTCGAAGACGCCCACAGACAGCAGCAAGCGGAATGCGGATGCGAATACGGATGCAACTACGGCTATAAGAAATCGTCTCGCCGAGGGCTGCACCACTCTAATGTATGCGTGTCTGCGTGGCGACATTGTGCAGGTGCTCGCCCAGATGCGCGCCAAGGTAGGTGCAACAACAGCAACAGCTCCACAATTCCACAATTCTAGCAGCCAAAAGTTTGAGCCACATGTGTGGAAGCATAAGCGGGAGTCCAAATACTCTTACACAGACAGCCACAAGACAGTGAGAGTATCCACAGTTACATATAAAAAGAGAAAAATAAAGATAGATCAAAAGTTAAGGAAAATCCCAGCATCATGATGTTGCCGCTTGGCATTGTCTCAGCACAAAGGCCCAAATCAGGCGAAGGCGTAACACGATTTTAATCTTTTTGTTGTCACGATGAGCTGGCGCTAAAGTTAAAGCCAGCAAGGCAATAGCCTTTCGCCTCGCCCCGACTCGCCTCGCCCAGCCACGCCTTCTCTATAGGTGTTTGGCAGCATGACAAGACTTTAAAATTTCCGTTGCAGCCATTTGGTCGCATTGTTCTCAGCTCAGAGCCTAATTGCTTCATAAACATTTCTACAACAAGCCGAACATAACAAAAGGGCCCAGCTCTGGCTCTGGCCATGCCTGCAGCCCATTCCCAGTCCCAGTCCAGGGTCGAATTAAAATGCTGTAAATGGCAGGACATTTGAAATTGACAAAATAATCCCGAGGCTTAGTTATGGCTGCGCAATTTGGCAGCCGTGTTGCCGTCCGCTCCAAAATACCGAATACTGAATGGTGAATGGTGAATGCTGAATGGTGAATGGTGAATAGTCGCATGGTTCGTTTGTCATGCGCCTAAATATGCCAATTTTCCCATTTAATTGAAATTTGAAAAGTTTTTTAATTGAACGCAGATAAATTTCCAAGGCTCTCTAATGACCATCACCAGCCACCCATCCAGCCCATCCAGCCCATCCAGCCCAACCATCCGCATTGTCCTGTCGCTAGTTCTGCAATTATTATTGGGCGTCCTGCTGACAGAATGCCTTCAGTCAAAGACTGTTGCCTTTGGCCTCGTAATTGATATCGACAGCAAGTTTGATGTGAATTGCTCTCCGTCTATTTGAAACTTCGAAGGCTCGTGCCTGACGTCAGTTCGCTCACTTATGTAATTGCTAAATGACGCCCAGCCTTGGTTTATTTGCCTGTGAAATATAGCAAATGTTGGCAATTATGACTTGTTTTTTCTTTGCTGGGCAGCGACAGAGTCCACATAAACAACCGAGTCACATTGCGCCTGATTTCTAATTACAATCAGGAAAACAATAAAATCATTTTCAAAGTTCAATGGGGCCGAAAGCCAAAATTAATAATTGGATTTGCTCTAATTTTAATTTTATGCATCTTAGATATTTCCTACTTCCTTCTTTTTACAATATCTATCATAGCAAAAAGTTCTTGCTATTTTAGAATTTATAAATATATATGTCTGTGGCAATGTTTGGTCCATAAAGACCATCAAACGATAAGCCTATTAAAATTGAGTTTTAATTCTCTATGAAAATAAATTTCATTGCTCTTCAAGTTCATTTGGGATGCTAAAAACTTTACCGAAAAACCTTTCTATCATTTAATTAAGATTTGTGCCACTCAAAGTATTCCTTCTGATTGGATTGTCAAAGCGAATTCTAAAACTGATCTGCTGCATGCCATGTATTTAGGCAATCCTTTAATGAGTTTCACAGAAATATGATTTCATTTTAATGTAAATAAAATAAAACAATGATAATACTTGTGAGTGCTGGCTGCATAATACTCGTTCAACCTGAAGTTAAATGTTTTCTTGGAAAATCCTAAGGGCGAGCTTGGAGAGCGCTTGCTACAAGTCTTTTAATTTAACCACCTCGATGGGTGTATATTTATATACATAATTAATTATGTAAATAACATGAATTTATTATATAGTAAAATTTTTAAAAATATTTATAATATACATATATTAAAATATTAAAAAGTATATATCATATATTATATTTTTTTACATTAAAGTTTTTTTTGTAAAATAATTTACTTTCATTATTAAATATATAAGTCTGCATGTCAATTTTATTATATATATATATATATATATATATATATATATATATATATATATATATATATATATATATATATATATATATATATATATATATATATATATATATATATATATATATGGCGTGGGTTATCGATATATATATATATATATATATATATATATATATATATATATATATATATATATATATATAACTTATCTATATATGTATTTAAAATATAACATATAAACAAATTTATAAGAAAAATAAAATAAATTTGTGACATAAATACGTTTTTAAATTTTTTTGTAACATAATTTATTTTTAATTTTAAAAATTTATATCATTTGCCAATTTTTTTAAATTATATATATAATTTCTCTATATACGTATTATATAAAATATAAAAAATAAATTTCTAAAAAATAAAATAAATGTGTAACATAAATAAGTTTTTAAAGTTTTTTCGTAATATAATTTATTTTTAATTTTAAAAATTTATATTATATATTATTTATATTATATATTAAAAATTTAATAATTTTTTTTTTGTAATATAGTTTATTTTTAACTTTAAAAATTTAAAATAAAAAAAAATTATAAGAAATAAAATAAATGTATAACCTAAATAATTTTTAATATTATAATTTATTTATATTATATACATATATATATATTTTTTTAAGTATTTATATTTGTAATTTTTTTTTTTTTTTTATATCCTATATTTTTCCTTTACCTGTGTATGCATTTAAATTTTACCATAAGATAAGCTTATTACACTCGTGAATTCCTGGTTATGAGTCTTGTGCCTGGAAGGCAAGCTCCCATTGGGTCGTAAGTCGATAAGGTTGCGTAACCCATTAAAACTTTGCCAGCCTGTCGATAAGTCGCTCTGCTCGCCGAGTTCTCTTTAAAGCGGACTCTCATTATGCTCGTGTTTATTGAATAATTTAAATGGCTCTTGTTTATTTGTATTTATTTATTTCGTGTTGTTGTCTTCTTTTTACGAGTTCTGCGTGTATCTTAATTAAGTTGATGTCTAATTCTGAAATTAGATGACAGTCTGTCTGTCTGTCTGTCTGTCTGCGTTAATAAATGAATGAATGCCTTTAATTTGTCATGTCTGGCACCGGCGCCCGGGTCACTTTGCTTTTATGCGCAATTGTTGAAGCGGACGAAAGGATTTTTATAACATTATGCAACAGGCTGAGGGCTTATTATGTATTCGACTTGTTAGATGGAAATTCTGTTCATATATTGATGCGTAAGCTGCTTGAACCTTTTGAACTGGCTAGCGTGGGTTATCGATATTGCTGTTTAACATGGCGTATGCGTAATAAAATCTATTGTCTACTTTCAAATAGGGCTTATGCTTAGCCTCGCAAATGTATTTGCTGGTGTCTTGGCTGGCCAGCCTCTTGGCTGCTCTGGAGAGCACTCCGCAACATTTATAGGCATTGTTTACTTCTCTGCCATTGCTTTGCTTAAACTTTTCATTGATGTTGGTTTTTTCAGGCCCCTCCCCCATGGCCCAGCTAACGTCTGTTGTCTTCGTTGTCGTTTTTATTGTGTGCCGTTGCTTTTGTTGTTGCCAAAGTTGGTGCTGTTGTTGTTGCTGTTGCTGGTGCTGCTGCTTTTACCAATTAAGTCTTAATTTCTTAGAAAATAAAACTTTTTGGCTTCGGGCATTGTTTGGCACGCCGCCAGCATATACTCACTCTTACCTTCGCCCTCAACGGATCAATTGTGCCACCTTGGCGTCCTGGCCAGCATATTTGCTGTTCCTCTTGCCGTTGCCTTTAAAGCAAAAGCCACAATTTTTGAAGCTGCAAGTTTTCTAGCCACGTTCTGTCCACTATTGGTTGGCATGGCCCAAAGAAGCAGAAGCAGAAGCAGAAGAAGAAGAAGTAGCAGCAACGGATGTCTGGCGCTCATAAGATAGCTGCAGGTGTAAATTATTTATTTTCATTTCAGATTTACAGCAGCCGCTCAACCACTGTGCCAGCTTTCACTCTCCTCCACTCAGGCGCTCCACCCGCGTTTACAAGCTCTAAGCAAAACTTTTTTTGTTTAAAAAAACTCCAGCTGCAGAAGTTGATTTTCGTTCGGAGTCAACTTTTGTTTGCTGCAAATAATATTAACAGTCAGCTAGTCAGCATATTGTCCAAATACAAACATGCAGCTGCTTCTCAGTGGGCGTAATCGACCTGCAGGAGTCTGCCAATCGTCCGCCTCCTGACCACACTCACTTTGATAATAATTTTTATGTAGCCCTAGCTGCTAATACTGCTAATACCTTAAGCACAGCCCAGTCACAGTACAGTTAGCATTCCAGGGGTATTCGACGACTTGCACCTGTTCAGAAGCTTACAGCGCGTGGGTGGCTCGTTGAAAATTGATTTTGTATTTATATTTCAGCGCACTTGTTCAGTGCTTGGGTAATGTTTAATATTTAATGCCGTCAGCGTTGTTTAACTCGTGACTGAAGTTTAGCAAAATATGAAATGGCGAGAACGTTGCGCCATTTAATTGCATATTTATGTTGGCCAACTACATGACTTTTGAATACTTAACTTGTTTGGCTGCTGAAATGCTTTAAGCTTTCATTATTTTCAATTGTGTTTCAATATTTCAGCGTTCCATTAGCGTCGATTGCCTGACCTTGTGCCACTTATCGGCCATTTGCCATTTTTTAATTACACTTCTTCATTCTCCAGCTTCAGCTCGTTGCACTTTGTTTCTGCCTGGCATTCACTTTGCTTTTGTTTTTGTTTTTGTAGGCGCTCCATCAATGCGCAAATTATTATTAATTTGAAGGCGCTCTGTCTGCACCTTGCAGCGTTCCATCTCTCTCTCTCTCACTCTTTGACTCTGCTCTGTCTGTCTTTTTGTTCGGCTTTCTGTTGGCCTTCGCTTGGTAATTTTAATTGCAATTTTTGCTTTTCGCTAGCTTTCTCTCACTCTCTCTCTTTTACTCATTTTGGCCACGTTTGTAACAGTTTGTTGAAATTTCATTAAAAACGACGTCGAAAAGTTTGCTTTCACCCAGTTTCCGTTGGCATTTTTCGAGACGAATCAGCGCTCATCTGCAACTGCATTCGCTTTTGGCTACCCATTCAATTCGATTGTGGCGCTACTGTTTGCCCAATGAATCGTTCGTTTGATTTGCCAGCGACGCGCACATTCAAATTATTTTACAATATCTATTTAGTTTTAGTCGCACTCGCAGTCGCACTCACTTGAATTCTTAATTAATCGTTAGCTTGCCAAAGGTAATTCCAAATTCCGAATGATATTGACAGACAGCGTGGCCCAAAATGGCATTGCCGGTGGGCGAGGGAGGGATGGGGCGACGGGGTGTGCCCAATTCTCTTGTACAACTGAATGTTTTGCGTTCGACTTAATTGCAAGCTATTTGAGCATTTCTTGTAATTACCGAAGGACCGCACCCAGGCGAAAGGCTTGCAGGATGTGGGATGACTTCATAAGCAAACCCGCTCGATGGGTGATTGGGTGGTTGCTTTAATTGAAAATAGATTAGGCGGCATTTTGCTGCCTGTTCCTAGGCCAGCTAGCCACGCGATTCACCTCAATTCAAAATTTTATTGCCCCGTTTCGACTGTTTTGCATGCCGTACTGTAATTAATTACCTCCACTTTTTGTGGGCCAACAAATGTCCAAATAAAAGTCAGCGCCAATGAGTTGAATAAATGTTGCAGAGCATCTGATTGCGTGGTCAAGTGTGACGTTGTGAGTCATCATCTAAAAAAAAACAATAGCAATAAAAATACACACACACATGGCCAAACTAAAGTTGGCCAAAATGAGCGGCGAGCTAATTGTGCAAAAAAAGAAGAGAAAGCAAAAAAGCGCCACAAACTTTGCCCCCCAAAAAGCCAAATTTGACCATATGGGTTGGCCTATTCGGCTGCCCGGCTGGCCAATTAATTAGAAACTGGCTGAAACAGCTGACCAGATCATGATGGGCAGCTCTAACCAAAGGATAACTGTCGCAATGACTGGCAAACTTTGAAATGGCAAATTAATTACTGAAATCGTAGAAATTTGTCTTGCTTGGTGGCTAGCCGTCTCCTGCCAGCCGTCTCCTGCCGCCTATTCTCTACTGTTGTTTGGCTTTGGAAATGACTTCCGAAGCGGTCGCCCAATTGCCAACTGCCAGTTGCCAAGTTGCAGTCGAAGCTAAAGTTGTTGTTATTGTGGAAACTAAACTGAAGCCGAACTGAATGCGACCCGCTCTCTCTCTCTCTCTCTCTCTCTCTTTCTCCCTCTCTCTCTCTCTCTTCATCTGTCTGGCATATGTAGGAGGATATCCGCATATGAATTTGCCTCCTGCTTCGCTTTTGATCAGGGATATATGCTCGGCAGGCTAATCACATGTGAGCCAACTGAAACTTTTGCCAAAGTCCAACAATATTTGCTCAAAGTGCATAATGACATGAAAAGTTGACATAAATGAGCAGTGCTTGTTACTAATTTTAATGCGCATCGCATACAGCTTTGGCCAGCTGGCTGGGACAACACGCCCCTCCCGACTTGCCGACTCGCCACCCAGAAAGTTTCTGTTGCGGAAATTACTTCGGAAGCTGGAGTCAGGACGAAGGGGGGGGGGGGGGGGCGGGATGCATCATTTTTAATTGAGCTCAGCTAGTGCAAAGTTTGCAAAATATTTTGTAAACTTAATTTGATTTAGAGAAAACTTGAGCCATGACTTACAACTTGGCCAATGAATTATGCAGAGGACAGTTCAGTTCGCATGCTAAATCCGAATCGGCAGCAGCAGCAGCAGCAGTAGCAGCAGAGGCAGCGTCAGCTGCGGCCATCCTAAAGTATTCATAAGACTCTCTTACTCCGTATACATAGGTTATATATGTATATATATAGCTAAAAGGGGGGCATACGCATATTAGATTTTGGCTCAGCTCGAGTTTCTTTTACGCTCCTGACTGACTTCCGGTCGCATGCAGCATCAGCTTTTCATCACATAATAAATATTCATTACGAAATAAATAGATGAATATTATTATTATGATAAACTTGCAAGTCTATTGCTGTAGCTGTATAAAAAGATACTCGAAGGGAGGTTTAGATGAGAGTTTTCATTTTCATCAGTCAAACAAAAGAAATTCGAGTTGAGCAGCTCATCGTTCTTTTATGCGAGCTAAATCGACCTAGTTTGCTTCACTCTTTATTGGTTATTTAAAAGCAATTAAAGCATCGAAGTCAACAAAAATTTCCTCGTTCATATTTGGCAAACAGTTTAACCACCTGGAGATTGAATGGCGGATGCCGGGCGGCGGTCGAGAAAGTTTGTAGATCAAACTGAAAGTTTGCCGTTCTTGTTAATCCGTAGCACGGCATTAAAACTATGCAAAAGTTGAACTACAGCGAACGATGCTACACACTGTGTGGCATAATAATAATAATCCGTGCGGCAAGCGTTAAGTAGTGGAAGGGGAAGGGGAGGGGGGAGGGTGGCGCTGCCAGCAAAGTAGCTGTAAATAATTGCCAAAACTACTTAAGAATGCTGTGCAGCGAATCGTTTCCCGCTGCCTGCTGTCGCGCTGTCTGGGAGGAGGAGGAGGGTGCAGGGGGACTGTCTCTAAGACAGCCGCAACAAAGGCAAAGCTATTCAAGCAACGTTAACTGCAATGCATGCAAGCCATTGTTGTTGCAGCTACCAATGTGGCACTAATTAGAAGTATAAAAGGTGCTACAACAACAGTTTAAGAGCTGTCTCTGCCAAACACCCACACCCACACACACACACACACGCACACCCTTAGCTGTTGCCTAACAACCAGGCAATGCCCCCCGTTCACCTCCGCAATCTGCGCAATCTCTGCCATTGTCTGCTAAACATGTAAATTATAGTTACTGCTGCTGTTGGCCAAAGTCTGGCTGCTTGAGACGAGTCCACGCCCACATGCCTGTTCACTGTTGCTTAGCATCAAGCAAGCAAAAGGACATGTGTATGTGTGTGTGCGTGTGTGTGTGTGTACTTAGTTTCATAGCTGTAGCTAGCTACCTGCGCATTTTGTTGCTTGCATTAATTAAAACTCAGTCCGTAAGTAGCTGACTGTTAGAGGAGGCTGAGCTATATTGTTAGCTGCTTGGCTGGGGTCTGGCCTGGTTGTATGTGATTAACATATGAATTACGCATTGTGCGCATAAATTTGCCATTGAGTGAGCCCCGCTGTGATGCTGCTGCTGGTCACTTGACATCTTAAGCAGGCCACACGGCCCAAAATGGCGACCTTAAGGCGCTTGCAAAGTGCTTCCGGCATGTCTGTGACTGTGACTGCGGCTCTGACTGCGGCTGTGGTTCGGATTTGTTTTGGTTTGTTTTCGCATTTCCTACAGGAAAATACGTTGTGGTCTTCCTGAACTGAACTCAGCTGAACTGTACTGAACTGAACTGAGTTGGGCCCTGTCCTGCCCTGGCCTGTCCTGGCCTTTTAATGTCCCATTCTGTTGTCGCGTCACACATAATTATGGCGGATGTGCTGCCCAACGAAGCGTTAAGTCGAATTCTCGGTTCATGTTCACTTGGATACAGGCAGGCAGGCAGGCAGGCCCACATAGGGCTCTGCCTAGGCAGACGGAGGCGCCCGCATGCCATTTGTGCCCATTCCGTGCCGTGGCATTCAGACCATGTATGGTATTTTATTTTTTATGCATTATCATGTCACCACACCAACCCCCCTCACCTCATGGCATTGGCTTTACTGCTGCTGCTGCTGCGGCTGCTGTGTCTTCTTTCATTATTATTTATGCTTTATTTATATGTATGTATGTATGTATGTCTATGTATGTACGCACTTCCTGCGTGTAAACAATAAAATGTATGGGTACATGGCATGTCCTCTCTGTGTGCGTCAGAGCCAAATATAAATTCAGAGGCCTACGCCTCCGGTGGCCCGTTTGCTACTCCTTCTGGACACTCCTTTTCATTGTTATGCTAATGGATTACGATATATGAATAATAAGAGTGGCACGGCCCAAAGCCAGTCCCACCTCCAGCTAGGCGCCTATCACACCATTCACAATGCACAATGAAAAGTTTTCAGTTTCTTTTTGCTCTGAATCATTTGCCGATCTCGAGTTCGGAAGAGTTATAAAATGTTTGATGGCAGTTCTGGATCGGATCAGCCTTTCTCCTTATGACCCTTTCGAGTTATCTGAAAGTTGAGTTAACCTCATTCATGTAATTAAGCAAATATGTATTTGTATCAGCAGCAGCAGCAGCAAGAATATTACGATAATTCCCTAGATTTACTTTTTTTTTCGATTATTGCTGCTTTTGTGGCTTTCCCTTTTGTGCAGCCAGAACGTGTTTTATTTGTTTTTAAAACTATTAAAATAGCATAAACAAGAACAAAAACAAAAACAAGGCTGCACTGACCAGGCTCCACCCTGAATGGCCAACTGGCAATGTCGAAGTTTTATCTCGGCTCCGTTGGACTGGAGAGGGCGGTGGGTGGGAGCAGATGCTGCTTTTACTCCGGCTTCTGCTGTTGCATTGTTGTTGGACGTATTTGATTATCGCATTTCATTTTGTGTTGGGCAAACGTAGAAAGTTAAATGCAAATTCGCTTGACACCAACGGCAGCAGTTGTGGTGCTGGGATCGGGCCACTGGCACCGCCAACAATCACACCAACCATCATCGTAATAATAACAAAGGCAAAACAGCAAAACGAGAACTTTATTTGATGCTGCGTTAAGCCAAGTCTCTCCTCCTCCTCCTCCTGCTCCTCCTGCTCCTCCTTCTACATCCGTAGTACCCAGCTGTGACCCTTGGCTGCGTCTTTGTACCGCATCGCTCGCTCGTTGTCAAAGTTTTTAGGTATCATTTCAGTTTATTTGAATTATTCATAATCCGGCTGGCAGCGGAGGTTCGCTATAAGAAACACTGAAGAAGAAGCGCCCGATATGGGCAGAGCACAGAGCATACAGTAAAAGGGACACCCAGATAACGGAAGTAGCATCAAATAAACCTCATTGTAAATACTTTTTGTGTGCCAATTGCAATGTAAATTTACGATTTCCATTCTAAACACACACACACACACACATACACAGAAAAAGAAGAAGAAGAGGGGAAAACAAAAGAACCAACAGCATCGTCAAAACAATTTTGATTCAATCAACAAAAATATTATCGAACAGCACAAAACAAAACCACAGCGACCAAAACCAGACTGGGATGATGATTTTAGATTTTTTTTTTTTTTTTGTGGTTACTGTTTGTTAGACAGCTGCACGCACTTCCAGGGCAGACATAACGTAATTTGCTTGCGAAATGCTTAAAGGCGCATTTTAGATTCTATAAGCCATATGTGAGCTTTAAGCAATTTGTTAAGGTCACAGTTTGCAAAGGCTGAAATTGGCCTGAATACTTTATATGGATGATGGAGAATGGGAAAATATGTGTATTAATTATAAAAAAAAAAAAAAAAAAAAATATACATATATTCTAACATTCTCCATCATCAATATGGGGAAATGTATAACATATAATATATAATATAATATATAATATATAATATATAAAATATAACATATAAAAAATAAAATGTAAAATATAAAATATAAAATATATAATATAAAAAATAAAATATAAAATATAAAATAAAAAATATAAAATGTAAAATATAATATATAAAAATTAAAATATAATAATATATGTATAATAATCTAAGTATGTATATACAAATATTTTTTTATTTAAAATATACATATATTCTCACATTCTCCATAATGAACATCGGAAAATATTTATTTTATTTTATTTATTAAAAGTTACTATATAATAAAAAATTAATATAAATTTAATCAGCTTACCAATAGGTATTACTTTCTTCTAGTCAGTCTAGTTTAGCATGCAGGCAAATTTTGCTCATGATTATAGCTATATAAAAATAATAATAATAATAAAAA
The DNA here is from genome assembly GCA_035045965.1 of Drosophila aldrichi. Taxonomy (NCBI): domain Eukaryota; kingdom Metazoa; phylum Arthropoda; class Insecta; order Diptera; family Drosophilidae; genus Drosophila; species Drosophila aldrichi. The sequence continues at coordinate 15,810 of JAWNOM010000143.1, forward strand.
AAAAAAAACAATTACTGTGTTTACTTTAAAAAGCCATTGAACGCAAATAAATAATTATTTACGCAAATTGAATTTGTTGTTTTAAAGCAATACTATAATATAATGTAAATTGATTTATCCAGTCAGCAATTTTGTATTTGTTTTGCTTTCCGACAAGCGGTTTGTAGGCTTAAGCATTATTAAAATATTTATTTAAATGTAACACATTGCAGGTATAAAAAGCTTTTCGACATTATTTAACCTTTTTCTGGTTGATTCGCTGCGACATCCAACCCAAGTCATGTCAGATAATGATTATAGGGCACACTTTCCCACGCTGAAATCAATTGAGCCGGCAATCTAAAGCCAATATCCTAATGCTATTGTTAAATTCATAACCACCACGTGACTGCCGACTACACGGGTATTCATGTTCCTGCTCTGCCATTGGGAAACACGCAAGTTTCAAATGGCTTCACTTGGCCTGCTCTTGTTTGGCTTTTCTGTCCGCCCGAGTTCTTATCTCAGTTAGTTTTTTTCTTTTTTTCTTGTCGGCTGCTATCGAACTATTCTGTAGTTGACTCAGTTAAATATGCAATAAATTGAACTACAGCGACGCGTCGTCGGCATTTGCTGCCCAGAAATTGCTGCAAAGGACTCTCTCTCTCTCTCACTCTCACTCTCACTCTCTCGCTCACTCTCACTCTCTCTCTCAGTCCTGTCGACAGTCACGCGATGTCTTGCGCCAGATAAAAATAGCGAGCGGGACGTGCCTAAAATGTTATTGCCGAAATTGAATGTTGGTTAGAAAAGCAACACATTCAATCATTCTGTCTGCCTGCCAAGATAAACAGAAGCCAAATCGAGCATTGTAAATCCAAACTTTTCGACTATGCTGAAATTAGCCAAACTATTGGAGAAAGAAGTTTTGCCAGCCAAACGAATATTTCATATACTCTATTAATATATTATTTAAATTAGATATTGAGTATATTTATTTTATTCTAATATTTTTTATTCAATTATTGAAGTGATTTAATATTTAATATTTATAGAAAACTTTGCACTTTAAATATATTTTTGTATTAAATTTCATAGTTTTTATAAGAGTTTGTAGAACATGATTGTGTTTTATTTGTATATATGTAAGTTTGTTTATATGTGCATATTTTTGTATCGCTCTATTATTATTTTATTTATAATTAAAATTGTGAGCGCTGCTTTACGTATGATTAAAACAGATATTTTATTTATTTAAAAAAAAAAATGTCAATTGGCTCTAAATAATATTGGAGTTTAATCAGATAATTTAATAAAAATTATTACAGTTTTAGGCCTCTTGACT
>JAWNOM010000144.1:0-14382 GCA_035045965.1 Drosophila aldrichi
GTTTTTTTTTTCTTTTTTTTTCGAAATTGAAAGTGCATTAGGATGAGTACACAAAATTGTTAAAGTTGTTTCCTCTTCATCTTCTTCTTCTTCTACTGCTGATGTTAGCTTTCACTTTGTTTTGGGTTTTTTGTCTAGAATGTTGAAGAGATTTGAATGGGAAATGAATCGTGTTGCATAATCTAGCAAGAGTCTTTGAGAGATTCACGACCTTTGGCCAATTATCAGGCAACTTTCTTTGCTACAACTTTCACACAGAACCCAGTAAAAACAAAACACTTTCCCAAAAATAAAAAAAGAAACATATTTTCATGCCTTCTTCTTCTACTTGTTCTTCCTCTTCTTTTGTTTCTACTGCGTATTGTCATCCATCAAAAGCTGAGGGCGACTTCTCGCTGAGTTATGTTTTTCATTTGATTTTCTGACTGACAGATCTGCCCCTCGCACAGCATCCGTAATGGATACCAAATGTGTGTTTTGGCTTAGTTTCGGTGCGACGCCATCCAGCCCTAATCAACATATGTAAATCAATTTATGCAAAGCAAATGCAAAGCAGCTGCCTATTAAAATGTGTCAGCGCGTTTAGTGCGAAATATATTTTCACTCCGTAGACCTTGTGCCACTTGAGACGCCACACATCAAGCCCATTCCCATTCCCATTCCCATTCCCATTCCTATTCCAATTCCATACCATTCCAATCAGCAGCTATCTGGACATGTTGTGCGTCACTTGGCAAAACAAATCAATCAAAGGCAGCTGCAGAAGCGCCGCTAAAATTGCATATATAGCAAAACATGTGCCAATATCAAGATGTCGTATATCTATATATACATGTACATCTCTAGCATCTCTATCTACATATTTGTAGCACTTGCCCCACACGTCGTTTCAATTGCGGCGCCAAATGCAAATTGCATTCATGTTTTGTTTTACGTTTAGCGGCAAAACTTTAAAGACGGCATTTTGACATTCTACCCCAGGGGGTATATGTATATGAGAGATCCATTTGCATAGCATAGAAATAAAAGATACACTAACTTGTCTAAAAATATTTGGGAAATTTAGAATTTGCTTGCTTTCTGTTTTAATTCAGTTATTCTTGTGGCATATTTCTATACATTAGAAAGTTCCTTAGTTTAGTTTAACGGTTTAACTGTTTTATACAAGTAGTCACATCTCTTTACCCTTTTCTCTCTCTTTCTCTCTCATTCTCTTTTTATAAAATTGCATATATTGTATTGTTTATAGTCTTGGTATTTTTTTTTTTCGCTTTTGTTTTCGTATATTTATTTAAATTATTCTAATTTTTTTTCTCAACTGTCAAAATAAGTAAACCTTGGGTTTTTCCATCTAACTAACTTTCATTTTTTGCCCTATCCTGAGTTCCGTTCAATATCTACTACTTATAAACAACTAAACTACTTATATGCAGTAAATCATATTATAATCACGATATATCAACTAAGCAAATACTCTATAAATTCATTACAACAACAACAACAACTCTTAGAAGAGCATAAAAAGTTTCTTACAATTTATTGCCGAATTGCCGGCAGTCAATCAAAGCACATCGATTGATAGTGTTCAATTGTGTATTTTCCTTTAGCTTTTCCTATGTTTTTTGTCTCTCTTCTTTTATTTAGGTTTTATTCAGCAGTGACTTGATTTTCCTGACAAAGTTCAGCTTGAATGCGGGAGAGGGAGAAAAAAAAAGCTGGCAAACTTATGATGCCACGAAAATGGTTCACAATGCTCACATTAAGTTCACAATGGAGCATGTTGCACTTGACAGTCGCATTCGTTAGGCACTGACAACAAATTTATTGTTTTTCAATTTGCATAAAAATCACAAAAAAGGCTAAAAAGTGGCCATAAAAGGCTAAAACTAAGCCAGAGCCGTGGCGGCTCATTAAAGACTTTTTTTTTTGCTGGGCAAATTATGAGCAGCTGGCATAAATTTATTCACTGGTTTGTTAACTAGTTAAAGCGTGTTTTTTGTGTTTAATTTTATATAATTATTTACTTAACTAACGAAATAAAATTATGGCAAAACAAAAAAAATCAAGAGAATCTTTAAGAAGATTCAAGAATTCAACTGACCTAGCTTAATGAAAACATAAACATAAATAAAGTCTATAAAAAAATATTATTAAAAATTGCTATAAAAAAAAGACTCGAATAAACATAAAACTTAATGTGAATTACACGCAGAGTCCACATAAAATAAACATAAAAATAAATAACAAACAACAAACGCACAAATAATAATAATAATAATAAATAAATGCAGCAAAAAATTAAGTTAAGGATTCATAAATTTCAATCAGTGGGCCAACTAAAAAAACATTAAAATATATATGTATATATCTATCTATATATAGATATACATATATAGTTGCTATAAAGTGCATAAAAATTCAATTTCGCATTGCCAAAGGGAACTTCGGGCATTGTCTAGTACAAATAATGCACAATAAACATAAATTAGCAATTGATATTTTGTTGTTGTTGTTGTTGTTGTATATTTCGTTGCATGAATTAAATTGGGCTTGTTAGGTGGCCAAATGACCTTTGTTAACAAAGCAGCAAACGCTGGAGGAACTGCAAAATGAGACTGCTGCCAATTGGAGTCCGTTTACATTATAAATTGGCAACATTCGACATTCGTTTGACAATCGCCGAATTGGCCAAGTTCACATGGTGTCGATATCGAATGTCGATGTCGATGTCGGTGTCGATGTCGACTCCCCTAATTCATGTATTAGAAAGTACACAGTGCTTTGAGTTTGGGGCGTGGCAGCGAGTGACGCTGGTGAAGGCACACCTTATAGAGCGGAGCTGCTGCAGCCTCATAATGAGATTTCTAGCCATATCGAAAAAATATATAGAAGAAAAAAAAAAAAAATACCTCAAGACAAAAAAGGGGCGTGAAAAACTGCAGGGCTTGCAATCTGTGTTTCATTTTTTTCTATTTTCTGGGCTGTGTCTTTGTCTTGGGCTTTGATTCTGTTTCATTTTCTGTTTCGTTTCTCGACTCGATTGTGGGTGGATTGGCCCCAACAAGTGCTTTAGCTTTAGATTTTTAATTAGCTGATGTTTTGGGTTTTTTTTTTTCCTTTTTTTGTCGTGCGAACTTTTTTCTTTAATTAGCTTTGGCTGTTCTTTGGTTTTTGTTCTGATCCGAAATGCATTTTGACATTTGCAATAATAGACAACTAAATTGTATAATTGTTTATATATATAAATATCTGATTTATTGGCATGTTGACGCAGCTCGTTGACGTTGCAATTAAAAATAAACATTAATTAACTGTTGATAATAAATTTAAAACGAAAATGCCTTGACCTTTGATATGCGCTTTAATATGAGCGAGCTATAAATTTAAAATTTAACTGAAATCAGAAATCTGTATTACATGAAAATATTATAATTATTTTTATTATTATTTTTATTAATAATATATATCATATTATTATTATATATTATTTTTGGTAGGCTCAATTAAATAATTTAACTTTAGTTTAAATATTTATTTTATGATTTTAATCATTTTTTTTTTTTTTTTTTTTGGGAAAATTAAATTCCACAAAAGGAAAATTGTTTATAAATTTCTAATAATTATTCATTTATTCTCAAATCAAATAAAAACACGTGAATTGCTATACGAAATACTCTTTCTTTTATTTTAATTTCATATTAAACCAAATATATAATATATATACAATTATTTTTTTAATAGCACAAAAATAAAATTAAAAAAAAAATAAATAAATAAATTAAAAATTCTGTAAAAAATAATTTTATTGAATTAAGCATTCAACTGAAATCGTTTAGCAAATCAAATCAATCAAAATTAAAATGAAAATCAGTTTTCCCCAAATATAAATGAAAATCATTTCAAATTTAGTTGTTTTTTTTTTTTCAATTGGAAATAAATCAGTGTGTGTGTGAGTGTTGTCTATTATTAAACGAATGCAATTTATTTAAATCAAATATTTATCAATGTGAAAAAAGCCGCAATAAAATGTGAATCAAACTGTCGCAATTAACGGGACGACCAAAAATTATTGCATTGAAATGTGACTCATATGGAAATGGAAATGGAATTATTGACGGCGTTTTAATTTATTCATATTCACTTTTTTTCTCACTCGTTTTTTTTGACAACAACTGCGTTTATTGTTATGAAACTAAAGACAGCTGCGCGTTATCTGATTAAACAGTTAACTATAGTGTTTTTTTTTTTCTTCTCTTTGTTAATAATTGAGTTGAGTTGGATTGTTCTTTTCATGATTGTTTATAATAATAAACTGTTTCATTCAGCGTCATTTCAATTATCTAAATTAAAAAATTCCTCAGTCTTGTTTCGCTTGTTTTTTATTATTGTCGATCTGCGTTCGCTTCGCTTCGCATCGATTTATTTATTTATTTATTGTATTGCATTTTCGCTAATTTGTTACTCATTTCACGCTGCCTGATTGGTTTTTCCATTGTTTGCCTTGCAAGGTCGCGCCCACAGATACAGCGCATACTTCAGATACACTCACTTCAGATACTTTTCACGGGCTCCAATTGGCCGGAGATAACATTTCGTATTTATATTGGCGAACAAATTAACTTGTAAATGTTCAATGAGCCGCTTGTCGCAGTTGTCGTTAGATTCGATTTTCAAGTGCTTCGATAACTCTGGCATTTAATCAGTCACATGTTATCGATTACACGTGTCGCATTGCTTATATCTGTGTGAGTGTGTGTGTGGGAACTGAACTTGAACTGTTATTTAGCACGATATTTGTCATCGAAAAAAGTTGTCGTTGAAATAATAATAAAACCTTGAATCGGGTTAAAAGCTAATTGGAAATTTCCAGCAAGCAAAGATCAATGAAAGCAGATAAGGTAGAAAATATAATAAAAAAAAAAACTTGTGAAATATTGGGTAAATGTTTGAAATAATTACTTAATAGGTTCTGTATATAGATATATAATAATATTTATATATATCTAAAATATTGTTAAGAATAAATATATAAATATATAACAGCAAGGTTGAAAGTATATAATATAGTAAAAAAAATATATAATAATAGTAATAGTAAAATTAACAACAAAGAAAATCATTATTAATATTTTTAGCAATTATAGTATATTTTCTTTTCACTTTTGCTATAATTTTTTATGGATATCTACTCATATATAAATATCTAATTATTCCACTAAATACAATTGCATATTAAGGCCGCGCAACGCCGCTTAATATCACATTTACATAGCATTTACATATATTGTATTTCTCTTACACTTATCGCCTGCATTTCCTTAGCTAAATTCCAGAGCTATAATGAATTCTATTCAGGCAATTCATGAATCATAAACAAATTCAAATTGCAATCGCTTCACTCTGAGCCGAGTAAAAGATCGTGATTCGTGTTGACATTTCCCAAAAGAGGCTGTCAAAATCGAAATTTGCATTTAAATCAAAGCCGACATAACTCCCCCTCGCTGGCAACTAAAATAGGGCAAGACTTGGCGTTAAGCTCTATTTTTTTTTATACCCTGAACCCATTGAAAATGGGAAATCAGGGTATAATGGTTTTGTTGAAATGTATGTAACAGGCAGAAGTTGGCGTAGCAGACCCCACAAAGTATATACATACATATATTGTTATTGATTTAGCACTATTTGCCTGTCTATTTCTTCTAAGTATTCCCTCTACGTATTTCCAAGTATTTCTGCTAAGCATTTTCTTCTAAGTATTTCCTCTTATTATTTCCCTTATGTAATTCCTCTACGTATTTCCTTTACGTAATTCCTTTACGTAGTTCCTCTACGTCTGTAATGCTTAGCTGATCGATCACACACTCTGCGCTGACCCCCAACAGCAGGCCTGGACGACTGAAGCAATGCTGCAGCTGCTGCCCTTTATATAGCGACATTTTTACTCAAGCACTGTCTCTCTTAAATTTTGAGCCCAACGGCAGGTAGCCAGTCGTTGCAGCTGACCTTCCAGTGAGCAATGGGAACACTCTCTGCTGCTGTGAGCATTCTAGCTTCGTTTTACCTAAATACAAATACCAAATGAGAGCGGCTACATACACATAGACAACTTTAATGATCTTCTGCACTTCTTCTCTCCTTGCTTTTAATTTTATTCAAGTACTGTCTCTCTCGTTGCAGTCGAGCTTCAAGTGACCTATGGGAAGGCTCTCTGCTGCTTCAATAATTTGTTCAGAGGATTTACTAGTCGAGCGGACTCGACTTGAGCTTTCATACTTGTTTTCTTCTGCTGGCGCCCAAATCGACGCTCATAAATTATATTTGCTGCCTAATTTCAACGCCTAGAAGTTGTCAAAGAGTGAGGCCAAAGGATATATATATATATACATATGTATATATATATATATATATCACGCATAAATCATGGTGGCATCGTCAGGTATGGCAAAAGTCGCCTGCCAGGCACTTAGTCACAAAAGATTTTTGGCCAAACACCGCAACGAAAGTTAACATGAAAACTACATAAATTCACTTAGATGTCAAACTGGAGGGAGGAGTGCTAGTAAAAGGCTACTAACTTGGCCATAAGTAGCAAATGAAAGCGTTGGCAGCAGCTGGGCCAAAAGCTCTTACACTCGTCAAGCAAATGAAAATGTGGTAATAAAGAGCCTCAAAGAGATGAACACAATGTAAGAGAGAACTAATCTGGGTTGAATGACTAGACAATACCCTGTATGTGTGAGTTACTACTGACAAGTTTGAGATCATAAATATGAAAAAAAATCATAAATTAAGAAAAAATCGATATTATCGAGATGTTAGTTATGAAATATTGGAAACAAATAATATATATCTGCTGCGTATGATATGTAAGAATATATATATAAAATAAGTGGTCTATGGCATATTTAGTTCTCGAGATAGTCAACTTTAACAAGCTGGACAGAAAGACGCAAAGCAGTAGATTGAGTTAATTTTTAAAGCATACCATTATTATTTAGTCAAATTTAAATAAATCTGTCACATTATTATTTATTTTTATATTCTTGTAAGTGTTAACAGAAATATGCATCATACCCTTTCTTTAAATATACACAGGGCATACAAAAATATATATGTAGATAGAAAATTTGTAGTGGGCAGCGTTAGAGAAAATTTCACTAAAGCGCTCACCGGTCACGATTTATCATCATTTGACAAAAAGGGAAACATCTGCCACAGAGAGCTGGGTGGCATGCCAAGAGGGCTCTGCCTAGGATAGGGGTAAGAGAGCTGGAGCAGGAGCAGGAGCAGGTCGGCTGCAGCCTGTAGTTCAAGTTCCAGTCAAGCGGGCACAAGAAAAATAAAAAACTTTTTTCTTTTTTGGCTACGGCTGTTCACTTTTTTCTTCGGCATTTTTTTTTTTCTTTGCGGCCTCTCAAACGAGTCGAGCAGAGATCGGCGGATCTCTTGTAGTGGCTGACACTTAACGTGTCATTCGAGCATTTTATTGGACTTGACAATGAACTCTTGAACCGCAGCTATTTAGGCAGAAACAAAAAGCACAGTATTAACAGAGCGCTTGGCATCAACAAAAAACATAACGAAATGCATACAAACAAAAAATTGTATTTACAAATGTTGGAAATTAGTTAAAAAATAGAAAAGTTGCTGTAACTTTCACATTGATTGGCACAGGATTTGCATGAGAAAATAAATATTCAATAAAAACAAAATTAATTGTTGTACAAAATTCCTGTGAGAAATGAGAAATCTTACGAGCAAAAGTTCAATGTACTCAACTCGTATAGCTCTAAATATTTTTAAGATAGCAGCATTTAGGGTTATTGAAGGAGCTTGAGAAACTGCTCTGTTTGAGGTTTAAATATTTTTTAATTTGAATATATTTATTCTTGATTAAAGTTTCTTGTGTTGCTATTTTTTTAAGAATTTATTTATGAACAACCTAACAAAATTTCTACCTTTATTATATTTTTTTTCTTCTCTGTTTTACTTCTCTTTTAAAAAAAAAACCTTTTTTTTTTTGTATTTTATATATATTATATAAAGTCATATTTTTATGTGCTCCGACATGAGCTTGAAGATTAAAATAAAAACGTCAAAATCGGCTTTGCAGCAATTTTGTTTTTGTTTTTTATCTTTTTTTTTGTTGTTTATATTTTTTAACTAATAAATTCAGGGATTAGTCTATCTTAAGTACATTTTTATCCGATAAAATAAAAATAAGATTAAATTTAAAAAAAAAAAATTAAAATAAAAATAAATAAATAAATAAAAAATAAATAAATATGTAAACATATAAATTATGTAAATAAACAAAGATTCAAAACTTGTATTCTGGACACTAAAGAAAACCGACTTAAATAAGCAGAGCTCTGTTAGCAATATTATTAATATACGCCCACTTAAAATGTTAGATTTATTTCTCTATATACCATCTCCGACTAATATGTAATCCACTTTATATCATAAATCAGCGACTAACTCGTGTTTCGGCTGCCAATCAGTAGCTGTTCTCACATAGATTTTGTCCACCTACATGGAGTAAATGCTTGCTACGCTCTAAACTGTTGTGGCCTTTGGGCCAACTTGGCTTGTTGGCCATTTATCAGTGTTGCTTAGTTTACATTTCTATTTTAACTGTCTTTTAAATGTTATTTCATTGATTTTATTTGGGATTTGGGGCCAGGCCGTAAAGATTTCTCAATACGAAAACTTGGCTCAAATAAATCTTATCAAATTAAGTCGAGACTGCACAACAACAACAACAACAACAGCAACAAGACCTAAAAACGTGGGCGACTACAAGTGATAGAGGTACACAGTAGGGGTAGCCCCTCTGTTTTCTTCTTCTTCTTCTTTTTCATCCTCCTCTGGTCTGGCTGCTTCTGCGGCATTTTATAGGGCTTGTCGAGGTTTCTTTGTGGGCTTGGTGACTTGGTTGAGTAATTGTTAACGAGTTGCTGTTGACCAAGTTAAATGTGTACCGGCCACAAAAAAAAAATACAAAAAAAAACAAAAACAACAAAAAATTGGGCAAATTAATTAAGCCATTTGAAACAATTTCGCGTTTGCTTGAACAACAAAAAATTGCACTCACATTAAATTGTTTAATTTAATTTGCCTGAAAATAGTTGAAAATTGTTTCCATTGTTGTTGTTGTTGTTGTTGTAACTGCATTGCGCATTGCGTTTAAGTGAAAAGTGCTCGGCACGTTTTAGTTTTAGTTTAGTGGTTTTTCGTTTTCTTCCAGACTTGGCGTTAATTTTCTGTGGTCCAGTTATATACTCACTCACTCTGCGCGTCTGGGCATAGCGAATTTTTTTATACCCATTCACGAAAGTCAAGTGAGTATATTGGTTTTGTGTCTGTCCGTATGAAATTTGGAATTTTGAATATATAATTTTGTTTAAAGCTAAATTAATATAATTTAAAAATAAAAATAAAAAAATAAATAAAAAAAAAATTAAAAAAAATAAAAATAAAAATAAAAATAAAAATAAAAATAAAAATAAAAATAAAAATAAATAAATAAATAAATAAATAAATAAATAAATAAATAAAAAAATAAAATAAATAAAACAAACAAAATAAATGAAATAAATAAAATAAATAAAATTAATAAAATAAATAAAATAATTAATACAGTAAATAAAAGAAATAAAATAAATTAAATAATAAAAATAAATGAAATAAATAAAATAAATGAAATAAATACAATAAATAGAATAATTGAAATAAATAAATAAAAAAATAATTAAAATAATTACAATAAATACAATAAATAAAATAAATACAATAAATAAAATAATTGAAATAATTAAATAAATAAAATAAATAAAATAAATAAAATAAATAAAATGAATAAAATAAATAAAATAAATAAAATAAATAAAATAAATAAAACAAATAAAATAAATGAAATAAATAAAATAAATAAAATAAATGAAAAATAAATATAATAAATACAATAAATGAAATAAATAAAATAAATTAAATAAATAAATAAATAGAGAAATAAATAAATGAATAAAATAAGTAAAACAAAAAAATATATAATAAATATAATAAATATAATAAATAAAATAAATATATACATTCCTTTACTATAAAACCATAAATATATATCTCAGTTAAAAAGCTATAACTAATCTCTGTATGAAAATAAATTTGCAACATAATCTTTTTAAGATTAATAAATAATACAAAAAATATTCCAAGGAAATAAAGCTCAATAAAAATATAAAATAAAATAATCTTTTATACCCTCACATAATGAATTGTCAATTTTTTTACGATGCCAAAATTTCTAATATTCCTACATTTTATACTAGAAAACCCTAGCGTATTTGCACTTCGTTAAGAGTCCGTCTCTATGCGCCCCAATTTATGTGGAAGATGCTTGGTTCGATAGGCTTCGTTTGCGAATATTTCGCTTATCAGAAATTCCGATGCACGTTTCGCTTTTTAGTCATATTTGTGGCAGGAAGAGGCCCCAATTTATGAGGGCTGCCAGCCCGCTCGAGGGCCCATCTCCAATTACCGAAAAACCGCTAGCCCTGGGCACTGCACTATGGGAAAAAAACCCGAATTTTTGGCATTAATTGTTCCTGAAGAGATAGAAGCTTGAAATTTTGTACACACATTAATACGAATTTTTTATAATTTCGGTTTTTTTATTTTTGAAATAGAGCCACGCCCCCACCCCTTCCGCTTATAGCGTCAAATTCTAGGACCAGATAAGCTTTTACAGGCTAACCGTAAATATTAATTTAATCATAATTTTCTTATTCCAACTCAATACAATTCATTCCACAATTCTTTTTATAGGTGTCTTCAGTATCATCTCCCTATTCATCTTAAATTGAATGTTTTTTTTTCGCATAGAGCTTTAAATTTCCCGGAGTTGAATTTATGCTCGCAAGAGATAGCAATTAATATTATTTACAAGTTTTTTAAGATTTCTTGGTCAAAACTTAAAATTTTAGAAAACAACTCAACATTTCCAAAAGCTCTTCTTGCTGTGTTGTCGTCATTGGAGTTACCACTTCAAAACAAATGTTGTATCGCTTAATTTGGTAGACGAAATTAATGCAAAATGTATCAAGAGAGTCGTGTTATCATACTCTGAAGCAAGCTTAGAGGCCAATTTGCCTTTTAATCGAGGATCAGCATCGTAATAATTTAATTGCTTCCGACCTGCTCTTTTAGGTGATCTGGCGTATGCACAGACCTTGCTACTTGACTCTAATCAGTAATCGATTGCATTTTGTCAAATGATACTTAATAAATCCAACAAATTTAAAAAAAATTGATTTAAGTTTATCGTCCGATATGTTCTCTTTACTTATTTTTTAACGATATAATCTTTTATAGCACATTGTTGTCGCTTGTTGGTGCTCCACACTTCTAGCAGCACTGAGCGTCTAAGCCAAAAGCGCATCTACAACATGTCGATTTTCGGAAAAAGGGGCAAAAACGGGCAAAAGTTATTAATTGGTCCTTATAGTATAAGGTTAGCTAATTAACCTTAGTAAAAACTGCCGAGGCCTAGCGAGGACTGTTAAAGTAATACTCCACAGAACCCAAGCATATTTGTTAGGGTTAAGCTAAAAATACACATGAACAACACATTGCACAGTTACGCAAAAACAAAGAAGTATACAAAATCACTACGGACACTTATTATACATACCTTTATTAACTTTTTCCATATTAACTTTTAATTTATGCGATTAACAAGCAAATTTTATACTGCTTTAAAGTTGCGATCTATTTGGAGCGCTTTTTCACGTTGCAATGCAACGCAAAATTAGCTGACTTTGTAAAATTATCAAAAAATAGGGGTAGTCCCCAAAAATTTAAAAAAATTATTTTGATTCTATCTAATGAATTTAGAATTGGAAAAAAATATTTGTTTGGCGATTTGACACAACAAAAAAATGTGATTAATGCCAAAATATCGTACTTTTTTCCCATAGTGCAGTGGAAAAACGGAATCAGAGTCAGAGCTTTGGCTTGGCTTTGGCGTGGGTGGACGATTTGAATTTGATTTCATAATAATACACTCGACTATGCTGGACCTGCCAGCAGTTGAATTCAACGTTCGTTTGTTTTGTTTTTCATTTTTTTGTTGTAGCTTAACTATTTGGTTTGTTTGTTGAACTGAAAGTGAAATGCATTGACTCGACGCGAGCAGGCGAGGCAGTAGTCAGCTGATGGAGAGGGGGACTGGGAGGGGGGGCACAAATTATCGCTTTATCACGATTCAAACGGTGCGACTTTCTTCTCGGCCTCTCGCAGCTTCATTTGCAGCAATAATTATGCAATTTGCTGCGGCTTGTTGCTGAGGATCGCATTGCATTCGTCTATTTCCATTTCCATTTCCATTTCGAATTCGATTTCCATTTCGGTTTACCGCTGCCTTCTTCAACATGATAATTTTCAGTTGTTGCTTATAATTGTTGTGGGTGCATGTCTCCCCTGGCTCTTTTCATGGTTTTTGCTTTGGATCTCTGATGTTTATCACTCGCTTCAACATTCACCATTGCTCTCTCTCTCTCTCACTCTCTCTCTCTCTTTTTTTGTTAACAACATAATTTTGTATTGATCTGCTATGACTTTTGTTTATGACAAATTAATTGGCCGCAATTGTTAGCGGGAAAAGCCAAACGAGCTGCTGCTCCTTTGCTTTCATAATAAATGTTCAGAAAAAAAAAAAAAATCATAAATAAATGAAAACAAATTGAAAGTTTTATTCATCACACACAAATATTTGTGTCAATCTGCGACAAAAGTGTGTCAAAAAAAAAAGAAATAAAAAAGTTTGCCAAAAATAACTCTTAACCCATTAAATGTGCCGCCGCTTCGATCTTGCCGCGACGACATTTGATCGATCAGCTGAGTTATTGTGGCTGCCCCCTCGCGTTGACATTGATGGAATAAGCCAGTCAAATATTTTGCCCAGTGCACTATGGGAAAAAAGTACGATATTTTGGCATTAATCACATTTTTTTGTTGTGTCAAATCGCCAAACAAATATTTTTTTCCAATTCTAAATTCATTAGATAGAATCAAAATAATTTTTTTAAATTTTTGGGGACTACCCCTATTTTTTGATAATTTTACAAAGTCAGCTAATTTTGCGTTGCATTGCAACGTGAAAAAGCGCTCCAAATAGATCGCAACTTTAAAGCAGTATAAAATTTGCTTGTTAATCGCATAAATTAAAAGTTAATATGGAAAAAGTTAATAAAGGTATGTATAATAAGTGTCCGTAGTGATTTTGTATACTTCTTTGTTTTTGCGTAACTGTGCAATGTGTTGTTCATGTGTATTTTTAGCTTAACCCTAACAAATATGCTTGGGTTCTGTGGAGTATTACTTTAACAGTCCTCGCTAGGCCTCGGCAGTTTTTACTAAGGTTAATTAGCTAACCTTATACTATAAGGACCAATTAATAACTTTTGCCCGTTTTTGCCCCTTTTTCCGAAAATCGACATGTTGTAGATGCGCTTTGGCTTAGACGCTCAGTGCTGCTAGAAGTGTGGAGCACCAACAAGCGACAACAATGTGCTATAAAAGATTATATCGTTAAAAAATAAGTAAAGAGAACATATCGGACGATAAACTTAAATCAATTTTTTTTAAATTTGTTGGATTTATTAAGTATCATTTGACAAAATGCAATCGATTACTGATTAGAGTCAAGTAGCAAGGTCTGTGCATACGCCAGATCACCTAAAAGAGCAGGTCGGAAGCAATTAAATTATTACGATGCTGATCCTCGATTAAAAGGCAAATTGGCCTCTAAGCTTGCTTCAGAGTATGATAACACGACTCTCTTGATACATTTTGCATTAATTTCGTCTACCAAATTAAGCGATACAACATTTGTTTTGAAGTGGTAACTCCAATGACGACAACACAGCAAGAAGAGCTTTTGGAAATGTTGAGTTGTTTTCCTAAAATTTTAAGTTTTGACCAAGAAATCTTAAAAAACTTGTAAATAATATTAATTGCTATCTCTTGCGAGCATAAATTCAACTCCGGGAAATTTAAAGCTCTATGCGAAAAAAAAACATTCAATTTAAGATGAATAGGGAGATGATACTGAAGACACCTATAAAAAGAATTGTGGAATGAATTGTATTGAGTTGGAATAAGAAAATTATGATTAAATTAATATTTACGGTTAGCCTGTAAAAGCTTATCTGGTCCTAGAATTTGACGCTATAAGCGGAAGGGGTGGGGGCGTGGCTCTATTTCAAAAATAAAAAAACCGAAATTATAAAAAATTCGTATTAATGTGTGTACAAAATTTCAAGCTTCTATCTCTTCAGGAACAATTAATGCCAAAAATTCGGGTTTTTTTCCCATAGTGCA
>JAWNOM010000145.1:0-18332 GCA_035045965.1 Drosophila aldrichi
AGCAGGCAGAACTCGTTCGCAGTTGAGCTGCAAGTGACCAATGGGAGCGCTCTCTGCTGCTGTGAGCATACACATAGACAACTTTAATGATCTTCTGCACTTCTTCTCTGCTTGCATTTACTTTTACTCAAGTACTGTCTCTCTCGTTACAGTCGAGCTTCCAGTGAGCAATGGGAACGCTCTCTGCTGCTGTGAGCACGCTAGCTTCGTTTTACTTAAATACAAATACCAAATGAGACTCGCTGCATACACATAGACAACTTTAATGATCTTCTGCACTTCTTCTCTCCTTGCTTTTACTCTCGTTACAGTTGACCTTCCAGTGAGCAATGGGAACGCTCTCTGCTGCTTCAATAATTTGTTCAGGGGATTTGCTAGTCGAGCGGACTCGACTTGAGTTTTCATACTTGTTTATTTTTATTTATTTATTTATTTTTTTTTAATATTTTGCTGTGACTATGCAGGCAATTTGTGCACATAAATTTAATTAAAACCCTATTGTTTATTATACGAACTAGTTTTATTTTTTATGTTTATGAATACTCTAGCATTGGGCATATCAGCTGGCTGTTTCTAGAGAGACTTTTTGTTTCTTTATTTCTCTTTCTCTCTCTCTCTCTCTCTCTCTCTCTCTCTCTCTCTCTCTGTATATATAGATATTTATGCAGAATATTCCAATTTGTGTGAGACGAGTTACTCTATTTTTTGCTTTGTTCTATATATACATATACATATATATATTTTGTAGAAGCTAAAAAGTTTTGTTTTTGAATTTATGCAAAGCGTTGGCGGGCAAACAAAAAAAGAGAGAAACAAGTAAAAACATTGCAGTTGGCTGTGGGCAACGACGCTATGCGCTGTCAACTAAAGTTGAGTTGCTTAGCGGGGAGTGGGCGTGGCAGTAAAAAGTTTTGGGCTGCAAATTAACTTGCTGTTTTAAAAACAAAAACTTAAAAAATGAGAAATAGGAAAATTTTTTTTTTTAAACAATCTGTTGAGAAATTATATTTCATAAAAATTTAAATAATAATAATAATTAATAGTGAACTGGTGATAAGTGTTTATTTAATATAAAATATTTTATTTAAATATAAATTTATTAAGAAACAGATTTTTTATATGTATGTATATAAAATATATGTAATTGGTCTACAATCCTTGCCCATAGATGAGTCATGCCGGCGCTCTAGATTCATACATATGCACATAAAATGCTAAACTAATATACCCTCTCTGCCCACTCTATGTCCGCTTGGTACAAAGCCTCAACTCGAAATATGCTGAGGGCATCAAATGCAAATGAAGTTGAAAGTCAGTGTCTCTGCTTGAGTTCAGACCACATATATAGCGAGAAAGAGAGATAGAGAGAGAGAGAGAGTGTGTCGTACCGACTTTTAAAATGTTGTTAATTAATTCAGAGAAACATTCTGCAAATATTTGGGCGTTTGGCTAGAGCAAATAAAGCGCTAGAAACTGCGAGCTGGCCAAATATTTTATTATTTGAAGTAGTTACAAAGTAGGCAACATGCCGAAAACAAAGAGAACAGAAGTATGTGTGGATGGGTGTGTGTATGTGTGTGTGTGTGTGTGTCCTTCTGTTGTTTCGTACATTGGAGCGCGTGAAAATCGATTTGCCAAAAATAAACACGCTGACCATAAAATAATTAACTTGTCTGTGCAAGACATATGAGTAAATACAATTCCCACCCTATTAGCGGTGGGCTCCTCAGTGACTCCTTGTGGCTCATGTTTGCGCTGCACTAATACAATTACAGTGCCCCTCTGATGGTTGGTAACCAAGGTAGGCCACACACACCCCACCCACATTCCCCAACCACTCAAACTCAACCACTTCAGCTCCACCACCAACACGTTATACGTGTCTGGCAACCACTTCCGATTGCTTATTACGCTTGAGACGATGCCATCGCCTTCACCCTCCCGCCTGCCGCCTCCCGCTACACACCCCAAAAAATGGCAGTGTGTCCAGCCGATGGCGAGCGCATGGGTGTGGCAGGGGCGTGGCCTGTTATTGTTGTGGCTCGTTTAAATTAATTGACTTAAATCAATTTCTGACTTTGACGTATTATGTGCAATTTCTCGACCGCAGCTGCCGCAAATAATTTTCATAACTCATGCATTGCTCTGGACAGCTAGAACCGAGCGCTCACACTCTGTAGAGATTGTTTAATTGAATTTATATGTAGTAAAAGGTCTCTTAATCCCTTATATATGTATGTCTGTATATTTATAAATAAAAATATATATTATTTAAATGTCTAGAAACTTACAATGAAGGTGGTAAGAAATTTTGTGAGAGATTTAAAAATATAATATCTTTTATTTTCACTTTTTGTTTATACTTGAATTTGCTGAATTATTAAATTGGTTCTAATAAACTTTTTTGTGATTGCATATAAAACTAAAGTCCCAAGGTTTAGGAGCCGGAACTATATTTATGACTGACTGACATGCTATTTTGTGATTATCTGAGAAAACAAAAATATATTTTATATAATTAATCGATGGCAATTAGTTGTAACTATTTGCTTCTAAGTATTTTACTTATCATCTAGCAGTAAAGTTGAACAAAGCATAGATATCTAGTCGGGAGTATCCGACTAGGCAATACCCTAAGCATTTTTTAGAGCGGATATTCCACACAGAGACAGATTTTAATTGGGTTTGATTTTGTATAACTTAAATGAATGGTATGCAGTTTTAAACCTTTCTTAAAAATTTTTTTTTCTTTATTTATTTATTTAAAAAAACATTTTTTTTTATTTTTAAAATATTGTTTTTTATTTAAAATTAAAAAAAAAATTTTTTTTTATTTAATATTTTTTTTAAAAATGTATTTTCTAAATATTAAAAACTATTGTTTTATTTATTTTTTTTTTTTAATTTTTAAATTAAAAATTTTTAATATTAAAATTTTTATTTTATTTTTTTTATTTATTTTTTTTAGTAATTTATTTATTTTTTTATTGAAGCAAAATTAATTTAACGTATCAAAATAGAATATTCAAGTCTTCACATAAGCTTTTTATTGCGAGATGGCTGCATTCATAAGGATAAATCGATTCTTCTTTTCCAGATCATAAATGTATATAATTGAGCATTTTTGCTTTCCAATTTCCTAAATTTTCTTTACTCTGACAGTAAAATTTTAAAATAACTTTATATATATTAAAATAAATTGGCAAAATCATATACTCAAGTGACGTTAGAGCTGCGGCTTTGCCAACGGGCATAGCTTACCAATCTATATACCGCGAGGTATATAAAGCATTTGTTGCCTGGGCTCCGCTTCAGGAATCTGAAGCTAGGCAATTCAAGACTCTGTGAGGCTTTGTGGAATAGTGAAGCCAGCAGATATATTAGCCGTATATCCTGCACTGCAGCTGGAAGATTAAGTGCCAGCAGCCAGCACAGACATTGCGACTTTTGTGACTCGATATACACACACGCACACACACACACATACACAGTCAGTCAGTCACATATGATGCGAGCACATTGCGTATACGTCACGTGATACAAGCGGCTCGTTTGTTCTGGTCGTGAACTGCTGCTCAGCTTACTTAATGCGCCCATAACTGTGCGAGTAGCGCTCTCTGCACCCGCAGCTCCTGCGTCCTGCTCCACACTCGCTCGGCAATGGCAGCCCCGCCTTGATAGTTGACCCAACAATCCAGCATTTAAGTTGCTTTCTTTCTATTCTATGTTGTTGTTGTATTTCTTTGCTATTCTTTTCGTGGCTGTTTTCTAAATGTGTTTTAAAAGTGTTTTTTTCTCCGTCTCTCTTTTTTAAATGGCCGCTGATTTTCTTTGCGTTTTCATTTTGCTCCGTTTTGTTGTTTCTCTGTATTTATTCCGCACTTTTGTTGGGCGTTGCGCTTTTCCCTCTCACTGTGTAAACACGTTTATTTCCTACGCTTGTCCAATATTTATTAAAGCAATCTGTTCCACTGGATTTATACAAAAATATTTGTCTTGCCATTTATACTGTTGTCGTTTTTTTTGTTGGCGCTGTTTGTGTTGTGTTACTCTGTTAGATATAGCTACTTATTTACGTTAGAACCTATTTATTGGGATAAGGTGAAGCTGAAGCTGAAGAACGAGCATTCAAAATGACAGCGGACGACAGGTTCTTTTTGAGAGTGCGGAGTCTTATGTGGATTCTTTTGTTTGTCTTGATAAAATTTTAAATATTAGGATTGATACCCGATTTAAATATTAATCCAAATAAAAAAGTTGTATTCAACTCTGAAACGTATTACTTTATTTTGATTTTTGAATATTGAATTCAAATTCACTTGATTATTTGAATGAAAAGAAACCCTAATTGCTACAGCATTTTAATTGTTTAACTAATCTAACATTTCTTCACCGGTAACATAAAAAAACAATTTTTTAACATTATCATTTCCACGTTTCTATATCTGATCTGTCATCCATTCTTCATATAGTCTCTGCTTTCGTGCCTTTATCACTGCTCCGTCCTTCGGATTTCCCATCCTCCCTCAGTGGTCTCATAAGTCTCTGCTTATATCTAACTTTCAACCTTTCGTGCTTTTGTCGCTCTATCTTTCTTGCTCTTCATCCGTCTCTCTGTGTGTGCCTCCATTCTCTGTTTCTGCCTGAACTGCCTCCAGCTAGGTCTATATGACCTAGAGATTACCGTAAGCTTTCTACAGTTTTCATAGAGTATATTTACCTCAATTCTGTATGAATTCTTTTCGATAATCTCTTTATTCATCCGTTTTTAAATATCTTCCCCAATTTATGTTTTCATGCCCTACTCAGGGTATCTTCTAGTCAAATACTTCCCACTAAACATCGCTTGCTCTTATATGATATTCATAGCATTCAAGCATCGTTAATCTTCTCGAGCAAAAACTGGTCAACTACTTGTATAAAAAGCAATTCTTGAAGCAATTGTTTCTTATGCTGCAGTCGTATTTCACAGCTATTTCTGATTATATTCTAGCTGGTTTCACTTTTTCTTTGCCACTTCTTTAGCTCAAGTCCTTTGGGCGAAAAGAACTTTCACGAACTGATTCAGCTTATTTATCAAAAATCAATAAGTGCACAATATATATATACATATATGTATGTATGTATGTACTTATATACATTTTTCTATGAGGCTAAGCCTCTGGCAGCCAGCACAAATGTATGCTACATAAATTGTTGTACGTAGCAGGCAATTGCCTTTTGGGTTGTACGCCTTTGAGGCGCGCCGCAAAATCACGCCGCAAACCCAATAAAACGCCAACACAGCCGCACGGCATGTAGCATAAACAGCATAAAGAACATGGTCAACGATAAGGTGGAGTGGGGGAGGGTGGCCAATTTTTGGGATAGGCACAGAGGCGATATGGTAACGGCATGGATACATCGATTATACAAGGCAGCCGCACAGCAACACTGCTCCGATTACCCAAAGACTTTGCTTTCCACAACTTTGCCAGAAAAGCAGTGTGTGTGTGTGTGTCTCTCTCTCTGTATGTGTGTGTGTGTGTGTGTTGCATTCGTGTTAAAAAGTGTTGCATACAGCTGGGCGCTCTCGACTCCATTTGCAGACAATATTTGCAGCTTTGTTGCTGTTGTTGTAGTTCTCGTGTTGGTAATAAAAGTTTTTATCACTTAAAAAAAAAAGAACAGAAGAAGAAGAAGCAGAAAAACTAATTTTTGCTTGCCTTCCTCATGCTGTTGCGCTGTTTGGCTGATGGGCGTGGCATATTTATCTAGAGTGTTTTAGAGCTTACGTGTGTGTGTGTGTGTGTGTGTGCGGCGCTAACGTTTGTAATTAAAAATTTGTGTACGGTTAACGGCTGAGCGCGTATACATATATCTGTGACACACTGTGCTTCGCTGCTTTTTTCTCTCGCCTCAGTGTGTGTTTGTATAGGTAATTGACAAAGTAAATTGAGTTAATTTATATGCAGCTTTATAATTTGCAATTTTGTTCGCCATCACCATCAGCGTCAGAGCTATAAATTTATTGGGTTTTTGTGCAGCATTACGGGTTGGGATCACTTTCATTTACTCTAGTATATGACGAATGGCAGCACATTTCGTCTATGATGGAAATACAAATTAAATAATATTTTTTTTTTTAATTTATCTCAAGAATTCTATATGCTTGAAATATAATTTTGTGGGAATATTTTAATCATTTTATTACACTTAAACAAATTAAATTAAATATGCAATTTAACTGAATATTAATATTTCTTTTTTTATTATTAAAAATGGGTCGATATAGGCAGATAGGAAAAAACCTAACCCTAGGCATTGACCTTATAATCATAAAGAATTTTTTTAAATTTTAAATTTATTTAAACGTTGAATACGTACAATACAAATATAGAATCTTAACAACACAAAAAATAACATAAAGAGTCTAACGTTTTGATGATCATTATGAATATCATCAACATTTCCATCAAATCTAACCCAATTTCCCATTATTTTGACATTGAATATATTATGCTTAATGCGTTGTTTATTATTTTCAACAATAATAAAACAAATTCAAGCAATTAGTATAAACAGGAAATAATTATCTACAGAAAAAGTTTCTAGTCAGCTTTAAAAATTAAAAAAAAAGTTTAATAAATTCAATTTAAAAAAAAAAAAAAAAATGTCGCGCATGTCAAACTGTTGTAAAAATAATATTAATACTTAACTAATTTGACAATAATTAATGGTCGAGACGTTGTGGACGTAGATTATGTTGGGGATTGAATCACATTTTAAATAAGTTAAGCTCGGACGCGCTCTCTAAACAGTTTTAATTATCCGCTATTTCCAATAAGCAGGAAATGAATGTTAATTTACGCTGGCTGGCAGCTTGGTGGGGGATGGCAATGCCACGCCCTAATTGCAATATTTTTGTCTGATTAAGCGACAGCACGTAGCTGCAATTAAATTAGCTTACAAAGTGTGCGCAGCGCTGATGAAAAACCATTTTCGGAAAAGTCAAGCGTTTAACATGGTTGTTGTTGTTGTTGTTGTTGTTGTCGTGGTTGTTGTTGGCAGCATAAAAATAAAATGCGCTCAAAGGAATTCGCTGGCGTACAGCGCGGCGTTGAGGCAAGTTAATTAAGAGTTGGCCAAAAGCAAAGACAGGCAAAAGGGACGCACATCAGAGCTGGCGACATAAAAACCACCAACAGAGCCCGAACCCTGCTTGTTGTTGTTGCTGCTGTTGTTGTTGTTGTGGGCTACTGTCAGCATCTGTTGACCAAATGAAGAGCTGACCAGACAAATGCAGCAACAGCAGCAACACCAGCAGTAACAGCAGCAGTTGCAGTTGTAGAGGAGCAGGAGTCAGTGGAGCAGTGGCTCGCATAGGCACCGCTGACCGCATGTCCTTTGCCGCTGTTACATGGCGAGAATTGTGGTTGAAGCCGTTGTTTCTGTTGTTATTGCTGCTGCTGCGTTTGACTTTGATGATGTTGGCAATTGGTTAGCAACTGCTTATCCAATTGGCAACTGGATTGCTTTCCATACGCTGCTTCCCCGTCCCCTCTCGACATGTGTCGGACATACTTTGAGGCGCCCGTTTGAGATGCAATGCGGTTGACGGTAGCTTCAATTCAATTTAAAATATTAAAATAGCATTGTGATTGTCTTGTCCGTAGGTGTAGCGAATGTAAGCTTTTTATGTGTGGTTTGAATATACATACATATTCAAATATGAATACATTTTGCATTTTAAAGTTAACAAGTAAGAAAGGTCTATTCGAGACTGCTCGACTAAGAAATCCCCTGAACCCTTCGGAGAACTGATATTTCAATAATTCTTCGCATCTTTCTGACACACACAGATACATAGAAACACATAGGCATGCACGCATGCAGTACTTGAGTATAAGTAAAAGCAAGGAGAGAAGAAGTGCAGAAGATCATTAAAGTAAAAGCAAGGAGAGAAGAAGTGCAGAAGATCATTAAAGTTGTCTATGTGTATGCAGCAGTTCTCATTTGGTATTTGTATTTAGGTAAAACGAAGCTAGAATGCTCACAGCAGCAGAGAGCGCTCCCATTGGTCACTTAAAGCTCAACTGCAACGAGTTCTACCTGCTGTTGGGCTCAGCATTTGGGAGAGACAGTGCTTGAGTAAAAGTGTCGCTATATAAAGGGCAGCAGCTGCAGCAGTTCTTCAGTCGCCCAGGCCTGCTGCGTGTGAGCGTGTGAATTATAAGCATTAAAGACGAAGAGGGACTACGTGATGGAATTACGTAAAGGAAATACGTAGAGGAACTACGTAAAGGAAATACTTAGCGGAAATACTTGGAAACAATACTTAGAGAGTAAAGGGAATACTTAGAAGAAATCGACAGAGGAATAGTGTTAAATCGATTCAACTCGTCGCCCTGATCAGGAATATATAAACTTTGTGTGGTCTGCCACGCCTCCTTCTGCCTGTTGCATACATTTCAACAAAACCATTATACCCTGATTTCCCATTTTCAATGGGTTCAGGGTATAAAAATGTGCATTTCTCTGTTTATGTCATATCTTAGAGCAAGATTAATTTGTTGGTAATTACGAAATATATTGATAAAAATAAGAATATTATGATTCAGATTTCCAAAAGTATAATCTGATAATTGTTCACTATATGGCAACATATCAAGTATACGCAATAGAATGAAATAAAACACATATAGAAGAGTGGAAAAGGAAATGTCAATAATAATAATATTTACTAAATAAAACACTAATAATAATATGACCAAACACTCGAGTGCAATTTATTCCATTACATTTAAGAATTTTTACAAATTAAAATAAAGTATTTTAATAATATATCTAATATATCTATTTTGCAAACTATTTTCACACTGTTCACATACAACTATTATAGGTTTATCATTCCTCTATAAATTGATTTATATATAGTCAAATTTCGATCACATCTTATGCGGATTACATTCAATGTAAAACGTATTCAACGAGCCCTGTTAAACTCTAAGAACTCTGGCGCCGTGGCACAATCACAATCACAACAGGAATCTTTCTTTCTTTCGGTGTGTTTTTTTTATGATTTTTTGATATAGTGTGTGCGCTCACGCTGCGGTCATAAATAACGATAAGTTTATGCGTTTTTATTACGCACACAATTTTATGCGCAAATACAAGATACAAATACAAAAAAAGATACAAATGTAGCTAGAAGTGTGAGGGTGTGAGATGTGTGTGGAGGGAGGTGGGAGGTGGAGAAAAGGGTCCTCCACACAAAGTTAGTTGGTAACTTGATACACTTTCACTTGTGCTGTGCCCATTTAAGGTCGCTGCAATAAATAAGCGACTTAAACATACATTGCCACCGTATGGCTGTGTGTGTGTGCGTGTGTGTGTGGACAGTTACTCACACCTGCTCACACGCGTGTCTCTGTATATTTGCCAATAACTGGCATTTGGGTTAGTAATGCCATTTACGACGAAAAACAGAAATGCATAAAACAACAACGAGCGAGAGCTTTGTTTACATTTTATTTTCTCGTCCAGCAAATCCGCTGCCAATGTAAGCCGCAAGAAAGCCAGAGAAATATGCGGCATGCTTCACTCGTCTCTTCCATATGTGTGTGTGTGTGTGTGTGTGGCAAATGCTGTCCGTCTATTTAACTAACTGTGCATAATTCATAATTTAATTAAGAATCCAGCGAAATGAAAAAAGTTACACAGCACATAGACATGCCCTAGTGTGTGTGTGTGTGTGTGTGTGAGAAGCCCCAGCACAGCTGTTTACCGTGTTGGGTTTACGTTTTACCCTTGTCACTGAGGTGAGGTTGTGTATGTGTGTGTGTGTGTGTGGGGCATCGTGTAGCAATTTCTGAAATGGCCAATGCTGCAGGGCCCTAAGTCAAACGAGGCGTCAAGCAAATCCCAAAAACCCAAGTGCCAAGACTGTTACGTGCAGGTGTAAGTCTATGTGTGTGTGTGTGTGTGTCTGTGCGCGCTAAATAGTCGAAGTAAACTCTCAGATTTAATGACAGGTGCCAGAAATCTTGAGAGTGTTTCACTTTCAGCTGTATTAATAGCAGCGATGCCAGAGACGCCGGAAGCTAAAGTAATTGTTTTTTTGGGGGGTAATAGCGCATTTTAAATTAAGTAATATAAATAAAAGAGATTTGTGTTATTTATATGCTTTTCGACGGGGATTCTCAAAGTAAATGTCGAAGGGAAATCATGTAGATATATAAAATCTAAATCAACTTTAACCATGAATGAGTGTTGGCTCGTCTGACTTTCTCCTTGAATTTAAGCATCGTATTTTTTTAGCTTTAGACAGATATAGATTATATAGATTTTCTTATATATATGATCTCGAAGAGCTCTTTAAATATTCAAATTTATTATTTTTGATTTTATTTTCTTACTTACTTTTACTTTTGCTAATATAATTTGAATTCAGTTCTAGCATAAAATTAATATTCTATTTCGACTTTTAAGATATGCTAAGCAAGCTCCTTTTTAGATAAAATATAATTAACATTTAATTATTATTTATTTATCATATTTATATTTCGATGCATTTATTATATTTTTATATATTTTTTAAATTTATGTATATATTTTTTATAGTTTAAATTTTTTTGTACTACACAAATATAGATCTTGAGTTTATATTAATTGAATTATGAAATGTCAATAGAAGATCGATGATTTTATCAAATCATATTGAATTTTTAATACAAATTTAAAATACATATAATATAAAATATATAGTTATTATACAAATGTAATTCTCTTCCTCTTAAATATTAAATATTTCGCGTTCTTTGTGCTTAAAGTCTGAACACAAGTTTTACATGACAAAACACATTAAGAACCTCTCGCTGATATACTGCAGGAGCGAACACTCACACACACACTCCCGGACACACACACATACACACTGCCACACTCGCACACAGAAGTGCTAACTCAGTGACAACAAAGACTAAACTAAATTAGGTGTTCGGTAGAATGCGTTGAAGAAGCAACGACCCCCTGAGAGGGTGACAGCATAATGTGAGCTTTAAATTTAAAATTTTACATGATTTAAGCCAGAGCAGCAGCAGCAGTAGCAGCAATAAAAACAACAACATTTAAGTGGGTAACAAGGAGAAGTGCTCGACGTGAGAATGCCCTATAAATTTCATTTTATTTTATTTTATATATTTATTTATTTTTTTTTGTGATATTAAAATATTGAGTTTATTATATATGTATATATGAATAGTGGATTCTTATTTCCAATTATAGATGTCTAAAATATTTTATAAATTATATAAATGTACATATATGATATTAAACCATATTATTTCTATTAAAGATAGATAACAAGATCCCATGTAGCTTTCATCTAGATTATTTACATGCTACAAACGTCAGCATTAAACCAATATAGCCTTTTTTTGTTGAGACTCCTCTGCCATGGGTTCAGGGCATAACAACATCGTCGCAGTGGCGAAGAAGATGCTCAGGAGTAATCGACGCACGTTGCGTGTGTGAGTGTGTGAGTGTGTGCGTGTGTGTGTACGGATGCATGCGCGTGTGTGCTTGTTTGTTGTTGTGCAAATGTGCGACCAACTTGAAATGAGTGTCTCGCAGCAGCAGCAGCAGCAACAACAACAACAACAACAAAGTCAACGACAACAATGCGTTGTTCAGTGCGGAAGCGGAAACTTCAAAGCGCGCACACTTGGGCTTTGTGCGGCTGCCCAACGGTACGGCGTATAGGCTGATACGGTACGGTACGGTCCACCTGGCCCAGGCACATGGCATCATGGTACATGTCGAGCACACCTGAGTGTGCGGCAGCGTGTGCGTGTCTCTGAATTAATTCACTTTCGTGCCTTCGCCTGAGCAACTTTTGCGTGGTGCATGGACCACGGCTAACCTTATTGTCAATTTGGCTTACTTCAATTTAGCTTGGTCATATTGTTGCTGTTGTTGTAATTTAGTTGAGCGTACGGCAGCTCAAGGATGTTAACAAAAAATAAAGTAAAGTAATACAAGCTCGCTGACAATAAACATTTTTGAATCATTTTAACTGGCTGCTGCCTGTCGGCAGTTGGCTTAGCAATGAATGCCGTTAGTGTAGACCATTTAAAGCCGTTGCTCTTGCTGCCTGTCTGCAGCCTTTTTTGCTGTTCGCACTTCAACCTTGCGAAATTTCAAGTTTAATTGCAGCACACGAGGCATTTGAGTTTGGCCATAAGATTTGCCAGGCAAACACGAAATGTGGCGTGAATTGAAGGGGAGCCTTGGTAGAATTAATCATTAATTTTGTAGGATGTGGTTAAATTGTAGTGTGTGTCAATTTATTTAGAAAAATTTAGTCTTGCAATTTGAATATTTTGTTGTATAACTAACTACACAAATATAAAATAATTAATATAGAAATCAAATAATGCGCTATAGAGTTAAGGACAAAAGCTACAATTAAATTTATTTATAAAAAAAAAAAATTACAAAAAAAAAAAAAACAAATTCCTCAAAACAATAAAAACATATATATAGGTATATTACATTAAATATAGTATAATAAAGATGAAAGAATATATTTTTACAATTATATAAATTTTTACAAAAATAATATAAATATACAAAATAATAATAATAGTAAATTATTTATGCTAAATACATAAAAAAATACAAAAATAAAATTACATTTAATTTGTTGACATATTTATGCATTAAAATAATATTATTTTTATACTCATTCACCAAACTTAAATGAGTATATTGGTTGTGCATGTCCGTCTTGTTTTTTTATTTTTATTTTTAAGTATATACAATCAATAAGTATAATATATTAAATTGTTATAATTTATAAAATATATTTAAATAATTTGTAGTTAATATTTTCTTGCTCTAAGAGCATTAAGAATTCGTCTTGCTTCGTCTGCGTTTAGGTTTTTGGCAAGTGTCAAAGGATTTTTGAGCCAGATTCGCAGATCCTTTTCCTCACATTTTTATTTCTTTTTATATGCTTTGCATTTTTTATGTGTCTGCTGCTGTTTGGCAGAATGTTTTAACAGTTTTTTTTCACAATTTTTTTTTTTTTTCTTTTTTGCATTTTGCTTGACATTGTGCATAAATATTTGATTACTGAATTTTGCGCACACTTTTCATTTAAGTGTGTGTGTGTGTGTCTGTGCAGAGATCTCATTAAATTCACTAAAATGCGTGAGTTTTGCTTTCATTTTTTTTTTTTTTTTTTTTCAGCTCCTACATCTTCTTCTAGCTGGCCTTTTTATGTTTTCACTGTGCAAACAATTCGTTCTGAAAGAAGTCCTTGGCCAAAGGATGCAAGTTGTAATTTCATTTCTGACAACTGCTCTTACAACTCACATATGTGTGTGCGAGTGTGTGTCTGAGTGTGTGTGTGTGCGTGTGTATGGTTGGCATGTTTGATTCGCAAGATAAAGTTTGTTTGGATTTCTTAGCTCGCACTTGAGATTGTTGTTTGTTATTTCTGCTGCTACCGTGTTAGCAGCAGCAGCAACAACAGCAACAACAACAACAACATAAAGGAAAACAGATGATAAAGGGCAGCAAAGTAAGGCTGCAGCGTGTCCTTGTCATATCTCTTATTGCATTTGTTCTGCCGCTTGTTTGCGTCGCCTTTTCGTTATCTCTGCCCTTGCTGACAGTCCAACAATTTTGTCAGGCAATGTGTGATGTATAAATGGGAATACCTTGGATGACTAACAAAAGGAGGCAATGAATGGAAATTTAAGAAATTTAAACTGTTGTCAAAAATCATAATCATATATTTCATATAGGGTACTTCAAGTTCGTTGCTTTTCTTGGGGTTTGTTTTTATAAAGAGTCAACTGAAAATCTAAATGACATTTTCTTAAATCAATTTCATTTTTTTTGTAGCCTGGTTGTTGCCTTTGGTGTTTGCCATTCGGCAATTGCCCCAAACCCAAAACAAATTGAACTTTTCACTCTGAATTTTGTTGTGCAGCAGCTGCTGCTGTTACTTTTGCTGAATATCTTCGAAATAGAAAATTAAATTAAATTCGCAAAACAAATAACAAATAAAATATGCCTTAAACAAATTTGCATAAATATATTTTAAATGATTTTTAATTTGCTCTCAATTGGTAGATAAATAAATTTCTATATGCATTGATATTTTATATATTTCTCTGATGAGTTCTCAAATTTATTTGTTTTGGCTATTTCCATTTGCTAACTTTATTTATTTTGTGGTTACATTTTATTCGCAAGCTCTAAATGAAATTAGAGTGAATTGTTTTGAAGAATCATTTATGAAATTAAACTTGAGCTGAAAATTCAGTTTTTTTTCGGGTTTGTTGAAATAATGATATAGAAATTTTGTTGATAGAAAAGTAAGAAGTTAAATTTAAATATTCGCATTTTAAAATATTTGGTTCTTCACAATAAAGTAAAGTAAAGTTGAGCTTTAAATGCCAGCGATAGAATGTAAATGCTTTTACCCATAAAAAACTTTTTACTTCTAATCAGGGAAAAATGCTTTATTTGGTCTACTTGGAGAGTATGTTTTTGCAAGTTTGCTGGCGAATCTGGAATTTGGCTGTTAAGAATGCAAATCATAGGTGATATCCTCGTTGGCATTTTGCCCTTTTCACTATGGGCGTGGCTAGAAAAGCAATAAATTTGTAACGAATGAAAATGTCAATATAGAAAAAATGAATGAATTGTTGTTGAAGATGAATTGAAATATTTATGCATATACTGTATAAAATTAATTTACGGAAAAGTTGATTTGAACTAAAAAAAAAAAATTAATAAATAAATAAAAATAATAAAAATAAAATAAAAAATAAATAAAAAAATAAATAAATAAAAATAAAACAGAAAATAAAAATAAAATAAAAAATAAAACAAACAAAAAAATAAAAAAGGATAAAATAAAATATAAAAAATTGCAATAATAAGTATAGTAATAGTAAAAGCAACTAAACAGTAACATAAACTAAAAATCATTTTTCATAAAATAATAGATAACAAATTTAATAAAAAAAAAAATATATATATATATATATATATATATATATTTTTTTTTAATTATTAAGAAGTAAAAAATAGTTGAAGTTAAAAAAAAAATTAATATACTCAAATCAATTTTTTGAATGAGTATAACAATGAAATTTAAATATAAGAAAAAGCTAAAGTACCACAATTTAAATTATTTTAAGTCTGCAAATTTCGAGAGCTGTCAAGAACTTAATTAAATATGAAGATATATAAGACTGAATTTCCATAGAAATTTTCTATAAAAATATAATAAACTTGCAATGTTTTCCCTCTCGGTATTTGATTTTCAAGCTGCTGCCAACCCTTTCAGCTTAACCCACATCTAGGAGTTGGGCTATGACTGCCCCATCATCGTTTTCATTTGCATTTGAAATACATGTCTATTCATCAAGAGCTAGCTAGACCCAGACCGCATTTAACTGTTTGATTTGCGTTTACTGTTGCTAAATGTAACGAATTTCTTTCGATATCGACTGGACGACTGGTCTTATATCAAAATGTCTGCTAATGCGAGGCTGTCATCTTTTGAGGGGCCAAGTTTTTGCGGCGGCAAACTTGGCCAGAGTAAACAATTTATTTGACACCCGCATGTGCCACGCCCTCTAATTGGCACAGCGACAGAGACAGAGCCATTTGTTTTTTTTTTTTGGTAATTTAAGTAATTTAAGAAAATTTCTTGGACATTTTCGTGTTTGTGCTGTGTTACGCTGCCAACTTTGGATATCTTTTTAGAGAGCGACGATAAAAGCGTAAATGTCACATTTAACATTTCTGACAATGTTGACAACCAAAACAGCAACAACAACAACAACGACAACAATCAGCAGCCGCAAATCTGCCACGAAAAGTTGGTAGAGAATCAGTTAATGCTTTTGAATTTGTTTGGCTTGGCCTATTTAAATTGACATTTTGCTGGAATGTTTGTTTGTTTCGCAGAAATGTTTGTGCTAGGTTTACGTACCGGATCGGATCGGTTTAGGTCATTATCCTTGTGATATCCTTGTTTAGCTGGCCGCTTGAGTGTGTGTGTCTGGCGTTTTTCGGCACCTCATCGATTAGCCAAGTGTTGCCATGCAACAGAGGCGGCCACTTGCCACACACACACGCACACACAGGGGCACCGACACACACGTAAGTAGGGGTTAGAGCGAGGGCCGCGCGGTAGCTGATCGCAAACCGCATAAACTACAAACAGAGCGAACCGGAGCGGGAAAAGTTCGAGCGGCGGGTGGAGACCGCAACGTGGTGACACACAGACGACGACGATGACGACGACGACAACGGCACACACACACACTTTTACACACAGGACAAAAGGGGACAATAAAATAATGCACGTAACTCTGGCGACAAGGGCGGCGGCGTGCTGCGATTTGAGTGTTCATATTTTTGTTTCGGCAGGATAATGCGGCATATCCTGCAGGCTGGTCAACCCTAGCTGGGCACAACAATCAAATCCTTTGCTTTATTATTTATTTTATTTTCTTTTGGCGCGCACTTAACACCAGTCAAGACTGTTTCAATTAGTTGTTAATAATTCTGCTTATTCACTGTGATAATGATGATCATAAAACAGATTTCACTGGGCGTCTGTGGCAACGCTGTTTGTCAGTTCTTAGCTGCCCTTTACGACAACAACACGACCGACTGCTCGCACGGCTCGCCGTCAACTGGTCCCGCCTCGAGGTTCGGGCTGACGCGTTGCACGTCGTCCCGCAGCGACAGCGTCAGGGAAATTTGATGTGAGCTGCAGCATATTCACCACAGCAAAGCGAAATGCAACTTGGGGCTGTTCTCTCTCGCAACTTAGCTATAGCTAGGCGGCCGCACTCTCCCTCAACACGCTATTGCCGGCTCGCTCTCGCGCGCGTCGTGGTGAGTTTGCGCCTCGACTCAATTCATATTTCACTTTGAGATTTGTTTTCATTTTGCCGGTTTGTTTACGTTTTTGCCCATTTTCACCTCAGCCGGCTTTTTTAGCGCCGAGCATGTGACAAAACACATGACAATATTTGTTTGCTCAAGCGTCTAAAAATAATATTGCAGATGTAAATAGATTTGGGTGCGAGGGGGAGTTTGTTAAAAAGTTTGAAAGTTTTGAAGAAAAATTTATTTGGCATTTGTTATTGTTGTTGATTTGTGTTTGTGTTAAGAATATCATAAATTATTTATAGGAATGTCTATGTCGCTCAAAAGCTTTTTATTCCTTTGCAGCGTGATTCTCAAAATACTTTATTTAGACTAGATTTAAATATAATTCGTTTAGTGGAAAGATCAAATTATTATAAATATATATTATCTTTATATATTTGTAGATAAAGTCAATGTAGCTAAATTATATTACAGAAAGATACATACATAGTTATATTAGGATACAAAGAAACCAAATTTTAATAATTAAAAAAATTTTGTGGTTGTTATTTTTAAGAATAAAATAAATACAATAAAAAAAAATAAAATTAAATTAAAAACATAAAAAAATAAAAAGAAAATAATAAGAATTCAAAAAAATTAAAAAAAATAAATAAAACAAATAACTAAAGATATAAAAAATATATTCACAGTTATTATTTTAATAATAAGTAATATTAAAAATAAATAAATAAATACAATTTTTGAGATATTTATAATTTAATTTTCTTAGACATTTGTGTGTAACCGCAGCAGCTGATGTCCAAAACAGATTTCATACATATATACCCCATCTCTTTTAATCACTTTTCTCTCTCCCTCGCTCTCTCTGTATTTCGCTTTCTCTCTTCATCAAGTCGAAATCAGTCTAATCAAAAATGTAGGCACAATGAAACTCTACATTCAAGAGATTTGCCAATAATAATGACAGACAGTTAGTCTTAAGGGGCGTGGCAATGTCTGACTGCCTTCGTCTGTTTAGGACACGACCGCAAAAGCTGCTGGTGGTACGGCCAAGGTTTGGACAAATCGTACAAACAGTTTTGGTCACATTTCGGCTGGTTTTGGCTTATTTACAAGAAATGTTCGTTTTATTGCAGCATTGCGTAACCACAGAGCACCAAAGAGGCAACAACAACAACTACAACAACAACTACAACGAGAGCCACAAGAACATACAATAGAGACAAAGTGTATCAATTATAATACGGGTGCAAGCTGAGCAATCCGAACTGACCAAAGAGGCAGTCATGTTGGCGACAACAACATCAACAACAACAGCAGCAACAACAACAACAACAACAACAAGGAGACAATCTACAACCACAATTACCTCAGATCCGGGCATTCTGTGTTTTCATCACTGCAACGTAAAAGTTTTC
>JAWNOM010000146.1:0-276848 GCA_035045965.1 Drosophila aldrichi
CCGTCTTGCTGTCCGTCCGTCCGTCCGTCCGTCCGTCCGTCCGTCCGTCCGTCCGTCCGTCTGTCCGTATGAACGCAGTTCATTTCGGCGCTATTGAAGCTACAGACTTGAAATTTGGAACACATACTCGTGTATAGCTCCCATTTATAAAGTGTTAAAATTTTCCCGATCCGCCCACTAGGGGCGTGGCAAATCGGAAAATGCATTTTCCGATATACCAGAAGCCATGTTAGTTGAAGAGCTAGAAAGCTGAAATTTGGTATGTAGATGCGCGTTGACCACCCAAGTCCAAAAAGCTATGGTGGATATATCTCCGCCCATTGGGGGCGTGGCAAATCGGATAAAACTGTATCTCCTAAAGTTCTAAAGCTATAACGTTGAAATATTGCACGTAAGCTTATGTTATGATTCTATAAAGCCTAATGAAAAATTTATATGTCTACGCCCATTAGCGGCGTGGCAAATCGGACCTGAAGATATAGTGATTTTCCCGATTTTGCTATATTTTAGGCATTATTGATGCTAGAGACCTAAAATTTGGTATATATACGCGGGTTGACCACCCAAGTCCAACGAGCTATGGTGGATATATCTCCGCCCAAAGGGGGCGTGGCAAACCGCAAAAGTTTATATCTCCTAAAGTATAAGAGCTAGAAGCTTCAAATTAAGATAGTTGTATTACTGGTAACATCCTCTATCGATTCCCCAAAAATAATTTTTACGCCTCTTTGGGGGCGTGGAATATCGAAAAATACCCTGTAATTTTCACATTTTTGGAGCGTAAGTATCCAAACTTTACAGTTGGACTACCGTTAGCTCGTTCTACGATCTGGCCAAAAATGAGATGTCTACGCCCACTAGGGGCGTGGCAAATCGAGAAAAACGGCATTTTCTGCAGCACTAGAGCTAAACTTAGCTACTGAATTGCTGATGGGATGTGAATGAGTATCCCGCAGTCGGTAACGCCCGACTGCAACGTTCTTACTTGTTCATTAGTGATTCACTGTTGGAGGTTTCTTTGATAAGTCTTTGCCGAATGGGTCTATATGTGAGTGAACATGATTGTGAATATGAATGTGAATGTGAATTTGAAAGTGAATATGAATATGAATGTGAATGTGAATGTGAATGTGAATGTGAATGTGAATGTGAATGTTAATGTGAATATGAATATGAATGTGAATGTGAATGTGAATGTGAATGTGAATGTGAATGCGAATGTGAATGTGAATGTGAATGTGAATGTGAATGTGAATGTGAATGTGAATGTGAATGTGAATGTGAATGTGAATGTGAATGTGAATGTGAATGTGAATGTGAATGTGAATGTGAATGTGAATGTGAATGTGAATGTGAATGTGAATGTGAATATGAATGTGAATGTGAATGTGATTGTGAATGTGAATCTGAATGCGAAAACGAATGTGAATGTAAATGTATTCAAATTGAATATGAGTGGATATTCACATTATGAAAATATGAATATAAATAAGTATTAATATAAATTACAATATTAATTTGAGTACAATAATTATTAAATACTACTATATGAATGAATATATTTCCACTTTAATTTTAATAAATATCTATTCCATATATATTCATAGAGTCGATGCGTATGACCAGTGTGATTGGCTTCTTCCTCAAGATCTGCACTAAGCCAACAAAATTGGACTTGGGCAACGATAAAATCTTGAATGTCGAGCCGGGCATCACTGTGGCAATACCCACGTATCACTTTCATCACGATGAGACCTATTTCCCTAACCCGGACGAGTTTCGGCCCGAACGCTTTGACAATGGAGGCGTCAGTGAGTTCACTAAGCGCGGCTGCCTTCTGGCCTTCGGGGATGGACCACGCATCTGTCTGGGTGAGTGTTCATATATAGAGCGATGGCATATGAAGATAATATGATAGCTAGCATTTACGTCGGGGCAAGCCCGGGTGTCCGCTAGTCGGGCTCTTCGGATGAGACTTTTCTCACATGATTTATATCTTTCATACATTATTATTTTGTATTCAGCTCTAAACAAAGATATAATTTATACAAAATTTTACTAGACACATTATTATCTTTAAAGCTTTTACAATAGAATCCAATTAGATATCCCATACGGAATTTAATTTATACATTATACATACACTACAATATTTATTATTGTTGACAATGTCTATATATGTACGTCTATCATAAAAGCTATAATCCTACACATATGTACATATATAGCATGCATAGATAGCACTTTACCCGTTTCTTATATCTAGAACTTTTTTTCAATATATAAAAGCTTTACAATTTATTAACTCATATATCTCAATTTATATATTTCAGGCATGCGAGTTGGTTTGCTAAATGTGAAAATGGCTTTGGTACGCATTTTATCCCAGTACAAAGTCGAGCAGACTAAAAAATTGTCCCTGTCCTCCGACTCGGGCCTGGGAATGTATTTGGATGGGGACGTTGATTTGAGATATACGCGCATAGAACTTTCCAAATAAAAATTCGAGTTTCAATGTATCCATTGTATGCAGTCAACCTTTTGGGCGACACTCGGCGTATTATGAAACGTGTCCCTCGCTCTCTGTTGGCGTTTGGGGTCGCCGTGTACCGAAAATTTAATTTAGCGCAAACCGACCGCAGACCAACTGACACCAAGGCGCCGCCTTCCCTCTAGCCCCGCCCCAAATGTCGCTGCAAACCCGAACTGAACCGCCGGACTTTATGCCATGTACAAGAATTTTAATATTGAGCGACCGCGTGCGTCGCGTCGCCAATGCAACTGTGCTTTCAAATACACAAGTGTGTGTGTATGCGTGTGTGTGTGTGTGCGTGTGTGTTTTACTATTCTGGTGCAGACGTTGCCTCTCCATAGCATATCCAGTAACAAAGATTGCGAGATGGGCATATTAGATGAGGGACTTTAATTGATATAGAATCTAAATAAATATATGCATATATATTTTTTAATATTGATAAAGCAATTCTAAGCAATGTACGTACATTCAAGCCGTACAGCTTGTAGAATTTCGTAATCTATATTAAAAATCATATATATTAAAGTCGCAATAATTGCAAATAAGAGTGACTTGCAATGACTATACCTTGTAGTACTTTAAGTACAGGCAAGTCATTCGTGATGTTGATTGTATTGGAAAGTGTAATATTATATATATTAATTAAGACAGAAACTAGTGATAATAAAAAAGATAATCACATGTGAAACATGATAAGGAGAACAAGAAGAGCACGAAGAGCTCCCAAGCTGGACACATCAAATATTAAAAGTTTAAACAAGTTAAGATTGAAGAAGAGTATCTATAAAACAGAAAATATGTTTCTTCATTAAGCAACTTACGAAAGCTGATTTAGTTAGGCAAAGCGGTTGAGCTAAAAGAACGAATGAGTAGCGAGAAGTGACGGAGTGAACTTATACCTAATAGGTAGATGCCGATGTAAACATACAGTAGAATCCGGTTATAGCGACGCTCAAGGGACCGTCGTTTTGGCGTCGTTATACCTGGAAGTTGCTATAACCATATAAGTTTGCTCAGAAAAGTTTGTCTGGGGATCAGGATTTTCGTCGCAATAACCGAACGGAGTCGTTATAATCGGATTATACTGTATATGTATATATAGTATGTATAATACTTGACCTAATATCTATCAAATATTATTTTATTTATTTTTTATTTTATTGCAGTTTTTGTCTTAAATTCTATAGCGCACTTATGGATAATATTATTATTATATATACTCTTATAGTTGAGCAAATTTAATTCTTTTTTTCAGAAATTTTTCATAGCATTCTTTTAGGCATGTAGAAATCTAATGAAAGCTGAAGTATTTTGCATAAAAGATTAGTAAGTGTTTAGTTAGTGATGTAAGTGAGCGAAGTAACTTAATTAAGTTAATTATCTAAATACTTAAATACCTAAATACCTACCACAATATTCAACTTTCCAGTGCTAATATACAAAGTGAATTTAATATGCATAGATTTAAATTTGTTTTCTATTTAAATATTTTTTTATTTATTTAAAATTAGTTACAGGGTATATTTAAGTTGCAACATCTCCAAATGAAACGTATTTTTATTTACGTTGCACTTTGTGTTATTTTTCATGTTTTTCTTCTTTTATTTATTTTATTTTTTGCTCTTTGCCCTTGTTTTGCAACAAGCCACAAAATTTCATTTGAGCTTGCAATATGGCGCATTTAAATATCCTTTTTTATTTATATTTATTTTATTTATTGTTAACGTTTGTGTTCTTTGTGTGTGTGCATGAAAATTAAATTTTATGACGCCATCGTCGCTGTTTTTATTTATTAGTCTAAAAGCAAATTGTGGCCACAAAACAAAGGCTGACTGTAAACCCGTAAAAATAACCGCAAATATTTGAATTCGATTTGAATGTAAATGCAGCGAGCGAAAAGGGGAGAGAAGATAGAGAGAGAGAGAGAGAGAGAGAGAGACGGAGGCAGCACGAGCATAAAAAGTTAATGACTGGCGCAGTTAGTGCCGCGAAAAAAAAATTTTGTTTATATATATAAAACTGGCGTCTTTGCAGTCAAAGCCTTCATTTTCATGTTGCTGCAACACTTGAAGATAAGCAGCAGCAACAGCCAGACACAGCCTCTGTCTCCCTCTCACTCCCTCGCTCCCTCTCTCTCTTGCTGTGCAGCACTGCCAGAGGTCCTGTCACCTCTGTTCGCTGTTTGTGCCTGGCTTCATGCTACGTTGGCTTTTATCCAATTTACCTGATAACCACAAATGAGCGTTAATGGCCAAATAAATAGAAAAGTGGCAACTACGGCGCGACGGCGCGTTAACTGAATGAGCCACGCCTCCTTGTCGCCGACCCCCTCCCCCCACTCAGCCGCTGGTTATGCTCATCTGTATGCCGTCGCGTATATTTAGTACATTTACTAAGCAAATTTAATGCGTTTGGCACGCTGCTCGACATTTGTTTGCCATGGAAATTCGGGGAAATGCGGGGAAATTCCGAGGAAATCAGATAAATATGAGATGAGCACCCATTTGAATACCCAATTTAATATTCAGTTTGCCACAAATCAGTTTATAGCACTTGGAATTGATTCAAAATTACGGCGTTTCATTTATCTAAATTTCATTTGCATTTAAAATCCAAAAATCGTTTAATTTAAGTTTTAATTATTTTCAGAGAAGCTTAAGAGCAGAATTGGGAGAATGTTCATGAAAGGGAATATGAATAGTTTGTAGTTTAAATAGTTTTAGTTTATTACTTTTTCTATGCTCTTCTTTTGTAGTTAGTTTATGGCTTTGCTTGCTTGTAGTCAAAGACTCGTTTAAGCTTTTCGATTAACCATTTAATCAGATGCAAATAGCAAACGCAGGCGCTTGGACACAACAGCTGATAGGCCAAACAAGGTGCCAATTTGTGCTGGGGGAGGAGGAGGAGCAGGAGCAGGAGGAGGAGCTGTTGTTGCAGAAGGCGAGACACAAAGAGGAGAAGGAGGTGCGTGCAGGAGGTGGCTGCTGGAGGGAGGCTGTATAAGCAGCATAAGGAGTAGCAGGGGACGTGGAGCAGCAGTGGACTGCGGCCTGTAGGTTGTAGATTTTAAGTGAAATTGGTTCGTGCCTAACATTGCGTCAACGTTACATTAATTTGCGCACGTTCCATTTGCCGGCGGCTCCGATTGCGATGGAATCGAAGAGCTGTTGCTGATGTAGCAGCAGCAGCAGTTGTTGTTGCTGCTTGTTTGGCTGTTGGGGCTGCCATTGGCTGCTGGCGGGCATTGCAACACTTTGGCCACAGAAGTGCAGCCAGCAGCGTGGGCAAATGGAATTAGCAACAATTTAACCATTAAACACATCATGTGCATTGGCATTACGTTTCGGAGACTTTGGCTGCGATTTGCAGCACCCGCACAGCAGCAGCAACAACAACAACAACAACAGCATTTAGTGATTACTTCTGGTCTCCATTGTCGAGTGTCGAGTAAACTGAGGCTGCTATCTGTCTGCGTGCCAGACGCCGTTTATTGGCATTAGAGCTGTGTGTTGGCTCCTATTGCTATTGCCTTTTTGGCTACGCGCCGTGGTTAATAGACTTTGGGGCTTTTATTGCTGGCAACAGTTGTGCGAATTTCGAATCGTTTGCATAGTGCAACGTAGCGCTAATTAAAATGAAATTTGTTCAGTTTGCCGCAAATACGCCACCAAAATTACGGGCTGCAGCAGGAGACGGCAGCAGGATCCTCTCTTGGCCATGGTCAAAGTGAAAGTCGTAGTCGCAGTCGCGTTTGAAGTGCTTGGCTTTTATGACAGCTAAGTATTTGTGTAAGCAGAAAGCAAATTTCTGCTGACTTGCCACAACTTGTTGACCCACTACACGTATACGTAATGCGAGTGCTGGTCATTATGGTTCCGTTTCGTTTACGTGAACGAACTAACTCAATCGGCAGTTGGGATTTATTCTCTCTTTTTTTTCTATTGATGACTGCTTAAGCTGTTTAGCCCTAATTTGAATTACGTTTTGAATGACTATTGCTTTGGTTAGACTGCAGTTACGTATGCTTTTGTGGTTCACTTAGGGGAACTAGTTTCAATGGTCAGATTGTGTCTTTATACAGTTATATCTGTAATAAGAGAGATCTACTTCCAATTGAATTTATTCCAACTGCTATCGCACAGCAAAGGTTTGACCATCTCTACTCATCTTTTGGAACTAGTTCCATTTAGACTTTAATTTAATTTAAGTGATAGCTGGCTCCAAAGAAATTGATCAGAATAATAATGGAATTGAGAAAATAAAACATTTCAAATAGAGAAGTGCATCCAATTCACGAGAACTAGTTCAGCAAAAGGACTAGTTTTAAACAAAGTCTTTCTTTAATCTCATCAAATTATTTTTGAAATTTGATTAAGAGTTATGGAGAATTAACCACTACTTAAACTAACATCTTTAAAATGAACTAGTTCTAAAGGAATGATTATTTTAAAAAGAACTAGTTCAGTGGAAATTTATAATGTTTCTTTTAATTGCAACTAGTTTGATGAATTATGAACTATGAACTAAAAACTTCAAAAAGAACTAGTTCCACTGCTACAATTCTGTAAGGATTTCGTTTTATAAAAACTTTTATTGAACAATAAATATCACAGCACTTGGGCAATCGATTTCCAAATGAACTAGTTCCGCTGCTACAACATTGAGTAAACACGTGTCTTGTATAAACACACATGCCTATGCTTGTTGTGTGTGTGTGCATGTGTGTGTGTGTGTGGGTGAATATGTTTGTTGGCAGTTTGTTTATTTGCTTGTTAGATGGGCATGGTCAGGTAATTTGCTGCGAAAAATGGCATCATTAGCCTAACAAATTGCCATTTTGTTGTTGCACATAAATTCCGTAAAAGTAGGCGCCAGTAGGTCGAACCAGCAGATAGACGAGCGGACAGTTGGACAGATTGTCTGCTGGGTACTTAATTAAAATTGAAAATACCCAGAAGTCATTGGCAATGCTCAAACGAATGCCCCATTTTATTATTAACTGCGGCGCATTAAGATTTTCATTAGCGCTTCGCTGGGCGAAATAAATGAGGATTGAGCGAATTTCAGATGGAATTAGACGGCGGGACAGCAAATCGTGAATATGCATAAATATAGGAGAGGGGAGCACGGCTATTAAATCTGTTTAAGCTCGAATATTACGTATACGCCCGTTTAAACAGGACAGCCAAGCCGGATGTGTGCGATAGATAAAAACTTTAAGAATTATAACTTTGGGGACTCGCCATGCGTCCCCGAACGTCGCACAATGACCGCAAAAGTAAATAGCGTGCGGGTCCGCTCCACATGCCACAAGCTGAATAGAGTGGACCAAAGAATGGCCAAAAGAGACAGACAGAGAGAGAGAGAGTGAGAGAGAGGGAGGGAGGGAGGGAGATATGCAGGGAGAGAGGCAAAAAATAAACTGCAAACTTTTAAATATAATTTCAGCTTTTGTGCTGGTGCGTCAACATGGAACATGATATGGCACAAATGTCCCGCCGGACAGGCCGAGCCAGTCCAGTTCCGTTGCTGTGCGACTTTTTAGGCCAGTTGAGCCCTGTCGGCCCTGTCAATATTTGTTACACAATCAGCAAATAGCAAAGGCAATACTAGTAGCTCATGGCAACTCGAAGATGAAGCTGTTTCACATTTGTTTCTCTCCCTTTCTCTCCCTTTCTCTCACTCTCCCGCTCGCCGGTAAATGAAAATGTTGTTTGGCTTTAAGTGAATCGACAGACAGTTAACCTTACCGTGCTCAATTAGGAGGCATTCCTCGGCAAATATTACAAGCAATTTGTTTTCAGAGTTACATAAAGCCAACTCACTTCGGTTGCTGATGCTGTTGCTGATGCTGCGGAGGTTTTCAGGGCTCGCTTCACATGTCGCTAATAACATTGACAACTGTCAACGTTGCGGGGCCATTGCTGTCACACACACTCCCACACACACACACTCACACACATTGAAAACTGTCTCTTTGTGTGCGTGTGTGTGTGTGTGGCTGTCGTTTGCTGGCTATCAGACAGCCGAGGGAGGAGGGGGTGGGTGGGTGTCACTTTGCTCAGCGCCTGTCACCAGGGGCCATCGCGTTTCGGACTCGGGGCACAAGCCGCTTTACTTCTTAACTTTTGTCAGCTTTGCTTTTTCATTTCAGCTACAGCTGAAAATTCATGAAGATATATGTCCGATTTCTCTTCTTCTTTTTTATTCCTCTTAAATATGAATCGCATGGCATTCGCAGCGAGCGAACTGTGAGCTGGCACCCGCAGCTTGTGCTCTTTGATATACTTCGAGCATCAACTGAGTGAAGCAAGTAAAAGTCATTAAGCTGAGCTGAGGGTAATATAATGACACGGGCCGGAAGTGATTTTTAAATAGCTGAATAAACCTAACGGAGGAAACTTATAGAGAAAATTTGGGGTTAAATTGTAAGAGAAAACGAAAGAATTTAATGCGTGTGTAAAACTTTAAAAGAGTTTTTAAAGTAACTTTAAAAAATATAAATATTTTATATAAAATATATTTTTATATTTAACTTTTAATAAAATGTATATGTATATTTAACTTTTAATAAAATGTATATGTATATAAATATAATTTTAACTTTTAATAAAATATATATCTACATAAATTTTAATTTAAGTGTCCTTAAAGACCTTTGTACAGCGTTAATTTATTATGTCAAACAAAGCTAGCACACAAATTAGCTCGTACATTTATAATAGGCTTTACAAAAGTTTTTAATCATATCAAGCCTGAATCAATCATAAGCTTGTTATTAAATTGTTTCAGCAAGATTCGATTATAAATTTTTATTAATTTATGAATAGCCTTTTCTCCTTTGTTTCATTGATATACACACTAATTTATAGTTTAAACTGTTGCATTGTATTAAATATTTCCAGAAATTCTTTTCATAACAAGGGTTTACAATGAAAGCCTTAAATTTATTCCTCGAAGCTCATTAAAGTTCAAAGCACAATGAAGCGATTATAGCTTAAGCTGAATAACTCTAAAGCTTTTGCCTTAAGACAAGTAAAGCTCAAGTAGCTAAAGTTCTTGATAATGAACTTTCGACCTTATATCAAATGTAAGCTTCTCATATACCCTTCGTAGCAGCGTATAAAATTGTCGGCCAGATGCTATCAGCGATTTTGCAACTGCAATCGCTTTTAGGGTGCTTCAAAAATGAAAGCAAAATAAAAATAAATGCAATTTATGCATATTAAAAACTATATATTTCCACTTGCCCACCTATATATACATACACATATCTCATATGTATGTATGTGTATATATCAAGCATATATGCAGGAACACATATATGAATGCAGCGCCATGGCCACTTCCACTTCCACTTCCACATCCACTTCAGCTATACGTTGGCATTTATTTCGTTTTCTTTTTATGATTTTTTATGCGTTTCGTTTTTGCTCGGCTACGGATTGGACATTGTTGCAGCGAACTTTTGCCTTGGCGCAACTTTTGTCAGTTTTATGTTGGATGGCCGGAGATGTCGGCGAGTTGGCAACGTTGCCGCCGACGCCGCCAAATTTAACGCGCAATGGATTCGCACTTGAAAGTGAGCTGATGCTGCTGCTGCTGCTGCTGCAGCTTGGCAGCCGAAAAACCCAGACACACGACACTCGACACCCGACAAAAGTAATAAATTTTCATGCCCACTGTCAGGCCGCAACGCATCGCATCGTGTGTCCCCGTGTGAAGGCCTGAGAGAGCAGGAAACCCAAATAGAGACACAAACGATCTGCAGCAATGTTGTCATATCACAATCTGATCTACCAGAGTTAGCAAATTGATTAAATGAAATTATATTATATGTAT
The DNA here is from genome assembly GCA_035045965.1 of Drosophila aldrichi. NCBI lineage: Eukaryota > Metazoa > Arthropoda > Insecta > Diptera > Drosophilidae > Drosophila > Drosophila aldrichi. The sequence continues at coordinate 10,379 of JAWNOM010000146.1, forward strand.
ATATATGTTTTATCTTCCGGGTATAAAAATAAGTAAATGTAAAAAAATAAAAAGTAAATTTTAAAAATACTATATATAATATAAATTCAGAAGAACTAACACTATATTTCACTTGAAAAAAAAAAAAAAAAAAAAAATTAAAAAAAAAATCAAATTAATTATTTTACAAATATATTAAATTATTAAATTAAATTGTTTTTTAGTAATATTCATAAAAAAAATTAAAAATTAAAAAAAATCAAATTAATTATTTTAAAATAAGTTAAATCCATAAATTAAATTATTTTTTTAGTAATATGAAAAAACATTAAAATTTAAAAAACTCAAATTTTAAATTAAGTTACATTATTTAATTAATTTTTTAGTAATATTAATAAAAAACATTAAAATTAAAAAAATCAGATTAATAAATTTAAAATACGTTAAATTATTAAATTACATTTTTTTTAATAATATTAAAAAATAAAAAAAAATTTATTAATTAATTTTTTTTTATTTATTTTATTTATTATTTATTAATTAATTTTTTTTTTTTAATTACAATAAACATTTTATTATTTGTATAGCAACTCTTTAATTATGACTTTATTTTTACTATACCAAGAGTTAAAATTTAATTTTTAAAAATTGTATATAATAAAATACTTATTTATAAGCATTGCTATAACTTGAACTAGATTTTATATTTAAAAATATTTATAATATTCTCAGACCATTTTGCAGTGTATATGCTATTCGCCTTTTTTGGCTGCCAAAAGTTTAGCCTTTATAATTTTTTTTTTTTTTTTTTGGTTCTTTCTTATTTATTTATTCATTTATATAACGAGACGGCCTTTGAGTCCGTTTTTGGCACTTGCGCAGCATTTTCACAATTCACATGAATATTAAATTAAAATATATGCATATGTATGTGTGCTATTTATATAAATGTATATATATCTACTTTTTTTATCTGCGGCATCAAGTTGAAGGTGAGCTCAGTCACTGTAGCGAAAACGCAACTGCGCTACATGCAAAGGACTATCCGTGTTTAATCAAATGCAAAGCTGACCAGGAGGAAGGGCAGGAGAGGCAGAGGAAGGGGAAGAGCAGGAGTGGAATTGTAGTTGGTACAGGTGCAGTACAGTCAGAGTCAGAATCGTAGTTGGAGCAAAAGGAGGAAGCATCCATCCTGTTGCCATTCCAATTGTGCTGTCCGCTGTAGTCTGACAACTGCAGGCCTCAAGATGGCAGCCAGAGTATGTCTAACGGCACCCACTACCCACCCGCTCCCTGTACCTGCTGCCCACCTGTATGTGCCTTGCTCAACCAGCATCTGGGCTGGTTCCGACTCGGCTGCTGACTGCGGCTGATATGGCTCACTTGTGTCATTTATCTTCTTTTACGGCAGCAGAGCACCGGCCCATTCAATTTCAAAAGGTGCCAGGCAGCTGGCTGAGCAACGCACAAAGTATGCATACACACACATACACACACACACACAGACACACACCTGCATATATGGTAGCTATGCACATGCTCTTGCATATTTGAGAAATTGTGTTTGAACTTTGACTTTGGTTTGACTCACTTTGCTGGCGTGTGAACTGCAATCGGTTGCTGGTTGTTGTTAGCCATTGTTGTTGTTGTTGTTGCTTTGGTTGCTTGACAAACGCAAAACCTACGATTTGTTGACACCCACACACTCATACTCTCACACACACACATCCATTTCGAACGTCAGCCACGCTGATTGAAAAATTTGCACAAATTTTTATCTGGCTGCCAGTTAAAGTTGCCACCTACCCACCGCCTCCCTTCAGCCACGCCCTAATAGCCCGACTGTCAGAGCTGCAGACAAGTTGACATATTCTTGCCTTTGCCGTAATAAACTTGACAATCGAGCTAACCCTACCATTTAATGCTCCATCCCATTCCGACTCGGCTCGCTGCAATTTATGCACTTTTAAGAAATGCATTCTAAACTTGGCTACAAATTGCACTTTGGCTCAAATGTCAGCTGCAGCAGCAACAACAACAACAAATGACAGCCAAAATCTGTTGCCTGTAGCTCGCTCGATATGGAAATGTTGATGATATGGGAAATTTTCAAAAAAATATTTGACATAAATCCAGAGCAATCGATATGAGCTTTACAAGTTTCAATTAAAATGCCTTTACCATGGCAACAAAATTGAATTGAATGCATTGCATAGAACGACTATGAAAATACTGTAGAAAAATAAACAAATTTAAAAATATTACAATACAAATATACACAGGTATATGTATGTATATAATTTATTTGTAAAACTTTCTTTGCTTATCTTTTATTTTTCTACTTCAATCGATCTATCCTATCCAATCTATCTATCTATAGATCTTACTATCTATCTATCTATCCATCTATCTATCTATCTATATATCTATCTATATATCTATCTATTCGTCTATCTATCTATCTATCTATCTATCTATCAAAAATCCACCCCATATACCCCTCCTAAGTTGCATTTCAAGTTGCATATAGAACACAAATATATAATTTGCATTGTATTTGTTGTTTTTGGATGCCATAAAATTGGAATCTGTTTTAATGGCTCGTTGTCTGGCAACAATTAAATTGGCAATTGAATGCGAGGCGAATGCGAATGCGAATGCGAATGCGATTGCAATGTCGAGTGTCCCATGGAACGTGCCTAAAATTGCAATTAGTGCAATTTTGCTCTGCAAAATGGCGCATAAAATATCAATAAACAGTTGGCAAACAAAAGCGGCCAAAAAGTAACGAAAATCAAGCAAAAGTGGCCAACAGAGATGCAAACACAAATCCAATTTAGCATTGCCCAACGAGGCGACAATAACTGCAATGTATGTGAGCATATAGATACATACATATGTGGTGAATATAATTATATATATATATATGCATATATACGTATATATGCAATCTGATATATTCGATTATTAAAGTGACTGACATGAAGTGAATATTGGGTCAAGAGAATATTCAATCTATGACGACTGTAAATACATTTATGGGTTAACTAAGTTGAAAATTCAAATTGATAGAATATAAACTACATATATGTATATACATACATATAAGTATAGTACCTTACATATGTATGTAGTTATTTCTATTTATATCCTGTACCTGAAGAAGCGTAGAACGATTAGAATTCAGCTCGACTCGAGCACTCTTAATAACTAAAGCCTATTTTTATGTAATTCTGTGAAAATCCTTAAATTTCGAATTAATTAATTGTGTAAATTTATTACAAAGGCCCTTAAAAAATTCATCAATAATAATGCTTTAATTTATATAATCGCCTTTAATAAAAATTAAATCGAATTGCAGAAATTAAATTTAATATGAATAAGTAAAAATTAAAATGCATTTTTATGTGCCTTTAAAATGTTATGATTATGTGAATATGTTTATTAACATAATTAAATATGCAATAAGTTCTGTGTTCACTCTCTCTCTCTCTCTCTCTCTCTCGCTCTGTGTATTTTTTGTTGAGTGATTAAAACCGCAAGAAATACTAATTCAAATTGATTTTATTAATATTATTTTTTGTGAATGAAAACAATTATAAATTGCGCAGAAACCCATTAAAATAAATAATTCCAAATTTGTTTTTTTTTTTCTATTAAATTTCGTACATTTCATTTTATTTATTTTATTTTTATTTTTTCATTTTGTGGTTGTATTATAATTGAATTTGACGGGCAAAGCCGCAAAATGCGTAAATTGTGGCCAGGATTTTCCACATAGAATGGAAATGCTTAACGCCAAAGCTAATGATGCAAATTAATTACAAATGATGCACAACACAAAGGACTGAGGCCCTTGCGAGGTGTGCTTGAAGAGTAGCCATAGCTCTCATTTCGGATTTACATGAGTTGTAAATACTTTTGATATTTTATTTCTGATTGTTTGCTCGGTTTATTGCTTTCACTGTAAGTTATGCACATAAAAAAAAAAAAAAAATTAAAAATAATTAATAATAATACATGAAAAAATGTAAATTATAAAAATATCTAAATAAATATTCTTCAATAAATAAAAGCAAATGATGTAAATACATAAAAAAGAAAAAAAAAAAAATAAATATTTGACTTACTTTTGGTACACACCTCGTATTTAGATGTATACTTGATTTTTTGTTTTTTTTTTTTTTAATTTTCTATATTTTGTTTGTTTTCTGTGTGGCTTGATTTTTAATTTATGCGCACCGCAGTTGATTTTCACATAAAATCCAATGCATAGCTACGCAAATCCACCGCAACTTAAAAGCTTAAAACGCCACGCGAGGTCCTGGCACAGGACCAACTGATATTCTAGCCAAATAGCCAGCCCAGCCAGCCAGTCAGCCAGCCAGCCAAGTAGTCCCCGGCCAAGGCTTATAAATTTTAATTAAAATGCGCACAGCTCGCACAGCAACGTCAACGACAGCATCAGCCGCGCTTATTTCCGCTTACATTACAATTACATTCATTTCCCAGCCAGCACAGCACAGACCAGACCAGCCCAGACCAGCCCAGCCCAGCGAGGCAGTCACTCAGCGAGTCAGCAGGCTGCGTCCAGGTATTTGCCATGGATACAGCCAGCGTTTAGTTGAGGTCTTAACACCTGATCTAATGCTGAAATTTGCATTCAGCTGACGGCGAACGATGCTTGATTTTGTTACTTCTGCTACATTTTATATTATACCCTAGAATTAATATACATATATATATATAATATTTCAGTAAATCCTTTTTAAATAAAGACTCTTCGTAGGGAATCTTTGATTCTTGCTCTGTTTATGTGTTTCATTGCAATGTATTCCCGTACTTCTTACATATTTTCCGCATTCCATATTTTATATATCTTTATATATATTCTATGTTTCGCAATCCATGTTTCATATTCCATATTTCATTTATTCATATTCCATATTTTCATATTATATATTTCATTTATAAAATACATGTATATCGTATTCTATATTTCACATTCATTATCTATGTAGAGCATGTTTAATGATAATGATTATATATTTTTACTTTCAATGTATCTTACTCTCTCTATTTCTGTTATTTTCTAATGTCATTTTCTATCTATATTTAATAACTTTTCATATTCAATTTCCACTAATTGATGTATGATAAATCGGAATTTACTTGCTATCGCCTTAATCTAACATTGATGATATTCCCTTCATTGCTGTGTTCACTGTTATAAGTAATTGTTGTAATTAGAATGCAGAAAATAAACAATTTGTAGTTTTCATTATTTACTCGCAAGTCGACAGCTGCTGCTGCTGCTGCTGCTGCCAAGAGAAAACTTCTGCTGTCTAATTTAGTTCATCTCTTGGATGCTGGATACTGGCATCTGGGGAGCCGCCGATGGCAACATTTGGTCGAATGCTGTTGCAGCACTAATGACGCGAATCGGCCTAAATACCCACTGAGAGGACGTGGCAGGGGGGGGGGGGGTGTGCATGACATTATAGCCACTGCCAACAGTCGTTTTTCCAGAGACTCCCTTGCCACGCCCCACCGCCCCATAACAGCACCCTAATGAGACGCAATGGGAGCCACAAAATGGAAATTAAGTCAAATGCAACAGTGACCAGCTGCAGCCAAGAGGGAGGGAGGGGCGTGTCGCTCTGGTTAGCTAGATTTGATTTAATTAAGTCGAAGTAGGCGTAGCCCTAACCCAGCATCCTTGTCTTCGACTCAAGCAGCTGGCGTCGAGTCAAAACTCATTTCGCTTGAAGCTTGAAATTGACTCTGTCTAAAATGAACATCAAGCTGAGCCCTCAGACATTGCGAGAATTTTGCGTGACCAAGATCTTCGACGAGTCGTGTGAGCTGAAGCATTCCATGTGCTTCTCGCAGGACGGCCGTCGTCTCCTGGTCTGCGATCATCACTATTTGCTGGTCATCGACTGCAACAGCCTGCAGCAGTTGTCCATGGTCAACTTGAAGCATTATCGACCCAAATTAGCTTGCTTTACACAGCGAAATGATCGACTACTGCACAGCTCAACGAAGGTAAGGGGGGGGGGGGGGGTAAGAGGGTAGAAGGAATACAGAGAGAAGCCAGAGAGAAGCGAGTTGGAAAGTGGATAGAAGCAAGGGTAAAAGTAGGGAAATACAGAAGACAAGCATAAGCTGGGGAAAAGCAATAGAGAAGCTGGGGAGCAGCAAAGGGAAAGAAGAGGAAAGCTGGAGGGAAGAAAAAGACAAGATCTAGAGAGAAGCAAAAGAAAAAGTAAGAAAAAGTTAGACATAAGCTATAGGGCAACTAGACAGCAGCGAGAGATACGCTAGATGAGGTCCATAAGGAAGCTAGGAATTCTCTGGAGAGGAGCAAGAGAGTAGTCTCTCAATCTCTAGCTTAAAGTAAGGAAGAACAGAGAGAGATAGTAAGATAACTTTAATAGAAGTTAGTCATTAGGTATAGAGCATGTTTAGAGAAGTTATCTTAAGCATAAACGCAGTGACATCATATATCATATTTTTCAAAACATTCTCCTGCTTCTTCCCGCCATTCTAGGAGGACTATTTCATACGATATTTGGACTTGGTCAGTCATCAGTATCTGAGGTATTTCAAGGGCCACAAGAGGGCGCTGCGTGGCCTATGCTTTCAGCCGGGAAGTGCGCATCACTTCTTGAGCGCTGGCTGGGATGATCGTGTGCTGATGTGGGATCTGCGCTGTGAGCGCTATACGCAGAAGTTGAAGCACTTGCAGCGTCCGCTGGTTGCCTTCGATCCGTCCGGCTTGGTCTGTGCCACGTGCCACAATGCGCAGCGCATTGAGATTTACGACGTGCGCAAGATGGGCAGCAAGCCGTGCCACCAATTCGACTACCGGATGAGCGAGAGGGTCGAGTGGACGCAGCTGCAGTTCGCGCCCGACGGCCAGAGCCTGCTGGTCAGCACCGACTCCGGCTGCTGCTTCAGCGTGGATACGTTCAACGGGCGCCTCGGGCAGACGTATGCGAGCTATGCGAACCGGGATCAGCTGCCGCTGCAGGCCTGCTATACCCCCGACTCGCAGCACGTGCTGGCCGGCGCGGATCGGGGACGCGTTCATGTGTGGCACGCCGCCAGCGGGCGGTTGATAACCGTGCTGCACAGCAGGCGCCGGGAGGCGGTGCACTGCCTGCAGTTCAATCCCCATTGCAGCATGTTCGCCAGCAGCGATAAGAGCACGCGCATTTGGCTGCCGGACAAACGCGAAGTGCAGCAAATTGTTCTGGAGCAGGAGTCGGACGACAACCAGGAGCTGCCCATTATCGATTTGACGAGGGACGACTTGGATTGCAATAAAATCTACCCAAACTGGCCAAGGCCCATACCGATACCCCGTTGGCCCTCGCCAGTTCCCGTGAGGCCCTGGCTCCGGCGGCGCATCCCACGGATCCCCATAGCCGACGATGAGTATGAGTCTGAGAGTCTGGAAGAGGGCGAAATACCTTGATCCACACACACACACACCCATGCACACACTCCCCATCATTCACAGTCGGACATTGAAAGTTCCAGTGGCATTTCAATTGCACTTGGCCAAAAGGACACCCACAGCTGGAGCCCAACAGAACTCGAGCAAATTGCACAGCTGGCTGCAGCCGAGGCAAACTTTCCATTTACTTGTCACGCCAAAAGAAGAATAAAAACATATTATTTGTTGTCTTTTTAATATTAATGAAATCCTTTTGCCAGAACTTTATACAAATTGCTCTTGAACTTTCGCCCAAGTTCTATGCAACTCTAATTGAAGATGTGCCCCACTTTCAGAGCTCGACTCGAGTTTTCAAATTTTGTGGCCGATTGCGAAAGAGTTGGAAGATTTTCCATAACTTTGGCGCATAAATCTCTGGAGTTTATGTGTGAAAGCATTTACTTGAAAAGTTTGCTCGATTTTCAACTCGATGCACTTCGGAGCTAAACAAAAAAGTTAAACACAGTAATATTTGATGAATTATTAAATATGATTGACTTTGTACGAATGTCTTTTTGAACAGAGAGGTGAGATGAGAAATAGATTTAATAAATATAATTACGAACAAGAAGAGCAAGCTTTTTAAACACAACAAATGTGTATATCAGCTTCAAAGCTCAACTTGTGCTTTCATTCGATTGTTAAAAAAAGTAGAAAAGTTCTCTCACAATTATTGCGCGTTTGATCGCCCGACCCAAATGGTCATCGATGCTCATGAGAAGTCCCGCTATCTTTGCCAGCTTACTCTCTGCTCTGGGCTCTCTCAAATCTATTTATAGCAAATGCACGCTGCGCAGGTAGCCGTGCACAAAAACGGAGCTTTTGTCAGTTGGAGAGTGAGAGAGATAGAAAGACAATGCCTTACTTGCTGAGCGAAGGGCATAGCATACTCCAAAACGTTTTTGCGAAGCTCATGCAGCGTATTTGCATAAGTATGTGTGAGTAGGATATAAGAGCGTTGATGTCGATCTAAGAGAGTATTGTAGACGTTTGCTCTGATGCTGCTCTGATGCAGTTGTGCATGTATGAGCACACGCGTAACTATGAGCACATCTGTGTGGCTGCGTGTGAAACTTTTGCAGCCTGCAGAAATAAATAAATAGCGCGTAAAACGCGTTGATCGTCTAAATGACAAAGTAAAGTGTGAATAAATTAAATTAAAATTAAATCTTGTTGTTTTTGACTGATAATCAATTTGTGAATTTAATATACATATCAATAGTGTTACAACAATAGTGTTAAAAACACGCATACATACATATGTATGTATATTTTTCAACTTTGAATTTGAAACTTGAGGAGAAGGTCAAGGTGAAGGCCAGAAATTGCAACTCTATTCAGGTATAGTTACTTCAATATTTCGGTTAATGACAACTCTTACATATATTCTCATAATACCCTATATTATAAACATGAAACAAATACATTAATTTGTATTTTTATACAAATTACAATAGAATAAAATCTTATTAATAAGACTCGACTAATTTATAGCAAATTTCCCCCTTCAAAACACTATAAATTATTTAAAATGAAAATGAAAATTTCATTGGTGGCCATCGGAATGCTAAATCAATTAAGTGTGGAAATAGCCGAGGGCAATTGACTGTTTCAATGGCATAACTGTTATGAGTTTGATTCCTTTGCTGGGATTAAAATTCAACCCATTTGCAGGCGGGCATTTTGATAATGGAATCATTTGCATATTCTGGTCATGGCCAGAGCTGTGTGGGAACGAGGGGGGGGACGAAAGTCAAAGTAGATTTGAATTGATGTCAGCTCGAATAGTTTTCGACTGTTTAACGAGTTTGGCAGACGTCGCCGTCGACGTCGACATAGAAGCAGACGAAGCAAAACAGCAGTCATTAGGCTAATTAACTAGAAATGCTGCTAGCGAAAGCCTAAATAAATATATAAATTAAATAGGCAAGCGACAAATTTTGCAGTTGAGCGGAAACGGAAGCGCGCGTGTCGCCATTTTGATTTGCCGTGGCCATAACCATTAGCGAACGCTGTTGCTTGTTGTTGTTGTTGTTGTTATTGCTGTTGCTGTTGCTGCTGCTTAGCATCCTTTGAAGCGCATAAACGACGCACGCTCTCAAGCAAAATAAAATTAATTAAAAAAGGTGAACAAAAATTGCTAAAGTAGAAGACGGAGAAGAAGTGGAGGAAAAAAAAAAGACGAAACGCTGCGCGTGACTAAATTGTAAAACAAATCCTGAGAGAAGGCGCTGGCATTCGACTAATAAAACACAAAAAACTGCCTCAATAATACACTGAACGAAACTGTGGAGTTTTCTGTTAAATGCAACAGATGTTCATAGTTAAAAATATGAAAATATGGCAATGCCCCGAAAAATTGTTCTATTAATTGTAACTCGTTCATATAATCAAAAACAATTGAACTTCGTTTCTCCCAGTGTATCGACTGTTACTGTGAAATGAAGCAAGAATATTTAATGCGCTGCTCGTTGGGTAATAAAAGCGGATTTCTTTTTTGGGCTCAGCTCACAAATCTTGTTTGGACTCAATTTGTGGGCGGATTGTGGGTGGGTGTGGCATAACATGTGCATAGCCCGCTGCTCTTTTATGAAGTATGAAGAGTAAAGAAAATGAAAAGAACGAGCGGGATACAAAAAGAAACCAAAAAATACAATGAAAAGCTGTTTGCCAAACTTTGGAGTTCCTGGCAAAATTATTGAAGAATTTTGTACTTGAGCCAATCAATTGCATGCATCGCGGAGCAGTCGGGCAAAGCAGGTCACTGGGGCATTATAATAAAAGTGATTTAAAGTCGCCTACAATCCCTACTTATTATAAAGAATCAATTCGAGCTCATTACAAGGCGAACGGGGCTAAATGAGGGCGGGCGGCATGTACTGCCTCATTGCTAAACTTTTAAATTACTCAGCGGCCACTTTCAATAATAGCAGGTACTACCTGCACCCCTCTGTTCCTCCTCCTTCTCCTCCTCCCCTACCTGATGACCTCTGGTTGTAGGTCTTAACAGACTTTTAGGCGGCAAAACTTTTACTTCGTACTCTTTTCACTTTTTTCATCATCTGGTACTTATGCCTTGAGACTTCAGCCAGGACTTTGACTTACCCCCAAAGCTTTCGACAAAGTTGTCTTGGAAGTTTTTGCCGGAGTTGCCGAAGGGCTTGCGAGTGAGCGAAGGAGATGGGGAGAAGGGGGTGTGGGGGTAGATGTCTATTTCCGCTACGGGCGTAAAAATAACAATCGACTTGCAGTTTGAATACATCACACAAATGGTCAGAGCAGGCAGCGAGGGGGTGCGTGGGGCAGCGAGGGGTGCGGGAGCAATGTTCGCCAACTTCTGTGCTTGCTTTTGCGTCTTTTTTAAGACGGCGGGATTAAGTGGATTTTTAAGTGGCAGCAGCAAAAGTGGCCACGGGCCAGCTACGGGCTTAACTTTCCGGCTTAGGCCCCATCCCTGGTGACACAATTACATGCACGTTACGAGCATTTTGCCCTCCCCTTGCTCAGCTCTGCTCTGACCACTTGCCACCTCCTCCTTCCGAGTGGAATAAAATGGCTTAGCCATTGACATGGACAGCACGTGCTAATGGGCAGTTTTTTTTTGGTGGATTGGCAACTGCTCCAGCAGCATCTGCGATGGAGGAGGAGTAAGAGGAGGAGGAGGAGGAGGTTATCTGGCTGGCTGTGAATGTGAGGATGTGGTTTGGTAGACGTTTTGGACTTTTACTCGCTTACTGTTTTCTTTCTTGTTCTTGTTCCTGTTCCTGTTATTGTTCCTGTTGTTGTTGTTGTTGTTGTTGTGTGTGCAATTGCTGCCGTTGATTGGTTTCAAAATTAGCAAGCAATTTGTGTGGCCCTCCCGAGAACAGATGTATTAGCTACTTCCCGATTTCGTTGGGTTTGTGCGTTAAAAGCTGAAATAAAGAACATTTTTATTGTCAGTGCTTCGGTCAATGAAAGTAAGAGTGGATATGCATAAAGGGTATAAATATAACTACTCGATGTATCTGTATAGAGTACCCATAGACATCTACCTATCTGATTTGCTGATGGAGTTGAGCTTAAAACTTTGAAGCACTTGGCTTCAGCTCGAACTTATTTGTTGTGCATTTTCTATGCGAGGGCTAAACGAGCATTACGAAACCCCAGTTACGGACCCTACCCATTTGTTGCTGGCCATTGGGGCAATTGTAGTCAACACTCAAAAGCCCATTTTGAGGGTGACGCCGATGAGGACCAGGCACAACACATTGATTGATCCTTGGCAAGGCATAAAACACCCTTTCAGGCCATGGTTAGAGAGGTTAGCAAAACAGCAGCAACAGCAATAGCAACAACAACAACAACAGGAACGACAATGGGCAACAACAACTACAACGATTCATAGAATTCACATTCGAAATGGATGTGAGCAGAGTTGTCCGTAGGCTCGATTTGGTTTGTGATTGCCTCAAATTAACCGAGCCTATTTTTGGGGGCCTGACGATTTGTCAATTGTCCGCCGCCTGTCAAGCTGTCCTCGTGCTCGGGGCTCGTTGATTGACTGACTGTCAATCAGGCATTCAATCAAGCCACTCATACAAAACACTCGAAACACTCAAATTGCCGACGCTAAACTTTGATTTGCAATTTTGACGCGCCTCTCAAATTGGCATTTTTTACACCCTACACCCCTCGCCCCCCCTGCACAACTGTCATAGCAGCAATAACGGCAAATACAATCAAAGTTTTGCTCTGTTGATAGGTTTTTAAGCATCTATTTTTTTGCTTTGCTTTTCTTTAACTGCAAAACTCGCGGCTGGGCAAATGCTTTTATTTATTTTTCTTTTGCTCTGGCATGTCAGGGTGGCCAGGGGTGGGGGCAGGGAGGGCTGCAGGGTCGGAACTTGGAGCTCAAAGGTTTATACCATTGCAGGAGCAGCGGGCCGCGGCCAGAGTTGGCATCGCCAGTTGCAATCAGCTTAACAGTAACTAGAAAATAAATTGCATTCGATTTTGTTTTTCTCACATTTTGATGCCCTGCAGTCGAGCAGCTTAGCGGGTCTGCCCAATATCTAAAGAGCTTATAGCTTATATGGGATTTCATTTGGTTCGATTTTATGGAATTTAATTGAGATATCAAGAAAAATATAAATAATAAATAAGCAGCTTTACTTAGATTCGGTTAGCTGTCAATTGATCTATTTTGGTGCTACAGGGTATAGGTATATGTGTATGTAGAGGCTCTAAGAATGGGAATTGATTTGAGTGTTTTTTTAAGAGCTATAAAAATTGAGATTTGGAAAAATATTTTAAATGTATTTGTTTTTTTTTTTTTTTTTTAAATAGTTTCTTGAATAGCTGTAGGGAAAAGTTAGTTAAAACTTTTTCAAATGCTTATAAATATATCAGTAGAAGATTATAATATATTTATATGTATTTATTGGAGGCATGAAAAATCGGAAAAATGTATATTTTCCCTTTGTTTCAGTAGATGCTGCTCAATTAAAGCATTCTTCTAAATATTTGTTCCTTTTACAGGGTATCGACCAGTCTATTGTGCACTTGTTCGATATTTTTGTTTTTAAGCTGGTTTTTGCTGTTAATTTTTTTTTCTTCTGTAGCGCTCTCAGCGTTTTTCGGCGGTTCTGTTACGATTTTCTTTCTTTTTTTTTTTGACAGCAATTCTTAAATCCACATTTCAGTCACGCCCCCTTTACGCAGTCCGCCTATCTCCGCCAGCCCCGCTCTTCTGTTTGCCTAGCCCATCAATCGTTATCTTTTGTCTTTGTGCCGCTCTGTTGGCCGTGGACAAATGCGTGATTGGCCAGAGCCGTGGAAAGCCGGACAATGCAGAGGGAGAGGAAAGAGGGAGAGAGAGAGAGGGAGAGGCCGCGAGTGGGCTGAGAAACAAAAAGCAAGAAAACTGCAATTTCTGCAAGCTAAGTGAAAAATTGTGCGACGCGGAAAATGTTGTCATTGTGGCAGTGGGTGGTGCAGCGGTTGGCTGAGTGGTTGGGTGGTTGGGTTGGGTTGGGTTGGGTTGGCTGCACTTTTGTGTTTTTGTTAGTGCAGCTGCAGCTGCTGCCGCCAGTCGGCTCTTAGCTTAGCTTAGCTTTTCTTTGGTTTTGTGTTTTCAATCAGTTAGCTGCAATCCGTGCATCGCTCTGCTTAGCCAATTTGTTTTGAGGCCAAGCTTGCAGCGCATTAGCTACGTTGTTTTTTTTTTGTTTTACTGAAAATCTTAATGTGTGCGCACATTTATTACACTGCAGACAGATATTGATAAGAATTATTGCAATTAAAAAGCAGCCTAGCTCGACTGGCACTTGATATACTTGAAATAAATTCAATTCAATTTATTTTTGCGGTCTGCTAAATTCGTTTCAATTGCTCAGATCTCATTTTCAACCACAAGCACTTGCTCCACAAGTGGTATACACACACACACACATATATATACATATACCCAGGGCAAACAACTTTTGCATTGCCATTGGGCAACATTTGTATTTGACACTTTTGCAAAGTGCGAGCCATCAAGTAGACAGAACTTTTTGAATACCCTGTATAAAGGGCAAGTCAGCTAAAGGCTGGGCAGGACTATCAATTGCATCAACTACAACTTCAGCAATTAAAACCATGAATGTATTTATATACTTTCATTCCATTAATAATTCCAGTCATATGAAGCAACTGGACAGTCGAACAGCCCTCACGTCTTCTAGAGTTCGTCAAGTCCTTGAAGGGGTATAAAAATACCAAGTGCGTGGCCAATGCTAACACAAGTTTAATTAAAAATCAATGCATGCCAAGCAAAGGTCGGTCAATCAAATGTAAATCAAATATTACGTATACGTAATACGCTCGCGACATTACGTATACGCCGTGGGGAGCGTATGCATTAATCAGTGAAAATAGCCGGGCTGGTCAGCTCACTTATTTTTATGGCAATTAGACGGCACGATGGCCATAATTAAAATACACACTGCAGACAGGTGGCTAACAAAAGAAATGAAGCTCGCACTTTATTAAACGGATTGTTGTTGTTGCTGTTGTTGTTGTTGTTGTCGTAAGTGTTATTGTTGCTGTGGGAGCTTTTGTGGACAGTTTGCATTTGACTGTGGGCGAAACGTTTTATATTTTGTTAGCCATAAAAGTGTGATTTATATACATGCTATTCTGTTGTTCTTGGCCCACAAAAAGTGGGCGTGTCTGGGCGTCATTAAAATCAAGGGAATTGCGAAAAGTGAAACTGAAAGTGTGTGTGTGTGAAGCGCCGAAAGCCATAAATCAAATTTTATTACCTAAACGACAATTATTTTGCCACAAAAATCAAAACGAGACTCGAACAAATGACAGCGCCAGCAACAGACAACAACATTGCTATTTCATTGAATACCCTGTAGAAAGCAGAGAGGGTGGGTAGCATTCAGATTGAGTATGTTATGGGTGGGTTAGTTTTGAGATAATTGAATAAGCATTAGCTAAATTGGAGAGAGTCCTCTCGTGACTTTCAAAAATCAATAGAAATATATTTGGAAAAGCTTTACATAATGCATATGCTATCAGGGTATTTCCGGCGGCCTTACTTGTCATGTCTTTTTATACCCATTAAACAGTGTGATTTAGGGTCTACTGATTTTATAAAACTTCATCTAAAGGGCAGAGTCCATGAAGTAATACATATATTCTTAATGGGAATGATGACCTAAGTCAATCTAGCTAAGTCCACTTGAGATATATTCGTTCGTTCATATATTCGTCTGTCAGTCCGTCTATTCGTTCAGTCGTTCGGATAGTCCGTCTGTTCTCTTTTACGCCTATTTTTCTGTCCGTTTGTCAATCTGGCGATTCATCCTGCCATATGTCTATTCGCTTATTTGTCACTTCGTCCATTCATCTGATTGTCTGTCTGTCTGTCTGTCTGTCTGTCTACCTTCCTGTCTGTTCCTTTGTTCTGTCTGTCCATCTGTCGTATATAATGAATTAACTTTAAACCATAAATGCATATTTGTGTACACCATATATAGTACGAGGTATCAATAGCATGTTATCGATAACTTACTTCATTTTTATCGATAATAATCGATAATTTCGATAATTGCGCTCTTTAAGCATAAGTTGATTGCCAGTCAAGACCTGCTGTGTAGACCTTTGTTAAATTCGATTTTGGCATAAGAATTATCGAATAGTCAGGGTATTTACTGGTCGGCAGCATTCTTAGTTATCACATTTCTTGTTTTTGTTTTTGTTTTTGTTTTTTTTCTAGCGAGTTTATAAATAAATGCGATGCTACATGTGACATGGCCACACGCGGCACACAGCTTGATTTATGGCCATAGAGAGCAGCTCATATGCAGAGAAATTCCGGCTAGCATTGGAAATTGAACTGGGAAATTGGGGAGTCGCACGCTGCGTATGAGTTATTTTAATTACAATAATGGCATGTCAATTAGAAAGCTGACACTGTGACACTTTTTGGCCGAGCAGACAGACGGACGGACGGAGAGACTGACAGCTAATTAATTACCCAAGTGGCACAAAATGCGGTTAGTCCTCGTCCATAATTGAATACGAAATGAAAATAGAAGCGAAAATGAGTGAAAATGAGCGAAAATAAAAAGTTGCCCTTTAAGCGCGCTTAATAAAATTAAGCAAACAATTTGGCGGCAATGCGAGCAGCTTAAACAGATTTACAATACATAATTTTAATTATAAAGCGCGTAAACTAATTAAACCAATAGCAGCCAGAGCCGGAGCCGGAGTCGGAGCCACAGCCACAGCCGCACACAGCGAGAGGCGTACGCCGACGGGGGAGGGCGTGGCTGAAGCGTAGACGCAGCAAGTTTTTAAGCTCTATTTGTTAACTTTAATGCCGCAGCAAACGAGCGTGTGCCGGCAATGTTCAAACTGCCAGCCATATGAGTGGGCGTGGCAGTGTATGGGTGTGTCTGTGTGCGTGAGTAAGCGTTGTGGGCTGTGCATAGCAAATGAAGTGCGCAAGCAATGCCGCATTATTTCTTGTTAGCTTCAAGTCGTATAGATAGATGCAGATAAGAGAGAGGGAGAGACAGAGAGAGAGAGAGAGAGAGAGAGAGAGAGAGGGAGAGGGAGAGAGAGAGAGAAAGAGAGAGTTGTTTGGCTTTGCGTTTATGAGGCATGTGGCTAACCTCATGTCTAATGGAAAGCGTGGGCGTGGCAACTGTCTGAAAAAGGTGCAACAGCTGCGTTTGATATTAGAAATAGTTGATCTAAAGTGCTGTGAAAGGGTTCGTTGAATATGAACGGGGAATGGGAAATGGGAAAGGGGTTTATGTAGAGGGTAATCCATTTTCTTATTTTTTTGAAATATTAAGTAGTTTAGCTCATCAAGCAACAAGCAAAGTGATTTACATAACCGTATTTGATTAGTATAAAAAGGTGCAAGTGCCTGACTAGCAGATACCCTAAAGTCTCAGCAGAGATTCTCTAGTTATGAATAGAGATAGCTAGAGAGATTGCGATGCATTGTGGAGCTATATATTTGTAGACAACTAATTTGATCTAGATTCGAAAAAGATTTTTTATTACTTTTAGCAAAGAAGAGTGGAAATGCCAGACTAAAATATACCCCGAACTTGGATATCAAAAGATAGCTAGGCTAATTAGATTTACGCTAATGTTAGATATCAATAGATATCGATATGCTCAATATAGTAATACAGTTTTCATTCGAGTGCCTGATATTGATATCTAGATAATTCATTCATTCATTCATTATCGAGTCGCATATTAATACAGATATATCTGTCTATAACTGATATTTTTGTTTTTTTTTTTACATTGAATTAATATAGTATTTAAACATGACAACGCCTCTTTCTTGTGCCTTTGACATGCGAGCGCTTTGTATTGACAAATTGACAGTTTGACAGTTTAATTTGATTCGATTTCTCTTTGCTGCAAGCCGCTCGAACAGCTCAATTTTAGCCCTTTACATGATGGCTGCGTGACATGTCAGAAAGCTTTGTTTGTGTACATATCAAGGCGGCTCTGTCACAGTCGCTTCAAAAATTATTGATCTGCGAGATGTGCTCAAAGAGTCAAACGAATATTTATATTAACTTGAATAACAAAAAAAAAAAAAATTGAAGAGTTTTATTAAAGAACTAGGTTTTTACACTTATTAAAGGTAAAAGACAATTTTTAAAATTTTATTTTATATATTTATTTGATAATTTTAAATATAATACAATATATCTCTTATGGAACTTCATTTTTAGGAACTGTAATAATTTTTCTTTTTTTTTTAAGCCTTCATAACTCAAATATCCTTCCCTCAGCTAGTACAGGGTATCTCTTATTCGATGTAAATAAAGCTTTTTGAGTTCTATTTAAAATGAAAATCACGTGCCGGCAACACACACCCAAACACAATACACACACACACACACACACACACAAAGAGTGGGCTGGGTCAGGCACACAGTTGAAAGCTTACACGTACGTTAAATCAAGGTGAGGTGTAAACTTTATTAAGCATACGCCGTGTGCGCGGCGCATTCGCTGCTACCTGGAATTCCCTAATCATTTGACAGCTGCTGTGCTGGAGCTTAAAGTTTACTTCAGGTATTATGCGAATCGTTGTGGCAAGCACATATTTTATTTAATATTTGTTTACCTAAGCGACACATTTATAGTGCGAATGTGTGTGTGCGAGTGTGTGTGCGTTTGTTTATTTTTACTGTCAGTTGTCAATTATTTTTATTGGCAGGTATTATTATATTGTGTGCACATTTCTATGCAAATTGACAGAGTGAGAGAGAGAGAGAGGGCAAGAGAGGAAAGAGTAAGCTGCGTTGTTTGTGGTTCACTTTGGGTGTGGACGGAGGCGCTGCTAAACTTGCATGTCATTGACGCTTAATTTGTTTGCTTGACTTTTGTTTGCCGTGTGGCTCGGCTCATGTTTGCCTTTGTTGTTATTCTTGTTGTTGTTGTTGTTTGTCACAGATTTTGTGGTTGCGTGAGTTGCAGAGTGTAACGACTGAACAATTAGAATAGCTTTTAGACAGCGACATTTTGTCGAGCAACGCTGTCAGCCTCTAAGCTGCAATGACACTAAGTGAAATTTATATCTAAGTGCGGATGGATCAGAAATCAGTAGAGGCTGAAGAGAGAGGTGGGTTTGAAATGATAAAATAAAATAATGTTCAAACTTTTGACTTTCGAAAGGGGAGAAAAAGTAGAAGGAGGGATGAGCCATACAACTCTGAAATTAGGAGATACGAGAGAACAAAAAAATCAGCAGGAGAGAGAGGGAGAGTGAGGGAGAAAATGAGAGAGTGAAAACTAGAGAGGATGGACAAACAGAAATAGAGAGAGAGGAGAGAGAGAGAGAGATGCCGAGAGACAGGGATAAAGTTGGAAAATAAAAGACAGGAGGACGGAAAAGAGATAGAGAGAAAGAGAAAGAGAGAGGAAAGGAGATAGAAAAGTAAACCATGAGAAAGAGATTAAAAAGGAGTATAAAATGTTGTATATTTTTGTATATAAATTGTGTATATTAAACATTATTAACAACAAAAAATTTTAAATATATAAGTAAGATTGCTGAGTAAATTTGATTCCTCAGCTTTTTGGCTTGCCATTTCAAATGAAATCAATATGTAAGCTGAGGACTCATTTAGTACGTCAAGTGTATATATATATTTCAGCCTCTGAGGGCTTGTGCATTGACAAGCTGACATTTCATGCAATCGAGGGAGCTTAGAGCCTTAGTTAAACTTAAAGAGCAAACACTGAGCTCTTTCAGCACGTCTCATTGGATTTTAGCTGCTGTTTTTGATTCTGGCAAGAGTTTGTGTTGCATTTTAATTAATTTGATTGAAGTGCAAGTGGATGGCAGATTAAAGCTGATAGAACGTGCTTGATTTTTGCATTTGTTTGTGCCCAGTACCTTAAGACTTGTGGCGTTGTTGAGCATTGTTGCCTCAGGCACTTGGTATACGAATATATTCGGTTATCCATATCCATTCGACAGGCGGCATGAATTTGGCATTTGCTGGCATTGAGCTTCGTTCTCTTTGGCTTTGGCCGGGAGCGAAATGCATTTGCAATGCAACAGGAAACAATTGAATTTGCATAAAACACAAGCGCATGACCATTTCCATTTCCATTTCCACTGCCATTGCCACCTCCACTGTCATTTCCAATTCCAATGGCATTTCGCAGTTTTTGCATGCTCCGATTTCATTTACAGACTCACGAACATATGCCGGTGGTCCACTCTGTGGCTGCTGCCCATGCGAGCTGTGCGACTGCAAAAGATGCCCAGCTACCATTTTTCGTTGCCCTGATGGTTTCTTAATGAGGCTACCCAAACAGCAATCGCTGCTAACGTGGCTGCCCATTAAATAAGCCAACGTTATGGCCGGGCCTCGCCGGATGTGGCGGCCCACATCGATTGCCAGCCCCCTTGCCCCCTTTTTAAGTGCCGCGCACGGTGTGCTTCACAAATAAATTTTAAATGAAATACAATTTTCAACATGTTGCGCACTTTTTGAATGCAAGAGGATATAAAAGAATTTTCTATAAATATATATAATATTTTGAAGAAATTTAATCACGGTATTAAAACAAAATTCTGTTGAAAATAAATTAAAATTTAAATATGTTGAATATAAAAATTATTTTAATTTAAGAAAATATTGTATATAATTAAAATATCTTATTATTATAACTGAAAACAGATACGCTTTGTATATGAAACCATAACAGTGTTAGAGGCTGTTAATAATGTAATACATTTAACATAGCTGTTAACAGAAAACAGCGCTGTTAACTACTGAAATTAACATGAAAAATTGTTGTTGTGCTTTACTTTTAATTTTTATTTATTTTTTTATAAAATTAGGTATTCTACATTAGACTTAAATGTAATTTAATTTTAAAATATAATAAATAGTAATAAAATGTACAATTTTCGTTTGCAATAATTATCCAACTTGTCCCACTGTGCCGTCGCCTATCTGTCCGTTCATTTTGAGCTACAGCAAGAGCTCTCTGGGCAGCGTTTAACAGTTGATAGCATTTTCATTAATTGTATATAAAACGATTTTTGGCGATTAATTAGTGTGGCCTTTGCCAGCAATTGCAGTCGAAATAAAATTGCGTGAATATTTTAAGGTCAAATGTTTAACGAATTTCAATTCAAACGTGTGTGTGTGAGTGTGCGTGAGAGTGTGAGTGTGTGTGTACATTCCTGTATCTATGTGCTAACATCCCTAAAGGGAGGTTCCGCTGGTTAATTAGCATTTTTTGTGATGATTTATGCGCTCTGTCTAATGAAATATGTTACAGGAAGTCAGCCAGAACCCAAGAGTGTGATAGAGTGTGTATGTGTGTGTGTGTGTGTGTTCGGTTTAGATAAGAAAATATGCTCGACGTACGAAATGTGTCGCCCGGCAAAGTTAATGTTGTGTAACGGCTTTGAAAGGGTTTTTCGCTTGGGTTTTGGTTTCTCTGCGCTTCGCACATTTTTTTGTTGCCCTTCTTGATATTGTGCGCCATTTAACACTATAAAATTATTATCATGCTTATTTACAGGCGCCATAAAGAAGAGATGATAAAAAAAAGGAGAGAGAGAGAGCATGAATAAAAACGCATTAGCATAAATTTGATTAAATTAAGGGGGCGTGGCACGTTATCAGCAATAAAAACGTTTAGCAATTATCACACAGCAAAACGAAATCGAAAGAGAGAGAGAGCGAGAGAGAGAGAGAGAGACTTAAGCTGCCTATATAAACTAATATAGTTATCAAAACTACAGTTACAGGGCGAGGCATGTATGTGTGCGTGTGTGTGTGTGTCGACACGCAAGTTTGCCGTCATGTTGGAAAAACTATTTTCGATAAGTTCGACGACAAAATTGTTGGGATTTTGCCCCATTACAAAATATAGAAAAATAATAAAAAGAAAATACAACTTTACAAAGTTCGAAAGACATGCAAGGGTTGCTCCACATCCATTGAAAACTGCCAGAAACACACACACACACACACATACATACATACACACGTAGATGTGAGTGCCTTTGAAATTGCCAAGCGACAATATTATCAATAAAGTGATGTGAGTGCTAAAGGTGCTTCAAGTAGCAATTGCCCCCACGACGGGACTTGGCCGCACATGCTAAATGTGCCCCAGGCCCAACTCCAAGAACCAATTGAGCGCAATTTCAAAGATTATTACATATGCACAATATACATGAATATATATATGTGTGTGTGTATCGGTGTGTGTTATCGGTAGAGCTTTATGCCTGCTTGAACTTCATAATGAGTTCCTATGCAGAGTTTTAATTGAATATGGCTATGGAATTTTGTTGGAGCTCAGGCAAAAGCTGTGTAGTTGAAAGACAAGATTTGTATGCGAAATATGATTGAAAAAGTAACAACGAACAACAATTTCGAAGAGTTTTGCATGGCTATTTCATATTAGATTTTGCTACAGCGAATATTTCGTGCTTCTGAGAGGAAGTGCTCGAAGCAGATTTGCATATTTTCTGAAAAAGAAAAAATCATTTTAGCTTTTAATTGAAATATTCAAAGTAAGCTGAGTGCTTAAATGTAGAGAGTTTTATGAGTTTAATATGGATGATTTGCTAAGATGAAAAATAAACTACTAAACGACACACACACACACACACACACACACACACACACACACACACACACACACACACATACACACATACACACATATGTACATAGACACACATAGGCACTCACGCATACAGTACTTGAGTAAAAGTAAAAGCAAGGAGAGAATAAGTTCAGAAGATCATAAAAGTTGTCTATGTGTATGCAGCAGTTCTCATTTGGTACTTGTATTTAGGTAAAACAAAGCTAGAATGCTCGCAGCAGCAGAGAGCGTTCCCATTGGTCACTTGAAGCTCGACTATAACGAGAGAGACACTGCTTGAGTAATAGTGGGCATATATAAAGCGCAGCAGACTTATAGTTGTAGTAGTAGAAGTAATGGTTATAGTAGTAGGACTTATAGTTATAGTAGTAGGACTTATAGTTGTAGTAGTAAGACTTATTGTTATAGTAGTAGAAGTAATACTTATTGTAGTAGGACTTATAGTTATAGTAGTAAGACTTATAGTTATAGTTGTAAGACTTATAGTTGTAGTAGTAAGACTTATTGTTATAGTAGTAGAAGTAATACTTATTGTAGTAGGACTTATAGTTATAGTAGTAAGACTTATAGTTATAGTTGTAAGACTTATAGTTATAGTAGTAAGACTTATAGTTATAGTAGTAAGTGCTCACTTGAAGCTCGACTGCAACGAGCTCTACCTGTCGTCGGGCTCAACATTTGGGAGAGACAGTGCTTGAGTAAAAGTGTCGCTATATAAAGGGCAGCAGCTGCAGCATTTCTTCAGTCAGTCTTCAGTCTTTGTCCAGGCCTGCTGGGGGTCAGCGCAATAAAGTGAAGCAGAGTGTGTGATCGATCAGCTAAGCCTTAAAGACGTAGAGGAATTACGTAAGGGAAATAAGTAGAGGAATTACGTAAAGGTATTAAGAAAAAACTTGGAAGAAATAGATTGAAACATGTAGAGGGAATACGTAGAAGAAATATACGAATAGTGTTAAATCGACTCAGCTCTTCATCCTGATCAAGAATATACATATATACTTTGTGTGATCTGCCTCGCCTCCTTCTGCTTGTTACATATATTTCAGAAAAACCATTATATATATAAATATTTAATACATAGCATGTAAATAAATAGATATGAAAATTATAATTGAATTAGCTTCAAGTGAAAATGGGAATACAAAACCGATTTGCAGTAAGAATAAAACATGAGCGGACAAATATAGAAGAAGGAAGATAACCTACCCATATACACTCACACCAATTCACTCACACACACACTCAATGTGCGTGAGCGCTGAGCAAAATGGCTGCCAGGTCGCGCGCGAAACCGAATGTGGAATACTTTGTGGCGCCAGTCGGAAGTGTCATGCGACCGCATAGCTGCCCGTCTATGTCAGCATCTTTGTGCACCACTCCAGCTCACAGAAAAAAAAAGGAAAAAGGAAAATAAAAAATCAGATTGCAAATGTAAAGTGTTTGCCGCAGAAATTGTTTGGTGTCGCTTGGCTAACACGCCAGATAGCATGACAGAAAGCCAAATGAATGCTGTATTTGAGCTGGGATTATGGCTGAGATTGTTTGTGTGAGTTTCTCACTCTTTGCAAAATTGAAAATATACGTTTTGTTAAGTTTTTGGATAAACAATGTAAATTTGTCTATAATCGTAATGCCTCGTCTATCAGGTAAACATCTCTCAATTTCAGAGCTAAGCCTTATTATCAGAGCTGCTATGATTGAGTGAGCAAAGGTTCGTCTTGCTCTCTATCTGCCCCTTGCTCGCCCCTATCAAAAAATCTATCAAATTGAGAGCTCTTTTGGCTATCAATATTTGCTCTTTATTATGCGAAGTATTTATTTTTGTTTTTATAAAATATGTTGTCAGACTTTTTAATTAATATTTATGCCACAATATATGAAAAGCTCTTACAAATTATAATATTTACCCATTCACATTTCATATTTAAAAATAATATTTATATTTAAAATAATGTGACTAACAACAATACAATATTTATATTACAGCTAACAAACAATATTTAAGCTATACAAACTGAATAAAATTATTAATTTAAATATTTGTACAGACCAAAAAAATTAAAGAGAAAAGCAAATTAAATAAAAATAATACTAATAATAAATCTCAATAAATTGCGAATAAATTTTAAATTGGGCCAACCTCAAATGAACGACAATATCAATTGCAAAACATTTTCATTTGAAATAATTAAAACAACATTTAATAGCATTATGGCAATATATAGCAGTATAACGGTATAACAGTATAACAGTATACAAACAACGGTAATTTTTCTATTACTGCCATTGCCTGGGTTGCGGTTGATTGACCAAATATTGCTAAGCCAAGCTAACAGCGCTCGACGTAACTAAATAATGAAAATGATTTGTGCGCCAGGTTTTGTTTGAGTTTGTGGCCCAAAAATTGTTGGCCATTTGCATAATAAATGGGCAGGCAATGCGGCTGGCCGCAAATAAATTACACAACACATAAGAAACAATAACAATCATAACAACAACAACAGCAACAACAACAATGGTAATTCGAGTTCGTGTTGTGCTGCCAACAGCAAATTACGCATACGCCGCGTGCAACTGAAAGGGATATTCCTATAGACAGATTAGCAGCAACAAAAAGGTGACATTGTTATTATAGTTGCTGTTGTTGTTATTGCTGTTTGTTTATCTGTTTGTTGTTTCTATTTAACTTGCATTTTGCTTTGCAATTACCGTGCACACGATGCGCACTTGGAAAGTCATTAAAAATATGACAAATTATATGCTGAGTGAACAGGTGAATGGACTGTGAGTGCTAGGGGAGTGATAGAATGATAGAGGGGCAGTTGCAGTCTCTATATATATATATAGCAAGAGTTTTTCCCTTAATGTTGCTGCTGTTGTAGCTGCTGCTGACGGCCTGCAATAAACAAAAGTTAGCAGCTTAACAAAACAATAAATGAAGTTGGCAAATGCGATTGTTCTCCAGCTCGTTGATGTTGTTGTAGTTATAGTTGTTGTTGTTGTAGTTGTTGCTATTGCTGTTGCTGCTGCTGCTGTTGCTCTAACGACATGACAAAAAACCCCTTGGACAACACTGAAGCTGGCAAAGGCAACTAGCTCCGGGGCAACGCAATTGATATGCTCTACATGTTTGTTAAAAGGCTCAAAAAGACACACTTGATTAAAAAAAAAAAAAAATAAATAAAAATAAATAAATAAAATCTTACATGAGTTTAAGGAATGTAAAAGAATTCATAACAGAAGGGAGATTTTAAAATAATTAATATTATTAAATAACAAATATTTTATTATGTTTAACAATGTTGTAATTTTAGATAATTTTAGATTAAAATAAAATGTTTTGCAGTTAGTCAAAATTGATTAATTTATTATATACTTATATTTATATTATATTTATATATATTTATACAATATACATTTTTATTTAATTTTATTTTTTGTTTATTTTATTATTGTATTGCTAAGCTGTCAATTAGGTAGTAGAAAAGTTGTTTAAATAAAATAATAATAAATGCCTTTTTACCAAAAAAAAAAAAAAAAAAAAAAAGGATGAAATATAATGTTTTGCAGTTAGTCAAAATTTATTAAATATTATATTTATATATATTCATACAATATACATTTTTAATTTATATGTATTATTTTTAATTTTATTTTTGTCTTGGTAAATTGTTAAGTATTTTTACAATATTAATTTCTATTTATATATTTTATTTTTTATGCCTTAAAAATATTGAATAATTCACAAATGAGTTGCACTAAGGCTGAATGCTTAGCCTAAGTGATTTGTTCTAAAGCAAAGTGAGACAAAGCGCAGTTAAGCATTCTCTAGAGTAGCTGAACTGAATTGTAAGCACAGAGCAAATCCTGTGATTAGTGGCAGAAACTAAGCAAAGCGCTGCCAACCTCATGCCATATTTATAATGCCGTGAACAAGGGTAAGCCCAGAGCTGGGAACAGAGCTAAACTTTAACTGCAAGTCAAACTTCGATGGAAAGTTGAGTGAGAAAAACACAGAAAACTAAAAATAATGAGAAAGACAGAGAGAGAGAGAGAGAGAGAGTGAGTGAGCTGATGCATTCACATCTTTTGTTCAAGTTTTAAGCTGTGTTTTTTATTGACTTCTGCAGCACAATATTTTGTTGCCTACTTTTGAGAGGGGGCGCCGAGCAAGTTGTTTAATTGCCGTGCGGCTGGGCCAATTAGTGGGCGGCATTTTGTGGCAAGCTTCAAATAGCTGAATGGCAACAGGTGTTGCAGGTGTGTGCGTGCCTCTGCCTCTGTCTCTGCCTTTGTCTCTGCCTGTAGGTTTCGGCTCTCATTGTGAATTCATTTCATGCGCCTGGCATAGGCAACTGAATGCATATTGCACTTTTGTCTATGCATAACAAAAAACTAAGCGAGCGCAGGCGGCATGGGCGGCATTGTGGCAACTGTTGACGATTGTGATTTGATGCTATGCAGGTCGTACTACATGTATGTGTGTGTGTGTGTGTGTGTGTGTGTGGGAAGTTGAAAACAATGTGGAAATGCTGCCTGCTTGCATGTCACGTAGCTCATTGCAGCGACAGCTGTGCAAGGCAAATGCCAAATGGTTACAGCATTTGCCATCAACTGGCTAAAAGCTGTTTTAATCGACGACACACACACACGCACACACACACACATACACACAGCGGCAGACCTTAACGAGCTAATACATAAATTGAACGAGTTGATGAGGCAATTAACTAAGAGATCTGAGAGATGTAAAGCAATTAAGTTAGTTGGATGAAGAATTTGAGTTATGTATGACAAATTCAAAGGAAAGGAATATATACTCAAGCCTTAACTACTAACTATACTAAACAAACTAACTACTCGTATATAAAACTTAGTTAGTTAGCTTTAAGCAAAGTAGTTATTAATCAAGTGCTTGGAAAACATAAATCTCTTGCATCAATCTGGCTGCTGTCCGCTGTCCGTCGCTGTCCATCGTTATCCGTTTTGCTTTCAATTTACATCGCATCAATTCCCGTTTGCAGATAGAAATCTATGTTTCTCAATTCGCTCAGATTGTTTTAGCTGACAATTCGCATTGCAAATGTGATGCGACGAGAAGTGTCACTGATTTGAGATAAACTGGAGCAACTGCTTCGCATGCTGTTCACATTCAGGGATAGCAGTCGTCACGCCCCCCCCTCGCCCATCAAACCGTTTTCAACAAATTGCGAGATGGCTGAGCTGAGGTCCACTGGCTTACGGCCAAATCGAATGGAAGAGGGAGATAGAGAGAGAGAGAGTGAGAGATTGGGAGGAAATGATTGCCATTCCATGGGGCATTTTATTGGCCATTGCCGGCGAATTTATGCAATGTCTGGCTGCACAGAAAAAAAAGGGCTGTAAAAAAGTATAGAAAGTTCGGCCAAAATGCAAATGCTAAACGGTAATTAAAGTGCAAACTGTTCGAACTGGCAACGGGCATTCGCTTACCCAACACAAGCCAAGTGCCGCGTAATAATTTCTCAATTAATTTTCATGCACACCCTGCCCTCCCGCCCGCCCCACTAGCCGAGACTATTATTGATGCTAATTGGAATATTATGCAGTGCACAGTTGGCCAAGACACGATATGTGGGCCACGTTGAGGCGGCACTGGGACTAAACCCAACCGGACAGCAGCTCATTTTTAGCCGGAAATGAACTAGAAATGTTGCAACGTGCTGGCCGAAAAGCGACTTTGCGATGTCTAGAGTGAGAGAGAGTGAGAGAGAGAGGGTTTGAATGTGTGCCAGAAATGGCTGGCAAATCAAATTAAATTTCCGTTGAAATGCAATGCGCAACGTCTGCTGCAGCTTGAAGCTGTTAAATACAATTTGAAGCCACAATTTGAGCTGCTTTTCGGCTGATGCGCATTCGTGATAAACGTAATGAAGAACTGATGTCAAAATAAATAAACACACACACACACGCACTTAAAATACAGGCAGGTGCATAAAACCAGCGACAGCTACAAACACATTAATGACGTCAGCTAACTTCGTAGGCTTTAGTCGAATACTCTTCCTAGACTTATTTGAGAGACAAATGGGGATAAAGTTCTGGAAATAGAGTATATAAATGTAAATATGAAATACATAGAAAATGAAAAGTTTTTATATAACTGTGGTAGTTCAATATGTTGACTAACAAAACATTTATGCATTCAATGAAATATCATTTGAGATACAGCTGAACATAATTCTTAAATATTTTTAATCCTAACATTCGGTGAAGGTTAAATCCTATTGAAACTTTTTCCCTTCTTCTGAATAAATATATTACATATATCGAAAAGTCTCTAGAGTTATATGGATTTTCAAAAATAATTAGGTAAGGATTATCTACCTATTAAATTTATGAAATTAGGTTTTCCTATTAACAAAGCCGTTTGAAAAACTATTTAAATCTAATCATAGCATCCACCTTTCTCAGTAATGGATTTAGGGTAAATCTGCTCTAATTTATATCTTCATTCTCTCGAAAAACTTGATCTAGATTCCTTGCTGTACTCCTTAGAGTCCATGACGAATCGGTTTTCAATTTCTAAGCAACCAGCTGGTCTCTCTATCCTCATACCTAATATTCTCATCATATTTCTATATCAAGTAAATTATTTCTCTAATCTTTTTAAATAGGTAAATATTTTTTCTCTATCGATTCTCTATAATATTTTGATATCTTGTTTGCAGTTGACAAACAGCGAGTCATAGTCCAGCTACCTTGATTGCTGGCAGTGGCTGAGTGACAACAACTGAAATGAAATAGTGCCAAGTTTTTGCACGCTTGTGTTTTATGCAAATTTTGTGTAGCTCGTCTCGGCTCACCTCACCTCAGCTCAGCTCAGGTGCGGGCTGAGCTGTTCGGTCCGGTGTTTGGACAGGTGAGCATAGAGAGCAGAGAACACACGGCTTTGAAGTGCAGAATAAATAAAATGAATGAGCTGCCGAGTGTTGAAAGTGCATAATGTAGTAAAACGTGGCACTTTGGCGGAGTGAGCGACGCCGTGGAGCAGCTCCAAGTGGGCTTGGCCGGGTGGGCGGACATGTGTGGATGTGTGTGTGTAAAATGATATCAGCTCCAGGGGGAAACAAGTCTTAAATACGCTTTAAATCAATGACAAAAGTTACATAAACAGATAACAAATGGCTTGAGTGTGGCTTAAAAGCAAATGTAAATCGATTTATTTTACGTATTAAAAATGTTGAAGGAGATTTGAATCAAGTTCTTTGAGAACGAACAGAAAATAATAAAATACAGAAAAGCAAAAATAATAAAATAATAATGAAGTACAAACTGATTGAAAATAAAACATTTAAATAAAAAGGAAATAAATTTGTAGAAGCCAAAAAAAAAAAAAAAACTAAAAACAATAATTTATTAGTTTTTCTAATCTAGAAAATTTAAAATACAAATTTAATTTAATTATATTTAAAAAAAAAAAAAATTAATTATTAGTTATATAAAATATATCAATATAAATAAATTGAATGAAAAAGTACTTTAAAAAATAATTGTTTTACAGAATAAAAATGTATTCAAATTCAAAAATAGATTCAAGTGAAAAATTATTCTCAAGACCAAAATTTAATACTGCTCCAATATTAACATAAGCTTGATTTGCATATTTAATTTATTTATATTTTATATTTTATCTCTATTTATTTTATGCTTTAAAATACATTAAAACAAATTTTTTTTTTTACTTTTTCAAAAATTGTGAATTCTCTAATTTGAAAGCGGCACACGTCGTATACGCAACGTGCCTTGTCCACTGCCAGTGGGGCCATAAATCAATGTCTATGCAGCTGCCGGCCATCAATCAGGCCTTAAGTCTATCAACAAACAAGTAAAATAAAAGTGAACAGCCAAAAAGTTGAAAGCTATTCACGCCCCAATACGCTGCCCCTGTTGTTGTTGTTGTTGTTTGTGGGTCCATAAAATTTCCATTAGTTTTCATTAAAAATATTGCAGCTGCCTCATTACAAGCGGGCGTCAATGTTGCTGCTGCAACTGTGGCAGGCCCTGCCGGGGCATCATCCGCTTCCGCTTTGGTGGCCATTCATAAATCAGAGTTATTAGGGCGCCACAAATCGTCAACAAAATAATTGAAAGCCCAAAAACAATTGGCCAAAATGGCTGAGTGACTGTCTCTCTCTGTGTGTGTGTGTGTGTGTGTTGTTTTGGTTAGCCATAAATAAAATTGAACAGTCAACGATCCAAGCGAGGCAACAGGCTGCAGCCGGAGAGGCGTGGCCAATAGCTCGAGCCAGCGGAAGTGATTGATTTATGCCGCACACACACACACACATACATACATGTAGAGTGCCCCCATCCCCCGCTCTCTCTCTATTTTTGGGGTTTGCCTTGTAGCCCACAAATCTTTTATTGATGATGTGTGACGAGCCAATTGCTGCAGCTGCATTGCTGTTGCAGCCACTGTTGCTGTTGCAGCCACTGTTGCTGTAGCACACTTTTGTGCGTGACTGTCAGAAGTTTCGTTAGCCGGCTCATTGCGCGCGCATAATTGATTTGGCCAGCAGCTTTATTTTAGTCACGTGCCGTCGCTAACTTGGCCAAAACAATTAGTTGCAGTTTTTAACAAAGTTTTTGCTGTCAAAGTTTCGTTTCCCTCTCCCCCCTCCCTCCCTTGTTGCTGTTGCTATTGCTGCTTATCGCTCAGCTCAACATTGGCTGACATCGAAGTTTTCTTTTTCATTTTTTTGTTGGTGGACATGGGGCAGCACATGCCGCCCCGCAACTTGCCCCGCCTAGATAGAACACATGTAAGACAGATACAAAAGACAAAAATTGGATAAATGGCAAAGGCAGGAGGGCCAAGTGAGCAGCAAAAAGTGCAGATAAAAACAAAGCAAGGCGGGCGAACACGGCAACAAATCGAAATATATTTACAGATACAGCCACAGTCCGGGAGAGAGAGAGAGATAGATAGGGAGAGGGGGAGAGAGGGATGGCTGCATTAAGCCAAAAAGTAAGTTAAAGGCAGACAAACAGATCGGTTGGCCATTAAATAAAGGTATGAATATAAATAAAAGAGCTAAGCCATAAGCGGCAAATTACACTCGCAGAAATTTTCTGATAAGATACTTTCATAATTAAATGCCGATAGTTAATAAATAATAATATTATTTGTTAACTTTCAATACTTCAACTCGGGCCATTTTCATATACACTTATTTCTCTCAGTGTATTCTGGATTGCACAATATTTGAAAATACTTACGCTTAGGCCGTTTGTTGTTGCAAAAGTGAAACTTGTTTTCATTTTCCAACTGTCCACAGTGCGTTGTCCATTGTGCAGTTTGTTGTTCAGCTCTAAGCCCCTACATACACACACACACACACACGCATGTACACACAGTTGAATATATGTATGTATGTGTACATAAATATTCGATATGTGCCCGGTGCTTTAGTGCTTTGCAATCCGCTTAACTGTAACTTGAGCACAAATTGCATTTAGTAGCATCAACTGTGCGATGCCCTCCACCCCATGCTCCTGCCCCTCTCTCTCTCTTACCCTCTCTCTCATTCTCAATCTTTCTCGCTCTCTATTGCCATACTTATCCCTTTGCTTATCAAGCCTTAGCTACTTAAGTTTACACTGTTTGTTACTTAAAAAGGTTAAAGGGTATGCTACAAAGGGGGCGTGGTCGTAACAAATTAATAAATGTGAATTTTTGTAAGGAAAACAAAATTTAATTTAATTAAAATCAATAGAAAAATAAATAATTAAAAAAAAAAAAAAAAATTAAAATTGGTAAAAAAAAAAATAAATAAATATTTAAAAATAAATAAAAGAAGAAGAAAACACTTACTAAAATATAAACAACAAAATAAATAAATTATATATAGATTGTGATGTTTTAAAAAAATTATTAACAATTTTTTATTAGAAGAATAATTTAAATCTATGAAAAAAAAAAAATAAATAAATAAAAAAAAAAAATTAAAAAATAAATAATTAAATAAAGAAAAGTTTCCAACTTTTTAAAAGTATAAAATGTATGAATGCAATTTTAAAAATAAATAAGCAAATAGAAAAAGAACCTAAAAAATAATACAAAAAAAATGCAATATAAATAATACAATAAATTAAAAATATAAATATGGTGACTTTGCTATGTATATATAAATCTACAAAATGTCAGTTCTCATGTAGAACTTCAGTTCCTTTATCTATATATACATATGTGTGTATGTATATAAAAAGCTAACAATTTGCTTTAGTTAATTATTTTCGTTTCAATATTATCATTCCTCTACTATAAAGGGTATCTTTTAGCTATTCACTCTATTCATTTCCATTGCGCTTTTCTTACTTGTTTTTTCCCCGAGTTGCGTTCGTTACGCTCGCATTTATTTGCCATTTTTCAAACAGTGCGCAGTTTATTGAAAACTACACTCAGTTTAATTGAATGGCTGCGCCAAAGGTTTTTAAGGGGCAACACCAGCCCCTCGCCCCCCGACAACCGCCTCACCCAACAAATAGAATGAACCCAGTTGCCCCCTCAAAGCCCCAATTCGAATGCTTTCAAAGTCAATTGTTTGCGTGTGTGTGTGTGTTTGTGTGCGTGGCAAAGTTTTTGCTGAGCACAAAAGTTGAGCGTATTTTCATTTTTTCACGCCAATGGGCCAAATTATAATTTCAGCTAAAAAGAGCGGGGAGGAGCTGAGGTCGGGAGAGGGAGTGGCCTCTACAAAGGCGCCGTCTATAGCCGAAAGTGCTTTATGGCAAAGTTTTTGTTCCGCACTTAGTTTTCAATTATGAAATTTGCATTATCGCCGACCACTTGCCAAACACAATATTGATATTGATTTTAACTTGGCTATATATAGATATATGTATGTATGTAGATGTATACAATTCATTTGACTTGATTTATGCAGCTCTCAATTACCTAATTGCCGACGAGTCGAACCGAGTCGTCCTTTCGGCCAAATTAAGCAATTGATTGTCATGCGATTGCGATTGCAGTTGCTTCCGTTGTCTTAGTTGCATTTTCTTGTGCAATTAAGAAAGTGGCCCCAAAGGACGAGCTCCCATGCGTCCTGCACATTCTGCAGAGCTGCACAGTCAGCGCTTGTCCAACACAAATTGAAGGATTCAAGAAAAGATTTCTAGTACCATAAAATTAAAGGAAATTTTTATTATGGAGCGTTGTTTAAAACGGAAAATATGGCAGTTCAAAAAATATGGTATTTAATCTATCCTTGTATATAAAAAAAATAAATAGAAATATGCAGAGGGCTGCATGACTTCACTCGCAACATGCGTCACAGAGTTTCCATTCGATGTAAAGCGTAAGAGTGAGAGAGATGCATAGAACATATTGAGTGTTTTTGTGTTGGAGTGGCTCTCATAATTAACTGTCTTCAGTAAAACGAGAAGAAATGAAGCCTAAGACGAAATGAAAAAGATGCCAGCGCGTAAAGGCAACGACTCACTTCGTATTTGCTCGGCTCGGTCGCTTGAGGCTCGTGCTTCGAGGCTCGACTTGAGCCGCTCGAGCAGTGAAAACAAGCAACGACGAAATCAGTGCGCTGCGATCGCTCAAACGAAATGGTCGCATTTTCGTATGGGCACTATTTTTATGTTTCTCTCTCTTCCTCTCCGTGCGCCCAAGCAATAGTCGTCAGAAGACGAAAATGGAAGAGAATGAAGAGATGCAATGTTTTTTCTAGAAGTTATTCAAAGAGAGTGTGCAAGCATTTGTATTAGTGCACTGCATGTAAGTGAAGTGAAAGAGGGAGAGAGAGAGGTGAACATGTGAAGTCGTTAGAGCATGCATCGTAATCTGCTTGCGCATTGCTATAAAATCAGTTTTCATTTGAAGCTCGAGCCGGTCGGTCGCTTTCTGGTCTGGTGCCAGATTAAAGGGGAGAAGCCGACAGCTGCATTTACAATTCAAGTAACGATGCAGGACATATTCTGCATGGCAAATAAAAATAATTTGATGGCATAGAAGATTTCAGCTTTTATGGATGGTAACACACACATACACACACATATCAATGCTCACTCTTTGTGCCTTGCAGGCCACTTAAAGGCCTTATGCCTCTCTGCTTACCTAGCTAGCTTAGAATATTAACAGCTAGCTTACTATATTTATAGCCTGCATTAGTTAAACTCTGCTCTGCTGCTCTACTCAAGACATACCTAAGGCTATCTTAGGCTTAACAGACTCCTGCCAGCTGTTGCTTAACTACGAGCTTACCAAATGCCGCTGCTGTATGCCAAGGAATGCCACGCCCTCAAACTAAAGACAGACAGTCATTGAGGCATTGTCTGTTGTGTTGCGGTCTATGCTAATTGGTCGATGAGATGTTGGCAGAGTGAACGGCAGAGAGAGAGAGAGAGGGAGGGAGAGAGCAACAGTTGAGCCTGCATCAATATCAACAACAGCTGCAACTGCAACGGCTACTGAGTTGATTGCGAGACAATTCGTTTAATGGTCGATAAATTTTGCGGCTGGCAGGTAAATTGAACTAATGAAATATTTACCGTAGACCAGCGTAGTGGCCGCGGTGTTAAGGCAAACCCGATTCAGACTTCATTAGCTGCGGCTGCAAAGTCAAACGAAAAGTTTTGACTGCCTTATGATAAATGTAAGTGCGAACCGCAGGGCAACAAATCGCAGAAACTAGCTAAAGTTTAATTTGAATTTGCGCAAGTTGAGGCAAAGTTTTCTCAACTCTGTCTCACGCTCTCTCTTTCTCTCGCTTTCTGTCTCGCTGCGACAAATGCGCGGCAATTACTTTTTAAAGCCCGCAACAAATTGATTGCCATTCAAAAGGTGCCTCTGTGTATGTGTGTGTGTGTGTGTATGTTAAAATAATTCACATCGATAATGGCGCTTTAATCGCACAAAACTTCCGGCAATTTGGCAAAAGAGTGTTGAGTGGAGCCCTGCGTTCGGATTTGGCTTCTTCTTCCAGCTCCTCGAGTCGATTTGTTGTTGATTTGCCGCCGGCATTGAAGCGGCTCTTCACGCTCCCTGTGTGTGTGTGTGTGTGCTTAGATGTTGGCTTCCTTGAATGCCTGCGCTGCGCTAATTTTGTTAATGTATCCTGTGCACACACACACACACACACACACACACACACAGGCACAAGCACTCCTTAATTTCGTGTTTTGCTTAACTTTTCCAGCACTGTGCAGCGGTCTACAAATCCGCCCGGCTTTGTGCAATCAGCGTTAACTTGTTTCTGCCCTATTTCAATTTTTCTTTTACTGCAGCATTTCCTTTCTTATCCTTCTGCCGGGCTGCTTCGCATGGTAGATAAACAAAATCCCAGCCGGTGCCGGGCTCTGCGATATGCAAATGTTTATTTAGAGAGTTTTTAGCTTACGCACAGCCGGCGTATGCGTTATGTGAGCCGCACACTCGGCGTATGTGTAATGCGTAATGCCACACTTAAACACTTCATTAGCGCGTAAACTGAGCCATTGCACGTGGCGCCATCTCTTGAGCTTTGCTTTAAAATCCTTTTGCTTTGCATTTTCTTCCATTGCGAACTCGCCGAAGCGCATGAAATTGGCTTCAAATTAACGCATGACCAGCTGCCAAAGCAGGACAAAGCACACACGTAACGGCTAAGTAGAGCTCGAACAAAGCAACTTTACTGTTGCTGCCACTTGCAACAGGACAGCAGCAGCAGCAGAAGTAACTGCTGAAGCCGTTACACTTCAGCGACTCCATCGAAATCTATGCAAAATGAAAGAAATTAAAGTGAGTTTCTATGCAAATCTTATAAATATGATATTTGGCTATAGCTAAGGCTATTATTTAATTTATTTATTTTTTAATTAAATTAATTTACTCTAGACTATTTATTGGTATGCTTAAAGAAACTAAAAAAATGACAAATAATCATAACACATTTTTTATAAGAGTCTGCTCTACAGCAGAAGTCGAATTTGTTTTCTGCTGGATATCCATAAAAATCGATATGTTGTAGATCAAGACTTTTTTTTTATTTTTATATTTTTTTTTTATTATTATTTTTTTTTTTTTTTTAGAAATACATAGCTTGAAAATTGTACGAGTAGCCGCGATTGGTTTTCTATATAAATTGCTGCTTCATTTAATTAAATTATTCATTTATTTCATAAATTATTGTTTGTATTTAATTTCATTGATGTTTAAAGCTTAGATAAATATTTAATTGCAATCAATATAGATCTTAATGCTATATTTATTGCAATTAAATATTCATTTAAGTTTTAACACAAATTTAAACGTATTAAATTTACATGACTATTAAATGTGCCATCTCTCTCTCTCTCTCTCTCTCTCTCTCTCTCCCCGTATTTTTGCTGGATCAACAAATTAGCTAAGCATTATTAAATAATATGCCATATTTGTGACTAAATGCCATGAATAGTAATCAAAATATCAAAATACCAAAATTTACATTTATTCCATTAGCATAATTCGCAAGCGAATTAATGCAACTGCCAATTGTAGGATAATTTATAAATATATATATATAAACATATATATACACATACCTATTCAGAATTTGGCACGCAGAATGCATAAATAATTTAGCAGCAGTTTGCGGCACAAATTTGAGCCGCGCATTCCATTGCCAATTAATATATATACATACATACATATATACATGTATATTCATATGTATATTCATATGTATATTTGACCCAAAATAAGTTGCAAAATGTGCAAAAATTTGTTGCACTTACCGTGCGGCTGTTGCACGCATAATTCTGCAACTGCAGCAGCAATCCCATGCATATTCAAGCCAGCTCTGAGCATATCTCTGCCAGAAGGGGAGGGGGGTGGCGAGGGGTATATAACTTCATATAGAGATTGCTGCATTTTGCGTTTGTTATGACCATTTGCCAATGCACAAAATCAATTTTATATATTTTTTTTCAAGTTTTGCTGGCCATGCCCCCGCTCCCCTGCGCATTCCGTTTGCCGCTTGTTTACAAAACGGAAGCGCCCGTAAAAGTATGCTATGAATTTTGTATAGCTGCAGCGCTTCGACGACTTTTAACGACAATCGAGCGTTGCTGAAACAAAATACCAAAAGAAAAAAAAAGAAAGTTTTGGCGAAAAAAATATAGAGCAAAAGCAATGTATTTACGTATTTTTGCATTTACTTATTATACCCTGAACCCATTTTCAATGGGAAATCAGGGTATAATGGTTTTGTTGAAATACATGTAACAGGCAGAAGAAGGCGTAGCAGACCCCACAAAGAATATATTTTCTTGATCAGGAT
This sequence comes from Drosophila aldrichi, assembly GCA_035045965.1. NCBI lineage: Eukaryota > Metazoa > Arthropoda > Insecta > Diptera > Drosophilidae > Drosophila > Drosophila aldrichi. The sequence continues at coordinate 47,816 of JAWNOM010000146.1, forward strand.
GACGAGCTGAGTCAATTTAGTACTATTCGTCTGTCTATTTCTTCTAATTATTCACTCTACATATTTCTTCCAAGTATTTCCACTTTCTTCTAAGGATTTCTTCCACTTATTTCATTTACGTAATTCCTCTACGTCTTTAATGCTAAGCTGATCGATCACACACTCACCTTCACTTCGTTGCGCTGACCACCACCAGGCCTGGACGACTGAAGAAATGCTGCAGCTGCAGCCTTTTATATACGTAAAGCCACTTTTACTCAAGCACTGTCTCTCTCTCAAATGTGAAGCCCGACGGCAGGTAGCGTTCGTTGCAGTTGACATTCAAGTGAGCACTTACTACTATAACTATAAGTCTTACAACTATAACTATAACTATAACTAACTATAAGTCCTACTACTATAACCATTACTTCTACTACTATAACTATAAGTCTTACTACTACAACTATAAGTCTTACTACTATAACTATAAGTCCTACTACTATAACTATTACTTCTACTACTATAACAATAAGTCTTACTACTACAACTATAAGTCTTACTACTATAACTATAAGTCTTACTACTATAACTATAAGTCCTACTACTATAACCATTACTTCTACTACTACAACTATAAGTCTGCTGCGCTTTATATATGCCCACTATTACTCAAGCAGTGTCTCTCTCAAATTTTGAGACCGACAGCAGGTAGCGCTCTTTATAGTCGAGCTTCAAGTGAGTAATGAGAATGCTCTCTGCTGCTGCGAGCATTCTAGCTTCGTTTTACACATACACATACCAAAAGAGAGCTGCTGCCTACACATAGAAAACACTAATGATCTTTTGCTCTTTTTCTCTCCGTGCTTTTACTTTTACTCAAGCACTGTCTCTCTCGTTGCAGTCGAGCTTCAAGTGACCAATGGGAACGCTCTCTGCTGCTGCGAGCATTCTAGCTTCGTTTTACACATACACATACCAAAAGAGAGCTGCTGCCTACACATAGACAACACTAATGATCTTTTGCTCTTTTTCTCTCCTTGCTTTTACTTTTACTCAAGCACTGTCTCTCTCGTTGTAGTCGAGCTCTCTTTCGCTGTGAGCATTCTAGCTTCGTTTTACCTGCTACACACACATACACACACACTTCTTCTCCCCTTGCTTTTACTTTTACTCAAGTACGGTCTCTCTTAAATGTTGAAAGACGCGAAGAATTATTGAAATATCAGTTCTCCGAAGGGTTCAGGGGATTTCCTAGTCGAGCAGTCTCGACTAGAGCTTTCTTACTTGTTTTTCTATTTTTTTTTATTTTCTCCTAGAAATCTTTTTTTTCTTGGTAAATATTTTAAATGTTTTGCGTGCATTTGCTGCTTTTTGTGTTTGCTTGTTGATTAAGGCAGCGAGACCTGACACAGGTATTGAACGTAAATCACTGTTGAAATACAGTTAGTGCAAAAAGTATCCATCTTGGAAGTGAGTATTCCAGTTAAAATCCTTTATGATAACAAATATCCCATATGATTATGTATTCTTATTTATTCATTTATTTATATTTTACTATTAAATTTTTAAATATTTTTAATGAATATTATTTGATTTTTAAGCATAAAAAATATATATAAAAAATAAAAAATACATTTATGATTTATTTAAATATATTTCTTGGTTAGTTAAAACTTTAAATATTTTTTTATTTAAAGTATTTATTATTATTATTATCATTATTATTTATTTACATATATTTCTTAGTAAGTTAAATCTTTAAATATTTTAATATATACAATATATAATAATACAATACTTTTTTTTTTATCATCTTTCATAATATTTCCTATTTTTAAAGTCTTGTAGGTTTCATATTCATATAGAGTATATAATTAAGTGAAAGCTTTTAAGCCCAATTAAAAATGTTAGCCCAAAGCAATCAGCATAAGCATGTGTGTGGGTGTGCACTTCTGTGTGTGTGTGTGTGTGTGCATACGTGTATGCATGTGTGCTATTTGTATGGAATTGTTGCTATTTATATAATTCACGCAACGTTGCAACTGGCGCGCCAAAGTTTGTCGAGCTAAATGCGAATATAATAACAGCAGAAAGTCGTGTCGCATTTTCCGGTTGCAAGTTCTGGCGCTGTGGCTGATATTTTGCGGCATGTTGGCGGCCTGGTCGAAAATGTGTGTCGTCCAAGTTGAGGGGCTCAACTTTAAGCTGTGCGCCCAAGTTTAATGCAGTTTGTCGTTGACAAAAAACGAAAAGAGAAATGAAACTGCGAGCACAATTCGGCTGCAACAATCGAATGAAAAGCGTGTGGCATACAATTTGGCGTCGCCGGCGTCGTCAATGCAATGCAAGAAAAATCGAAAAGACGAACGAAGAACGTGGCAACTGTACATATCGTGTGCATTTGCCGTTACTTTTTCCCAAGCCATTTTGACAGTTTGTTAAATTACGCGACATTAACTTAATAGACTTCCCCACATACATACACACATACATATATAGGTATATATATTTTTGGCAGACATTTGGCAGCTGCAGCCGGTAAAAGCCACAAGGCCAAAAGCAATACAAAAATACAAAATAAATAAACAGTTACGTGTGTGTACGTACCAGGCATAAAAATTGAACACACATTACCTACAACAACATATCCACATACATCTCTATCTATATCTATCTATCTATATATATGTATGTATATATAGCCACACTCACTCTGTCTTCGCTGCTTGCTGGGCGCCATCGACACAGGCAGCGCCATATCAATTTTTATTGAGCTCCAATGTGGAGTGGAAGACGTAAAAATGTTTACTATACTTTTTTAAAGCGCACTTTCAGATGCTTTCAGCGCACTTGTTTAATGCCAGCCTGAACGAAAATGTGTACATAAATCATGCTTAAGGAATAGCCCATACCACAAATACTCTTCGAATGGGTATAGAGCACTAAGCAAATACACTTAGATGGGGAAGCGAGCAACTTTCGAATGTTTTGGTCTACTTAATTGTTGTAAAAATATTGAAAATATACTAAGAATAACAATATTATATGAGTATAACAGTAATATATGGGTGTAAGAATATTATATGACTATAACAGTAATATATGAGTTTAACAATAATATATGAGTATGACAATAATATATGAGTATAACAATAATATATGAGTATAACAGTAATATATGGGTATAACAGTAATGTATGAGTATACAGTAATATATGAGTATAACAGTAATATATGAGTATAACAGTAATATACGAGTATAACAGTAATATATGAGTATAACAATAATGTATGAGTATGAATATAATATATGAGTATAACAATAATAGATGAGTATAACAATAGTAAATGAGTATAACAATAATATATGTGTATGATAATAATATATGAGTATAAAAATAATAGATGAGTATAACAACAACCTTTGCCAACTTAATTTATTAATAGAGAAAGAAGTTTCCATTTTAATTAATTTCTAACACCTTTATTTAATAATTTTAGAACACTTAATTTTTCTTATACATATATTAAAGTTTATTTATATTTTATTTATATTTTAGCATTTAAGTTTTTTTTTTTTTTTTTTTTTTTTTTTTTTTTATATCATATATTAAAATGGTATTTTAGTGATTCGCCTTTTATTTTATTTATTTATTTATTTTTCTTTTTTTAGTTCTAATCTACAGAAGTTTTTTGTAGTCGTTTCAATTTATTGAGTACATATTCTTCTTTAAAATGTAGTATATTAGACGTATATAAATTTTGACAAACATGCACAAATATGTAATATTTAATTTAATATATAATTATATTAAAATTTAGTGGCTCTTGCTTAAATTAATTGTCATTGATTATATCACGCCCAGCTGAGTTTCGGGTCAAGTTTGCTCATGGTTCGTTTTAGAATTTCTACTTCACATTCAAGTAATGATCATTAAAATCAATTGTAAATGTAGATATTAATGTTTTGAATACATTCAATGCTATCAAGGGTGAATAGAGTCTTGTAGCATTGATTGCTTAAAACAAAAGTCCTTCTATTCAATTTCTATATTTATTTATTTTTCGTGTAATATTTTGGACTCCGGGATACACCAAAATGAGTTGAACGCATTGACTGCTTCTAGTCTATGCTAGCTACTGATAAAAATGCTGAGTGAAAGTGTCGCACTTAACGTAAAGTCCAAAAAAATAGATATCCTCTATCAATTCAAATATAGGGAAGTGAAAATATTTGTCTCTCGGTTTACCCATTCCTGTTTATGTTGCGATTCGCATTCAAGTTCATATTCAAGTTCGGATTCACATTGGGATTCAGATGCACGTTTATGTTGAAGTTCGCGTTTGCATTCCAGTTGTTGAACAACTCGGCAACATTGTCGATATCGAGTATGAACAGATCGTCGTCGTTGAAGATCATGTCCTGGAAGTCGTACTCCTCGTCGCTGAGGAAGCCCTCGTTGACCATGTAGCGGTCGTGGTCCGGATCGAGCTCATCCTCGGAGCCGAAGCTGTCGTAGTCGTCCGAGTAGAAGTCGAACTCGAGCAGATTCGACATGCGCACCAGGCACAGGTCGGACGAGGAGGGCGGAGTGAGGCAGGCGTCCACAATGTCCTTGGCGGCCACGTCCGCGTGCTGCAGACTGAACTCGCTGATCTTGCTGCCGTAGACGTGCATGCGGATGGGCAGGTGGCGCTGGTTGGTCTTGTCGCGCAGCTGGAGACGCACCTTGAAGATGATGTCGTGCAGCAGCTTCTCGGTGAGCCGCGGGCACTCCTCCAGGTGCAGCTCGTGCAGCTTGGGGCAGGCGAGCAGCAGACGCAGCACCGCCGCATTGCTCAGGTTCGGCCAGTACTTGAGGTTGATCTGCTCCAGCTGCAGCAGCTGGAACGACTCCAGCTCTCGGTCGCCCACGCCGTTGTTGTGCGGCAGGCAGAGCGTCTGCAGCGCCTGCAGCTGCCCGATCTGCGCGAGCATATCCGCATTGATGGAGTTCTGGCCGCGCGCCTCGAAGTGCAGCAGCTGCTGCGCCTTGTGCTCCACCAGCCAGGCGAGCAGCTCCGGCCGCAGCGTGGTGCCCTGCTCGTAGCTGTACAGGATCAGCTTCTTGAGGGCCGGCAGCTTGGCAATGTACTCGTACTCGTTGGCCGGGCCGCTGCTCAGCGTGAGCTCCTCCAGCGCCGGGCAGCACTTGCCGCTGACCATCTGCTGGAAGCCCGTGGAGATGGTGTAGACAGCCTTCAGATTGAGTTCCCGCAGGCGGCTCAGGGCCTTGCAGATCTTGGGCAGGTACTTGGACTGCAGCCCGTTGCAGCTGGTCAGGCTGAGGTGCTCGATGCTGGCGGGCAGATAGTTCATGTTGACTCCGGTCAGTTGGTGGTTGTCCGACAGATCGAGGCTCTTCAGCTGGAGCAGATGCCTGAGGGCCAGCAGGCTGGAGTTGTTCAGGGCGCAGGCGCGCAGCTTCAGCTCCTCCAGCTGGTCCAGCCTGGCGAAGATCTTGTGCATGTTGCGTACGCTCAGCTTGCTCGCCGTGACCCGCATCGAGCGCAGATTGACGCAGTGCAGCCCGAAGAACTCGCACAGCCGCTGGCAGCGACCCGGCGGTATGATGCCCTCGATGTGCCGTACATGCCGGCCGGAGAGCACGAAGAAGTCGCGCATGTCCCACACGGTCATCGCATCGAACACGTCGAAGCTGATGCTGCGGTTCAGTGACGGCGACACCTGCTGATAGACGGACCGGAAGCGTGTGCACGTCCTAGCAAAGTGGATGCGGTCGGGCAGCGTGAGCAAGCGGATTATGTGCTCCAGGCAATGATCATTCAGATTCAGTATTTCCGATGCCCTGGCTGCTACTGCTACAGGTGTTGCTTCTGCCGGTTCCTCCGGCTGGCCGCCATAGGCGTCCGGCTGATGCCAGCTGTCGTTGGCCTGCACCGACAGACGCCGCCCGTTGATCATGTGCAGCGTCTTGCGCAGGGCCTGGGCCGCGTCGCGCGGATTGCTGAAGTAGACGTAGCCAGTTTTGGTCTTGCGGCAGAGCTCGCGCGGCTGCTGCTTGCGATTCGCTTGGCTGGTGAACAGCTGCAGACGCAGCACCCGGCCAAAGCCCTCGAAATACGCCAGCACCTCCTGCTGCAGCAGCTGCAAGTTACAGAAACGAATGAACCGTTCAGGTCAGCAAACTATGTATATTAAGCATAAGCAAAGGCCACACCCACTTGCCTCGGCTGCCACATTGTAGAGGAACAGCTTCTTCACCACAATGTGATCCTCCGTGTAGGCGATGCTCCTCTTGAAATAGTAATTCTGCTGCGAGGGATTGTTTATAAAATTTGCCATTTTTCGGGACACCAGCCCCGATCCACAGACGCCTTTGCCTAGTTTTTATATTCCGGGCGAACAGCTCGATGCTAGTTAATGCTCGGCATGCTCTATACGTACTTAATTCCCTACCTCAACTAAGCAGCACTTCAGGAACTGTCACATGTCAAGTCAAACTTGTGTTTGGCTTTTTTTTTTTTTTTTTTTTTTTTTTGATGTTTACAAAATAGATAAAAATATAATATTTTAAATTTAAATTTTATTTATTTATCATCTAATTTATATTTTTTTTATTCTTTATTGTTATTTAAGCATTAAGCTGAGATATAGGTCATTAAATATTTATATATTTTATTTTATTATAAAAAAAAATATTTTTAAATTAAAAAATATACTTATTAAATTTTTTTAAAAATTTATTTATATTATAGATTTAATTTTGTTTAATTTTTTTTTTAAATATCCTTTTTTTTTTTAATATACTTATATTATAGATTTAATTTTCTTTTAAATTTTTTTTATATGTATATGTATATATATAATTTTTTTTTTTTTTTTAATACATGTATTTATATTAAAAATCTAATTTGTATTATATTTTTATGTTTTTCTCTACTAAAATAATAATAATTATTTATTATTATTATTATCAGTTTTTTTATAAACTCATTTGAAATCACTTTGTTCCTTAAATACACCTTCAATATGATTCTTTTTCCATAATAGTAGTGCTCAACCCATTGTGTATAAAATGTGAGCTGTTCGATGTCTTCCATTCCCTACCGATTCGCACACAATTTTGCCGCAAGTCTCGGCGAACGTAATTCCAGTGCTTCCTATGAGCCGGAAAGCGTATTAAAAATCTGTCACAAGTGCAGGCAACCAGGAGATCTAGGTGCCCAGATATGCGTGTGTGCCTGAGCGTATGACAGAGAGAAAGTGTGTGTGTGAGAGAGAGAGAGATGATGTGAGTGCTTGGGCGACAACAGACGAAAAAAAAAATTGCATGTGCTGCAGAAATTAGTAGGGACGCGTCTCTTGTTACGCTGCAATGCCTGCGCCGATGCTTTTGCTGCGTTAAGCAATAAGGCACACACACACACACACACGTACGCACTTGAAGAGCTGCACTTACATAAGCCCAGCCCCAGCAGCACGAGAATGTGGCCAGAGCAAACTCATCTGGTTACCTACAGCTCACATTAAAGGGCACGAAATGAGCTTGAAAATGAAAATAATGGAAAAATGCAGCTAGATGATTATTCAGTGGGTCGTAAGCATAAATTGGAGTGCGTGAAAAATGCGTGTGCTAGAGAAAAGTGATTCTATATATAAGTAAATGCAAGTAAGGAAAAAGTTTTCCTTTAATAAAGTAAAATCTGAAAAATTTGGCAGTTGAGTGAAAATAAAAATAATATTTACTTTATTACAGACTGAGTAATATTTCAGAATGCAAAATACACTTTAATAATATAATTATATGAGCTGCAACTTACTTTTTCAGTGTTGAGTAGGGCAAAAAAAAAAAAAAAATATATATATATATTTTTTTTTTTTAAATTAATTTGTTCAAGTTCTCTTAAATATAAATTTTAAAAATTATTGTTTCGTCTGTAAAAATATCTTAACTCAGAAAATATACTTTTCAAAAATAGCAGGAAATTATCATACATTTATCCGTTTAACCCCTAAACAGAACTTATATACAGAATATTATTAGACTGAATCCACTCTTCATAAATTTACGTTACTTACTTACTTACTTTTTCAACTAAGCAGAAATAATAATAAAAGTTAATGAAGAACTTAAAATAAAATTTATTTATTTTGCAATCAAAGCACTAACTCGTATATTCATAAATTATTGCACATGATTTATACATTCTGTTTTCTGCAGTTCTGGCATGCATTCCAGTCCCACTGGGTGCATACGTATATCACTCAGTGTTATAGTTATCAGCATAGTTGCTGCCTTGTTGCATTGTTGTTGCTGTTGCTTCCATTCTCCGTTTGCCTCCGCTTCCCAGACACTTGAAACTGCTAACAACGCTCGCTGGCGTTAACATTCTGAATTGTTGTTGTTGTTGCTGTTGTTGTTGTTGCTGTTGTTGTTGCTGCTGTTGTTAGTTGGCATCCATAAATTCTTGCATTAATGGCAATGCGCTGCCTGTTAGAGAAGAAGGGGCGTGGCTGCATTTGATGCTTCCTCTTTCATGTAAATGTCACCAAGGCAAAACTTTGCAATGATTGCAATAGGACAACAACAACAGTAGCAACAGCAACAACAACAAGAATAACAGTAGCAACCCTGCCTTCCAGCATCTAGCACAAAATCCCAGCTATCAGCTCTGGCAGCGTGTTTTGATTGCGGTTGCAGCTGGCAGCAGAAATAAATAAAAATCAGAATGAAAGAATTTTGTCAACATATTTTTTATGAAATATATTTTTATATATATATATTCACTATTGCCACGCATTTGCCTGGCAACAAGTTATACTCGATCCCATTCTATTTCTATATATAGATAGTAGTTGATATAGATTTTTTCGTAACACAGAATCCAATTTGAGCGCCGACCGGGATGAGGCGGATGCGGAGGATGAGTTTATTTTAAGTAGTTTTTCAGGCGAATTCCCTCAAGCAGCTCCAGCCGATGGCTGCGGCATCGAGCGTGGGCGTAATAGGGCCAAAGGATGGTCGCACAATTCCAGCATTAAAATTCAATACACAGTCAAACATAAATTCGATAAGTTTGAATTCGGGCATGAGAGAGGCAAGAGAGAAAGAGAAGGAGAGAGAGACGTGCGTACAAAAAAATACATAGTGTGAATACATTTGTGTGTGTGTGTGTGAGTGTGTATGTGTGTGTGTAGTGGAAAGCATAAATTCAATAGTCGCCAACATGCGAATGCCATAGTCAAAGCCCCTCTCTGGACCCCTCCGCTCTAGCAAATAAAATAAAACTTTATTGACACAAACATAAAACTCCAAAATGGACATTGTCTGTCTCTCTCTCTCTCTCTCTCTCTCTCTCTCTCTCTCTTTCTCTCTTAGTGAATCTTTTGTGTGTGCAGACAAATTTATGCATGTGCAAATATTGTCGGCATTTGATAAAACATATTGACAAACATTCGCATTGAACTTTAAACAAATCTCTGTTACACATAAAGAAAAAAAAAAAAAAAAAAACTTTTTTGTGTGTGGGCGGAAAGAAACTAATGTTGACAATGGTCAAAAGTTGTTCAAGAACTCTGAGCTCACAAGTGCCAATCACTTGTGCAGAGTCGCTGCTTTCAGAGCGAAAATAAAGCAGACAGTGACAGTCGCCAGTATGCAGACGAGCGAGGAAATCCATTTGTACGCCAAACGAACTAGAAGAAATTATAATCACATTACAGACTCTCAACTATCAACTTGATACTCGAAAATGTAATACATGTATACTGTAGCTCGATTATCAAGCATACTAGAACCAACAATAGAGAAGAAGCAGAAGTGAAGCTCAGCATTATCGAGGGAGAAGTAACGCTGGAGTTTAGCTTAGAACTCTTCAAAGAACGGATCACTAATAAATAAGCCTGGTTGCGAGTCGAATTGTTTTTAAGCATAATCAAAATAAAATACTTGGGCTACAGTAAGTTATATATACTATAAATATCTGGACTTTAATCTGAAAATATTTGATAAGGAAAATAATTGCCAGTTCAGTTGAAAATTTCATAATATTTGCATAATTCTTAATAAATTTCGCAATTTTTTTTTTTTTTTTTTTTTTTTAATTTTTAATTTACATTTTAATTTAATTTAATTTTGATTATATATATTTCTATATTTATGATATACATATATGAGCATTATTAATATTATTTTATATCTATATACAATATTATAAAAATATATAAACATTTTTATTATTATTTTTTTTTTAAATATTTTTTTTCAATATTATTTTATATAAACAAGCGCTACTTGAGCCTGTTTACCCAAATCAAATGAACCCGTTCTTCTCACATTTTGAATAAACTTTGGTTTAAGACCAAATAAAAGTCATTTTTATTCGGTTTCATTTCGAGTCTTAAGCTCTTCATATCAGCACCAATAAAAGAACATGCAGAACTTTTTATGCGCCAACTTTTAATACTTAAGCCCTTTTTCCCTGTATACTCAGTGGCGCAGGGTTGTTTGGTTGCTTCAGCTGAGATATTGTGAGTATACCAAAATATTTAGTATAAATAGTGAGCCTGAAGAGCTCAGTTGAATGTGCGCTCTACTATAATATTTATAATCCCAAACAGGATAACAGAAATTAACATCAGACAGGATATTTACTAGTCGAGCATTGCCTGCTTGAGCAGCTTTACATGTTTTTCTGTTTCTGTTTTTTTCTGCAGCTGCTGTTGCTGTTGTTTGGCTCATTTAACGAAACGAAACAATTAAAACGGCTTTTGCACTAAACTGGCAAAAAACAGTTAAGCGACAGTTATGTGAGAGTGTGTGTGTATGAGTAAGTGTATATGTGTGTGTGTGTGTATGTGTGACAGCTTAAAATGCGCAGCAAAGTATTTTGCATTTACCGCCTAATAGAACTTTAATTGTTTTTTCTTGCCAAGGGCTGCATTTAAATGCCTTACAGCTGCGAGACTTGAACTATGAGAGGGAGAGAGAGAGAGTGGGAGAGAGAGAGAAGTAGAGTGAGAGAGTGGCAACTATTGAACTTCGGCATATGCAAGCTGATATGGCGAAAAACAAGAGCTCGAATTGAGATTGAGATTGAGTCCTGCAGCAACTTTGCCAGACTTATGGCCCAAAAAGTTGCACAACTTGATATTGGCTCGATAAGGCGCACAAGCACGAACCGGGCCAAAAGACGTGGCAGAGGGAGAAGGGGCGGCAAGTGCAGGCAGAACGTGCGAAATTCTTTAGGCAAATTTCCACAGTTTTTGACATGTGCGACATTAGATTGAACGGCAGCAACATAAAGGATATGTGAGTGTGCTCATGTGCATATTTGTATGGCTGTGTATGTGTGTGTGTGTGTGTGTGTGGATGACTTTCATTATGCTTAGCGCTAGCTATAGCCGCCACTAATAAAAGCTTTATGGCAGCCTACACACACACACACACACATGTTGCAGCCAAGGACCTAACGCTTAGGTAGTTGTGCTTTCAGTTCCGTTGCGGCTGCCATTCAACTTATTACCTCCAACTCGCCCCCTCTGTCCTCTGTATATAGGCCCGCTCTGTATCGTGAGCCCGTTTACTCCCGTATTTTGTGTGTCTGTGAAAATATTTTCAAAGTCTTAACCTCACTGGCTGAGCAATCATAAATCAAATGCCGCCGCTCTACCTTTTGTTGCTTGAGTGCTCACACATTCGCACACAGACACACATTCAAATACTCACACACACACACACATACATATGAGCTGTTGTCGTCATCGTGTAGCTTAAATTTTATTTATGGCTCAAACTGCTCCTTTTACTAGTATGTAGCTCTGCTCGTGTGTGTGTGTGTGTGTGTCTGTGTGTCTGTGTGTGTGTGTCGGTGTCTAACATGCGAAAATGCCGACACACGCGTTCAGCTGAAATCGAGTTTAAAAGCCTTGGGGCTGAGCATGCTAGACTGTGTGATATGCTGTTTATATATTCAACAATTCACAACAACAATTGAATCCATCAATATTTAAAGTAGCTTGTTTGAATAGCCTACAAGCAAAATTTTGCAGGAATTTAAAATTTAAATTTAAATTGATTTAGTTGAAATTGTAATTGAATAATTAGTTTTATATGTATTTTAGCTTAACAAAAAAAAAAAAAATAAAATTTGGCAAGCTAAATTTTTGAGCATACTGTAAATAAATATTTATTATTAATTATTAGTATTATTATTAGTATTTTTTTTTTCAATATCAATTTATTTCACGCTTTGTTAAACTAAAGATTTTTTGTGAATTATTTGAGAGTTTAGTCTAAATTATTAGTATTATTATTTATTTCATTAAGCAATTTATTTTACATTTAATTTTTTAAATATTTTTAAATATTTAATTTTATTTTAATTGTGCAATAATAATATTTATTGATATGAATTCCTCCTGAGTAACACGAAAACTCTTAAGATCATTTCTCTTCTTTCTTCTACATATCCAAGCTATACCATTTTTCTTACAGGGTATTATTCTTGGCATGCTCCACACACAGTGTGCCACAAAGCATTGGCAGTGAATAAAGTTTTGTGTCTATCAACGTGCAGCGCATCGAACCCAGGCGCTGAGGCTTTTCTTTCCCCCCCCCCCCCCCCCCTTGTTGCTGTTGTTGTTGCATACTTATTTATTTTATTTTATTTTATTTTTTATTTTTTGTGTGCCAAAGGAATTGGGAAATTGTGAAACAGCTTGCGACAAAATAGTTGATCAAAAGTTTAAATTATATGAAAAAAGAAAAGCTCAAAATAAATATGAAATGTGCGGCATTAATCAAAAGTTCCATAAATAGCAGAGCTACAATCCATTGATGAGACAGAAACAGAAAGAGAGAGAGAGAGAGAGAGAGAGAGAGCATTTCAATGTTGTTTCTATTTTTGGTTGTCTTTTGCATTTCGTGCTTTGGCAAAGTGAAGCAAAAAACCTGAGCAATAAATATGAAAGGAATAAAAACAAAAAAGAACAGAAAGAAGTAAAAGAGAACTGAGGATAAATTTATTGCCCGGCGCAATTGTTGCGCTGCGAACACGGGGCGGATGAGCGACGTTGTCGACAAGCTGACTGCACAGCTGATTGAAGCTGACATTTAGCCATAGAATGTGCGGTGGGGCCTAGTATACAGAGAGAGAGAGAGAGTGAAAGAGAGACAAAGAGAGGGGGCGTGGCTAAAAAAATGGCCAAAAAGCGGTCAGCGTTTAGCTATTGCAATGCTTCACTGACTGACTGTCTATCTCTCTGTCTGTCTGTCTGTCTCTCTGTCTGTCTATGCCTTCCTGTTATATTCATAATATTGTGACACGTGTGTGTGTGTGTGTGTGTTTGCTGGTCAATGATTTGTGCATATTTGAAATTTTTTGGTTGCAGCCGCTAACCGAAACGCAAACCGTAACCGAAAGAGGCGCCAAAATGTGTCACGTTCCAATGGGCAGCCATGCGGCTTTAACGCACTTAGCCACAACAAATGGCCGGCATGATGCAACATCATCATCATCGTTGCCGTCGTTGTGATTAACATGATCATTATCTCGTGTCGCGGCACGTGCAACACGCGTTGGCTACACGCATCGCTTCCAGCTGCTCGGACGCTCAATCTGCCTACATGGTAGCAGCATGAGAGAATGCTCTCTCTCCTTATCTCACTCTCTCTGTCTCTGTCTCTCCTTGCCGCATTGTGGCACAATGAACTGACAAGTGTAATTATGTTGCTGTGTTGCGAGTGGCTCTGCCTCGCTCAACATAACCGCTGATTGCAAGTTTATATCCGCGCAGTTCATGTTGAACGCGGCTCTTGCCACTTGCCCCGGCTTTCACTTGATGTTGCTGCAGAAAAAGAAACTGGAAGTATGAAAAGACTAAGATACCCTATACTTACAAGAAGTCGAATATTTCATGTGAGTCCAATATTTCTATTCTATTGAGGTTTTTCTCTGTTAAAGTTAATTTCTTAACATAACTCTGTTACCCTTATTTCGATTAACATACCTCTGTTGACTGTATTATGTTATGCTAAATTATGTTATATTAGTCATGTGTGATCTATTTGAGAGTTAGCTCTCAGTGTCGTGCAACCCCTTTGGTAGAAACTTTAACTACAGGGTATATTTAACGCAAAAGGGAACTTTATGTATATATGCAGAGTAAGCTATAGCATACTAAAGTAAACGAGTATCCACTAATTGGCTGCGTATGTGAGCCGCTCTGAATGTATCTTCCTTCCCACTTTCCTTTTTTTTTTTCTTTTTTGTCTTTTACTTTATGCAGCTGGCAGTTAGCATTGGGAAAAGTTTTTCGGCTGTGTTTATGCGGTGATTAGTTGCGGATTTTTATGTGCCAAGGATGGGCTTGAATGGTAGGTTAGTGAAGTAGTTGCCAGTTGCCAACCGCCCAAGAACTTAATGAAAATTAGCAACATCAAGTGGAGCCCATTTGAGTGAGGCGGCATAACACACGGAGACACGCGCACGTGAAACTATACTAATTAGTGAAGGGAAAATAGTGTGAAATGACGATTAAATATTTGGTAACTAGGTAAAAGGAAAGGACAATGACAATGACAATGACAATGACAATGACAATGACAATGACAATGACAATGACAATGACAATGACAATGACAATGACAATGACAATGACAATGAAAATGACAATGACAATGACAATGACAATGACAATGACAATGACAATGACAATGACAATGACAATGACAATGACAATGACAATGAAAATGACAATGACAATGACAATGACAATGACAATGACAATGACAATGACAATGACAATGACAATGACAATGACAATGACAATGACAATGACAATGACAATGACAATGACAATGAAAATGACAATGACAATGACAATGACAATGACAATGACAATGACAATGACAATGACAATGACAATGACAATGACAATGACAATGACAATGACAATGACAATGACAATGACAATGACAATGACAATGACAATGACAATGACAATGACAATGACAATGACAATGACAATGACAATGATAATGACAATGACAATGTGAATGACAAAAATGACTCAGTTATTATTCAAAATAAAAGACATGTCATGCACCTATATTACTATTTACCCTAACTGTAAAAATTCCCCAAACATAAAAGTGCAACACAAAATATAAAACTTAGTTAAAAATCCGAAATTTTCTTTGTGGAAAATAAATTGAAAAATCTATTTAGCCTAAATATTTTTGTTATGTTGGGTAAACAATTGCATTGTTCGGGTACCTTGCTGCCTTTGGCATTTTTGTCTGTGGCCGAGCATTGTGAATAGTGCAATAAATATTGCACAAAAATGTGTTGCACAACTGGCAAAAAAAAATAAACAAAAAACTGAGGGGAAAAAATAAATAAAAATAATTTACTGGTCAAAAAAGTTGCAGCAACACATTTTCATTTTCATTTTCATTTTCATCACAATTCATAATTTAGCACGCCGCAAAATGCAGCAACGGCCGCAAAAAGGCTAAAAGATGGCTAGAGGAATGGCGGGGTTGAGGTTAGGGTTGGGATAGGGGTGGGGGTTAGGGGTGCACAGCAGGCATTTAGATTAGTTGAGGGGCCGACTAGGAGACAAAGGGGCACTTTAAGTGAAACTAAACAGCGATGCAAGTGACGTTGTCGGATTGCGGTTGCTCTCTCTCTCTGTGTTCCTCTGTGTGTGAATTGGCCAAGTGTCCTGGGTGTCCTTGCTGCAACTGGCAGTTGGCGTGCCTGCCTGCCTGCCTGCCTGCCTGCCTGCTTGCTTGATGGCCATGTTGTCGGCTTGGGTTATACAAATTAAAATTAATGATGCACTCACAACAAGCCACGGGAGACACACTCAGTTAACCCGCCCGCCCACCTGCCCACCTGCCCCCCCTGCCTGCAGATGGGTGTAAAAAAAGGCGGACGGCGGCTGTTGTCACATAAAAACTACTTTACATGCGGGCAACATGTAACGACACTGAGCTAAGCTCTTGCACCTGGCCGGCATAGCCGGCTGGAGCACGTTGCCCACATAGCCAGAGAGCCACCTAATTTAATGCTAAAACGGCATCAACAGCACCTCTTGCGCCCTCTCACCTGCCCCCGTCGTCGTCATCCTGCTCTGCTCTCTTTGTGGCCATAGTGTTGGGCTTTTTATTTTAGTGTTGGAAATAATGTTGCATACGTTAAGGCGCTGCTTGCTAAATGTTTCATAGCCACACACACACACACACACACACACACACACACACACACAGTGACAGCGGCAGGCAGTCAGGCAAAAGGTGCCCACAAAGATACACAACTCGCCGACTGAGTGGCTAAAATATGTTTATGTAGGTCGACTGGGGGGAAACCACTTCAATTTATTTTTGACCAACATATGGCAAAGGGGGGAATACCCCCAAAAAACCGGGGGGCCACTTTTTCTGTTGCCTCGCTGGCTTGGCTGCTCGGCTGCTCGACTGTGTAGCAAGCCCAAAGGAGGCTGCATGGGTGTCTGCTTTGGTTAGTTAGCTGCCGTTTCGTGGTGCTACAACAACAACAACAACAACAGCAGCAGCAGTAAGCACACGCTAGCAAAACAAAAGGTTTTTGGCACAGGTGCAAAAGCACAACCGGAAAGATTACCTGTAAAAATTTGGATTGATTTAAAATAAATATTATAAATATATTTGTAGATTTATAGTAAAAAAAAAACTAATTAATATACTACTTAAAAATATTTATAATAATTTATTTATCGATAACAGTTATCATATATATAATAAGTAAATTCCCATTAATTTCTTTCATTATTTCATAGGAATTTATTTATAGTTAGTTCGTTTACTATTTTCTCTTTTTAGTAAAGCCCTAAACTCTGCTCAATTTATAGTTTCAAAAGCTGTAATGTATTATCGATAAAGATATTTATCGATAACACATTTTCTCAAGCTGAATCATAGCCAAAATCTAGCTGGAAAAAAAATGCATGTCGATTAATAAAGATTTCAATTTTTGCAGTTCTATTTAAAGCTAAATATCTCTTTTAACAGATCACACATTTTAGCGCCTAGAATCGTTAGATCAACCAGTTTGGGCTCTTCACTTGGCATACCCTTTCGTCTCAGCTGCATGTGTACAGGGTATCGGCAAAAACACGGGCAACATTGTTTCCGCTCAGCTGTTGTTTGGCTTTGTTTTGTTTAGTTTCAGTTTCCGTTTCAGTTTCGCTTCGCCTCGCTTTTTATCAGCACATGGTTAACTGTTACTGCGACTGTGTGTGTGTGTGTGTGTGTGTGTGTGTGTGTGTGTGTGTGTGTGGGTCTATGTGTGTGTATTAGTGTGTATATTGCTTTGGCAAACGCTTTATTGTTATTTCACTTTTCATTATTGTTTTTGAAAACACAGCCATTTTCTTTTCATCAGCATTTCAATTAGGTTCGATGCGGCATGCACCATTTGGCTCGTCGCCCTAATGGTGGCGGCAAAGCAAGCGTAAATGATGGGCGTGGCATGGCATGGCCACAGAAACCTTTTACACGCTCCGCTGCCTGAGCAGTGAGCTGCCACACAGCTTCAGGCTGCTTTGCCAGCGGCGACAAAGTAAATTAATCCATTAAGAGGCAAGCGACTGCCTCTCCCGCTCCCCCCCTTTACTCTCCTCTCCTCTCTGCACTTTGCATCTTTCTTCTTACTTGCTTTTAGCTTTTTTCCTTGCTCTCCTCATGACGATGACGATGACGTGACTTGGCATTGGCTTCGCTTCGCCTGCACTTGGGCTACGCCGTCGGGCTCATGAAGATTGGGTCCGTTGCAGTTTTCAACTTCAATGGCTTACACTTCAATTAAGTTTGCATTGCCACACCCACACCCCCACTTACGCCCACCTACTCGCTTGACCAGAGTCCGTGGCATTTCTTGGCCGCTTGGCCATTTGCCCAGGCTGCAATTTGGCAGCAATTATCGCAGCTGGCCAATGCCAAGAGTCAAGAGTGACAGGGCTGGGAACATAGCTCTTAGCCATATAAATAAATTGAGGTTAATGACAACAGCAGCAACAACAACAACAAAGTTTCAGGAAGAGGGGAGTAAAAGAGAGTAAGGGGGGAGGGGGAGGGCTCATGTTCATTAATGCCAGCCCATTGCCATAAATAAAGTATCCATATCCCCGACAGTAAGTATATCAAGTGTATATATACTATATGCATGTAGGTGTGCGTGTGTGTGTGTGTGTGTGTGTGAGTGCATGTGGAGCACTTAATAACCATGTCGCTTGGCGGGGAACAATTTAAGGCTAATTTCGTTTTCCCAGTGAAATATGCCGTCGCTTGCATATTAAATATGAGGCTTTCAGTTGAGCACAGTGGGAACAAATCAATTAAAGTGTAAGCAAAAAAATTGATTTGTCAGAGTAAGTGTAGCAAAGAAAACTATAAATGTTTATTTATTTATCTGATATATTACGATTCTCTTATCTATTCTAATTAATTATTATTAATTATTCTGAATTTATTTATTTATGTTAATTATTATTTCCGAAAAGTTTATTCACTTGCATTCATATTGCACAGTTTTTATTTTTTTCCTTCAGCAATATTTCCCTTCCTTATATACATTTGAAGAGATGAATCAAACTTGTATTCTATTTAGCTCAGAATTCTATGCATTTCCCAAATTAGATTCTTGGAAATTCAGTCCTGAATATTTCTCTGCATATTTCTGTATCTGTATTGACTTCTATTATTCTATTCTATACTGAAATGTTGTTTCTCTTATATCTATAAATAAATGTTTCCAGGAATTTCCCACCAGACAGAGTCCTTTGTATTTATTTAGTGAACCGCCAGAGCTCTTGGCACATAAACGCTCTTTGCATATTTTATTGAATGCCTCAAGAGTTTCGTGCCCATTGTCTGGCTTTGGAAATGTGTATTATATATGCATAAATAATACAAAATATAAATATGAACCAAGCTCAGTCGAAGAGCGATGCTGCGAGCGTGTTGACAGCTCAGTTTCTTAGCATTTCTCTCTTTGAATACACTATCTAGAAGTAGTTGGACTTTGTGATGAAGCAGGAGCACAATTCTTATTGAAACTGAGCTGAACATGGGAGATGAGAGAAATTATATGTTAAGCCTATGATAAATAAAGAAATAAAATATATTCGGGTAATATAAATAAAATCTTCTAATTTTAATTAAAATTCGCATTTAAAATTAAGAATAAAAAAAAATAAAAATAAAAAAATAAATAGATAAAAAAAATAAATAAATAAAATAAATTGAAAAAATAAAAAAAATAATAAAAAAATACAAATAAATAAATAAAAATTTATTTATAAAATTTGTACTTTTATTTTTAACCATTTAAATGCATTTACAGATAATTAGGCAAGCCTATATTTATTCCCAGCACCCGCTCTAGGGTTAGGGTATTTAATTGTTCGACGTTGCAAAATGGAAATCGTATAAGCTTTTTGTTTTTGGCTTTGATGCCAGTTTCTTGTCAAGTATAAAGAAATATCCCGATGTATGAGTGAGGTTTACACGCGAGCAGTTAAAGTGTTTATGTGTGTGTGTGTGTGTGTGTGTGTGTGGGAGCGTCTGGCAAGGCACATTATGTAAATTATTTGCACGAGTTTTCAATTTTGGTAAAACGCTTTGGGGCATTATTAGGCCACAAAGGCGAAAGTTGGGTATATCAAGAAATATGATTAAAATGACATTTGATGGCGCCAACAAAACTTGAACCCGGCTCAGCTCGACTTAAGCTAAAGTAAATTAAGTTACAAGCAAATTACAGAGAGAGCGAGACAGGGAGAGAGATAGTCCAAGCGAGCCTGTGCATAAATATATGTATGAGTTTAGTTTTAGAGCAAATATGCTTAGACATGGCCAGAGGTTCTGTTGGCATGTAAACTGCCATTAGAGGCGACCCCAGCATATTTGCCACATGTGTTGTTTTAACAACAACAACAACAACAACAGGAGCAACAACAACAACTATTGTTGTCTTGCAGTTTTAAGTAAACACAGCATAAATTCCACAGGCAACAACTTATTCACTTTTGTTTTGATAGTCCGCAAAGTGCCCCAAAAATAAACTGGCTAACGGATGTGCTATGCTGTCTCTGTCTCTCTCTCTCTCTCTCTCTCTCTCTCTCTCTCTCTCTCTCTCTCCCTCCTCTTTGCTGGCGCATGTGTGTCTTTGGTCCCTTGTTGCTTGCGCTATCTCCCAACAGTCTCAACCAAATGAGAACTGACAGCATACCAAGAAATTTCTTTCTTTTCAGCTTTTGGACTGTTGCTGCTGTTGCTGTTGCTGCTGCTGCTGTTTGTTGCAAGTTGCTGCAAGCTTAGATAAATTTGCCAACACCACAAAAATAACAAAATTGTGCGGTTAGCTGCAAGGATTTGGTCATTTTTTGCGGACAATACTGCAGCTCCAGCTCCAGCAGTTGGCCATTTGTAAATAATTAGAAACCAGAAACTTTTTTGGCCAGCTAAAGCAGCTAACTGGACATGCCAACTGCCAACTGGTAACTGGCAACTGGCATTTGCTTCTATTGCACTGGTCTGCTGCTCAAATATGCGTTTCACACAATTCACAGTTAACTCTTGCTAACCTGCTGAAAACTTGACTCTTCTTAGGGCTGAAATCAAAACTGAATGGCGAATAAAGAGCTACTCGAAATAATAATTCGCAAATAATTTTATAAAATATTTGTTGCATTATATTATACTAAACAAGTATTAATTAATTAATATCAAATATGTTAAAGCTACAAATATTTTCCTAATTTAATTTGATATTGTGAGGCTAAATACTCTACATGGACAGCTCTTAAATACCCATAGAAGCTTTAGTGAGTGTATAAATATTCTACAACATTTTAAATACCCATAGAAGCTTTAGTAATTATAGCAGAAATACGTAATTATTTAGCTGCTGCTCAATTGGGGCTTTTATCTAAGGTTTCATTTAAGTGCAATTGCTGTGGAGGCGACAACTTAATTAACATAAAAGATAAACCATCAAAAATACCTGCCATTCATCTGCAGAGGCCTTTCAGCGTGCTTCTGTTAATTGAGCATGCAACAGCAGCAGCAGCAGCAGCAGCAGCAGCAACAGCAGCAGCAACAGCAGCAGCAGCAGCAACAGCAGCAGCAGCAGCAGCTCTTGCTACAACAATGATGCGTGCTATAAACGAGCAAATTACGTAAAAGCGATAGCCATAACCACGTAAGCGATGCTCACGTGTCACGTTATGTGAGTGAGAGACAGGGAGAGATGAAGAGGGAGAGGGAGCTAAAGGCATTCAATGGAAGTGTGTACGTGTGTGTGTGTGTGTGGGTGTGGCTTGGCCGAGTCGCTTTCAACTTGAATGTGGAACAAAAATTAATATGCTCGGCATATGGCAAGGCCATTTTAATGGCCAGCAATACGAGCAACAACAACAACAACAAGCAGCAGGAGCAGCAGCAGGAGCAGCAGGTGCCAAACAATAGAGAGAAGACACAACAGACAGATAGACAGAGAGACGGACAGATAGACAGGCAGCAGCAGCTGCTGCTACCGTTCTAATGCCATGCCGCCCACTGCCACACCCACACCCACACCCACACACACATACTCATCGCTATGTACAATGTACTTAAAGCCTAAGTACTGTTAGCTAACGGAGCATTTCGTAATGGCATGTACCGAAATTCCATTTAATAACATTTAATCAGCTAACAAAATAACATTTGATGGCACGTTAAAGAAGATTGGAAACAAATTGATTGTGTGGATGGTATACAGATTTAGGAACAAGTCTAACAACAAGAAGAAGAAAAAGACTTGAAAACATTGACTCGAACCTAACGGAAATAGGCTGCATATGTGAATTTATCAAAAATCGAAATTTTCTAGAACTGTAAATAAAAATAAAATAAAATAGAATATTATCTAGTATTACAAATTAAAGTCTAACTTCTATATTCTATAAAAATTATTTAAATATTTTAAAATTTAATTTTATTTTTTTATATATTAATCGATAACTGTCTTCTTGCTTACATTTCAAATTAAAACAATTTTTTTTTTTTACATTTTATATCAACAGAGAAGCTCTAAATATTCAATGTCATAAATAAATCCGCCTTATGTCAGCTTTGATTAAATTCGTTTACTTTAGATATAAAATGAGATAAACGTGCCGAATTTGCCATTCCTCTTCGAATTAACAGCAATGATTTTTTTTTGTGCTGTTCTTGAAATCGTTTTCAATTTTTGTAATAAAAGTTAAGTCCTAACTCCTATTTTGATTTTTATAATAAAAATTAAAAATAAGAGTTATAATTTGATTTTTATATAAAAATTGTTCTGTAATAATTATTTTTGATCTTTACATAAATCAATTTTAAAAATTAAAAATAATTTTATTATAATTTATCAAAAAATAATTATTATTTTTTCATTTTTTTACTATAAAAATTATAATCGTTATAAATTTTTTATATATAATGTATA
Organism: Drosophila aldrichi; assembly: GCA_035045965.1. Taxonomy (NCBI): domain Eukaryota; kingdom Metazoa; phylum Arthropoda; class Insecta; order Diptera; family Drosophilidae; genus Drosophila; species Drosophila aldrichi. The sequence continues at coordinate 70,322 of JAWNOM010000146.1, forward strand.
TTTAAATATATATAATAATAAATATACATATATAATATTAAAGAGTTAGTATTAGTAAATTTGGTTTATTAAAAATTAAAATAAATATATTGAGTAAATAAATAAATATACATAACTGCATATTTGCCTTTAAACTACATAAAAAATAAATTGTTTGTTAAATTTTTGCTTTATATTGTATTTTCACATTTCTATTTGATTTACATAAATTATTTTGCATACATTTTGTATAATTTCCCTAAAAGTTTTCACATGCAGAAGAAAAATGTTTGTTGAAAATTGTTTGAAAGTGAATGTGAGAACTCTCCGTTATCTGCTATCTGTTACAGCGACTGCTGCTTCGTCTACTGTTTCTGCTGCTTCTCGTGCTACTCCTGCTACTCCTGCTGGCATGTCCCAAAGGACTAAATGGCTGTTCACTTATCTTGGTCTGGTGGCGTTGGTGTGGCACGCGGCTATTGCGACTGTTGCCACGCGTTGCACATACGCCACGCTGTCGACCGATTCATTTCCTGCTATCGAATTTCCCAAATTTCCCCCGACAGCATCAAAAGGCTTTGTTGCCAAGACAGCTGGCCGCGGCACATCCTCGTGCTGATTGCACAAAGCCCCAGGCATTTCGCCGCAAAAACAAATTAATGTACAGCGAACCAAATAAGATGGAAATAAAAAAGAACTTGGGCAATGATTCACATTCTCAAACTCAAATCCGGGACATCGTCGTCGCCGTCGTCGTCGTCGTCGTCTCTTGATTATATGCCGATAAGTTTCTTGTGGTTTTTCGCGTGCCACGTGATAAGCAAACAACAGCAGCGAGAACTTTGTGTGTGATTTTTTTTCTTTTTTCTTTTTCATTTTCAAATTGTATTTCCTTGGGTTTTCCATGTAGCTTAAATTGCCGGATATTTGTTTGGGCTTTAAATAACAAATCATTATCGATGCGCATTATAAATTTTGCACTCTGGACGCCAGCCAGGCCTGACTGGGATAGGCATGGGCATCAGCCTTGGCCGAGGCAATTTCCTAATGACAAGGACACTTGTAAAATCACATTGAATAATATTGCATTTGTAGTCGGCGAGCAGATTAATTTCCGGCATTTAGACTTAATTCCCAAGTTGGCAAAATGTTGAGCAGCGGATGGGACAAACGGCCAAATGTGAGCATAGACTCGTTGTCTGCGTTGTAACAGCAATCGATGCAATCGGCTAAGGACCAATTTACCAACATGTCAACGGCCAGGCACAAGGACAACGAAGGAGAAGTGGCAGAGGGAGTCGAAGTAGGAGCTCTGCTCAGAGAGGTTAGATTTGCACACATTACCACTCAATCTTCATATATGTGATATGCAGGGTTTAGCCACATGCCTCTGACTCGATGTGTATGTGTGTGTGTGTGTGTGTGTGTGGTCTCTGTGGCTGGAACTACGAGATGGCCAAGCCTTTTGGCCTCCACATGCACATAATGTCCACATGACCGCAAAGATTTATTTACAATTGTGTTGAGACATAATTCCTTTTGATCGATTGCGGCCAACAGACATAGTGCTCCACTCTAACTCACATTCTATCTCCCTTGCTCTCTCTCCCTCTCTCTCTCTATCTCTCTGCCTTACTGGATTGGCTAGCATTGCGGTCAGCTGTAAGTGACGATTCTTTTGGCTTTGCCTTTGTCTACTACAGCTGCACTCGCCGTTCGCTGCAATTGAGCTGGAGCTACTACTACTTGGAGAGCGGGCGGAGAGTCTGAATTATTTGTGCAATTTATGTGGCTTTGATTTCATTGGCAAAGATGTACGGCAAGTAAGCAGCCGAGCGACGTTCTCTGTGCAATTTACGACAGCAATTCGATAATTTGTGCGGCTCACAGCCAAACGGAAATCGAATGAGCGGAAAGGTGAGACGTGACTGGCTCTAGTTGAGAATGACTTTAGCTCATGTGGCTGTGGTTAATTGTCAACTAGTTTAGGCGATATTCATCGCTTATGATTAACATTTTTATATGAATAAATAACTCCATAAACTCTCAACTCAAGCAGAGAACTCTCAACTTGATATCATGCTTAGCTTAACATAGAGTGAATATTTTGAAAAATGGAAAAATTTTATGGAAAGCCAAGGGATGAATAATTTCCAAGGAAGTTACCTAAAAATTGGATTAAAAATATTTTAAATATTACTAGTCAAAAATCTATATATATATTTTTGTTATATTTTCTTCTAGTACATTTCTATATTAAACTGCTCCTGTCACGCCCCTAATTTCTAGCCTAATATGTAAAAAATTCCAGATAAATTTACTAAACATTTCTAAATGTATTGTAGGAATATGTATTGGAAATGCATATGGCAAGGAAATTAAAAAAAAGATTTGCCATGCATATATCGAGCATAGCATAACCGAGTTACACTCACTTCATTCATAGCTCAATCAATATTTATTCAAATCTGTCTTAAGCATGGGCAAACAGAGCTGTATAGACAGTCTCAGCTGTTGTGATTGCATTCAGCAAGCTTAGCATCTATTATAGCCATAAATATGCATAGCTGTAGCTCGAGCTGAAGCTCAAGCTGAATCACAACCCTTTAGAATTGCCAAACGTCCATTGTGTCCATTCAAGAGAAATGCGCACTTAACGCATTCTGATGGCAACTGCTGCTCAGCATTGTGGCATTTAATGCTGCCCCATGCTAGTAGCCAACACACACAGACACACAAACAACTCACACACACACACACAGAGAGACTCTGGCATAAGCTGAGACTCGCATAAATCCTTAGAGTGCGCACTTAACTCCTTTTTACGCTACGACAAAGTACATTTACTAATGACCAAGTCAAACAATGGCGTCGCCTCAGCGAGCCAACTTGCCTCTAAAGTGAAAATTGTGCAGCTGGAAGTAGAAGAAGAAGAGACGAGTGGAGAGCGGAGGCGAGGCTGGCTGCCCCCGCGAAGTAGCAATTTACGCGCTGAAGGAGGCGGCGGCCAACTGCAAGATGGTGACAAAGCACGCAGCAGCAGCAGCAGCAGCAGTAGTAGCAGTAGTCGGCGACATCGTCATGGTTGCTGGTAGATTTAGCTTCAAGTGTTGGCAGCAGCAGGAGCAGCAGGAGGAGCAGCAGCAACTGTCGCAGCAGCACAAGCAACAGCAGCAACAGCATGTTAATTGCAGCAGCGACAGCAGCAACAACTGCAGCAAACAGTGGGAATCGTGTTTAAATAGCGTGAATGCTCACACACACACAGACACACATAGACACACAAACACAGACACACACACATAAACATTTACACCTTCAGCTTGCATTCTACGATTTTCTTTTTATTGTATTAAAATTGAATAAAAGTAAGAAGGCAACAACGTGAAATATTACAAGTTCATGGCACTTTAGATACCCTGTAAACGGCATAAGATATGAGCAACTTTCAGATGGTCAACATTGAAAATAGTTAATAATTGTTAATAGACTTGTTGATAACCTCAAAAAATCAATTTAATTATTTGTATTGTAAGTACTTGCAATTTGAATACCCTGTAGAGTGAGCTAACTTTCAGCTATTGTCAGACTGGCAACTGTCTGTATGTAAACAATGTCTATTTATTTAAATAGACTTTAATTTATCCCATAAAAAGCATAGCTAGTTTTTATTAGTTAGTTAATAGAATGATGTTGTTGATATATACCCTGTAAAATACTTGAAAATACCAGATTTTATCAAAAGTTTGTCGTGGCAAATGCCGTATAAAAAAAGAGTGTATGGTTGACACTCGCCATACCCTGTAAATAGCATACATTTTGAGGCAATCCAATAGAGAAACGCGACTTGAATATACCCTGTTATCAGCAAAACGAGGGAAAATGTGATGACTTATAAATGTGGATGTGCATATTATACAAAATTTTAGTTTTCCATATAATCAAAAGTTGTTAGAGCTTACTTTTTACTACGATCACAATGCGCTATCCCTAAATAAACTTTGAGTACTTGATTTGCATACCCTTCTGACACTTTCCAGCTTAGTGCATACCCATTAATAGCTTTTAGCAAAACTGAATAATATAGTGAAAAGTTGTGAACTGCAAAGAAGAGAAAATGAAAAATTGCATATGCCGCACGGCTTTAAATGTTGATGAAGTAATTAGTTGCATATGGGCAGGCAAAATGTGTATTTAAATATGTATGTATGTGTGTGTGAGAGAGAGCGTGTATGTGTGTGCGTCAGTTGTCGTCAGTCTGCGTCGTACATAGAAAACTGTAATTGAAAATATGCAGAACTTTTGGCGAGGCATTGTAAACTTTTTCCATTTATTAAATTTGCAGCACGAGCGAATCAGTGTGAGTGTATGTGTGTGTGTGTGTGTGTGTGTGTGCGTGTATTTAATTATTTTTATATGGCAGTATACACAATATCGTATGGAAAGTTTGCCTTTTAGCAATGATTTTGCTGTCAGTTTTTGGGGGGAATATTATATTATATTTTGGTGTTTCGAGTTGAGCATTTTTTAATATTTTGCTTTTTGTTCTTTTCGCTTGTTGCTCATTGATTAATTTAGCTGGAACGCGGACAGAGATCGAGAAGATGACACTGCTGAACTATGGCACGTACGAGGAGTACCTGGATCACTTCATCAACATCAACGATATGCGCTATATTGGCAACAGGAACGTCAGCAGGCAATTCATACAGACTGCCTTTGGCAAGAGCTGCATGGGTTCCCTGCTGAGCCGTTCCGAGTTCGCCGAGCAGCGCAAGAAGCTCCAGTTCATGTGGAATCCCCGTGGCAAGGGCCAATCAAGGCTCCTCGGCGCCCACTACAAGGGCGACGATGAGGTACTCAAGCAGTTTGCTCTGCGCGAACCTAAGCTGATCAATAAACAGATAACGGTGAGTCGAAGTGAACTCAATGAATCTCTCTGAAACAAGTTTTTATTCGTTATCCGCAGACCATTGTCTTTCTGATAATGCGCTCGCAGAAAGGCTTCGACATCTCGGGCTTTATCGATCTGGAGCAGAGTATGCGCGAGCCGAGCTGCAAGAGCTCCGAGCACTGTGTCAACTGGCCGGCCATATTCGAGGGCAAGGCGAAGTTGATGCCAGGGCCCCACGACCTGAGCTACTTCGACTGGTACTCGAACAAGGTGCGCTTCAACGACAGCGACAACTTTCGCATCATCCCCGACGGGGCCCACAGCCTGCTGATGATGCATCGCGGCGATCACAAGATAGTCTGCGTGAATGCCGGCTGCAACTGCAGCGACAGTCGTAATGCCATACGCAATGTCTACAGTTCGAGCATCTATGGGGACTGCATATTCTTCGACCACATCGTACGGCGCATCCATTAGACGGCCAGCGGAAGCTATGACTGACACGCCGATTATATGCCAAATGCCCACACAAATAAATATGTATGTTATAGAACGCATATGATACGAGCTTGATAATTTAATTCCACTGCTTCGGCATGCCCTCGATGCCCTCGCCCCCGCTCTCGTTCTCTGCCAAAGGGAATTTGTCGTTGACAGTTTACGTAAATTGCTTTTCATATCTTATCAGTTGTTGCCACAGTTATGCCTGCTGACGTTTTGATGGACATTTTGAGGCCTCTCTTTCTCTCTCTCCCTCTCTCTCTTGCTCTCTCTTTCATCATAGTGAACGGAAATTACCCGAGCTTTATAATATTTTATGTTTGCTCAATAGTTTTCCATGTTGCTAGCCATAAATCTATTAGCAGGAGTCGCAGTTCCTGCTGCTGTCTAGCGCTCACAGTCTCTGGCTATTGGCCTGTTATTTCGTTTGTCACTTTCAATTATCCTTGCAGCCGGGGTTGTCCTTGCAGTTCATTTTGTGCACTGCATTTGACAGTCAGCCTCATGTCAATCGCTCAGCAAATTAATTGAGTCCTTGGCAGCAAAATGTACTTAGAGCTAATCCTAGGCTAGGATTGGTTTTGGTTAATTTTAGGTTAATTTTCTTTAATTGTGAATAAATGATTAGGATTGCGCGCATGTGAATGTTGTGCTGATTAAATTGCCCGAGATGAATGCCTATGCTTATGCCACACAACAGATTCAGATACAATATGTGTAGCAATCGGTTCTCGAAATATTTTGTAAATATTTTTAACTGTAGAATCTTATTAATAATAGTAGTTAAGAATGCATAGAAAAATATATTTAAATTTTTATTGATTTTATTAGAATTTTATAACAAAATTAATATTCAATTATTTACTTAGAAATGAAAGAAAATCTAAAATTACAAAATTATAAATCTTTTTATAGATTTTTAATTAAAACAATATTTTAAAATATTGATTTTATAGTGAATTTATTATTTTTGTTTTTAGAATTTAATTGAACTTAAAAATGCATAAAAATCCAAAATTACAAAATTATAAATATTTTTTAGATTTTTAATTAAAACAATATTTAAAATATTGATTTTATAGTGAATGTATTATTTTTGTTATTAGAATTTAATTTAAGTACATTTTGTTAATAATTTCGCTTATTAAAATTTCTTCCATAAGTTTTCATTATATTGGACTGAATTTATATGAAAATTCTTCAACACATTTTGCTCTTCTCTCACATGATTTTGCTTTTCAACTAATTTAATATATCGTAGCAAATATTCCACTCGAGCACATGCATTATGCAGCAAATATAATATGAGAGAGGTCAGTTGCAATAAATAACGAATGGATTTAAATTATGATTTAAATGTCATTCGTTGTGGCATATAAAATTTAATTTGCATACGCAATTGCGACTAGCTGCTAATTTATGCGACGCACACGTCTCTATTTCCCTCTCTTTCTCCTTGTCTCTCTCTCTCTCTCTCTCTGCTGAGATGGCCCCTTAAATTATCAGATGCAAGCAAGTCGAGGTACTAAGGTTACTTCTTGTTACTGTTAACCTTGGGGCCTGTCCTTGCTGGCAATTAAAATAAACATTAGGTCCTGCATTGGAGATGCTGCCTAGGCTGGGGTGCCTTAAGAGCAGTCGGCAGACACAAAAATGCAAATAAAGAGAGCGAGAGAGAGACAGCGATAGAGAGATAGAGATAGAGTCATTGCACACACACTTTATATTTTCTCTATCTGCCTCTACATTCAGTTCTGTTAAATTTTGTCATAATGAATTGTCCTTCTGCCTTAGTTGGCAAATAAATTTAGAGAAAATCAACTTGGAGCTGCCACACATAACTAAATTACCGCTCTCGCTTCAACTGCCTCTCTATGCGCCTCTCACAAAAGCAATCAACCTCGTTTTTTGTTTGCCCTCAGCCATGACAAATTCCTTTCCTTGTGGCTTATTTATAAATTTATTCATGAACATTTATTCAAGTGGCCTACACTTCATATTGTTAAATGCATAATTTATTGATAGTTTATGATATCGATTCAATTTGGTTGTTGTTGTTGTTGCTGTTGTTGTTGTCGTTGCCGTCACTTTAATTGGCAACATGTGCAAATAATGAGGTCAATGAATAATTAAATTGTTTGTCAGCAAAGGACATATGAAGTAGAACTGTGTAGGACTAGTTATTCTTTTTGGGCTAGACATTCCAGCATTTGATTCAGTCTGAGTTTTGAGAAATATTTTCAATTTTATTTGATTTTCTTAATATATAAGTTGAAACTCTTATGAGAAATTCCAAGACATAATTTCGCTAATATTTCTCTTTACTACCTAAAGCCAACTTTTATTAATCGAGAAAACAGTTTTGGGAACATTCATTTTTTTTTTTTTTTTTTTTACTGGTGAATATTTTGCTGACATTCTGATTGGATTCAGGGGTCAGCCGGAGCGCTCATAATTTATGTGTTAGACCCTTGGTGGCATATGGCATATGCTGGGGCACAGAAATCATAATAATATTACTCAAAACCTGTCCCAAAATACGTCAAATAAATAATTTAAGCGCTCAACAGCAGGAAGGAAAGAGACAAGCGGTCTATGGCGACTGCGACGGAAAACCCTTTCAAGCCAAATAAACACATAAAGCGGCACAATAATAAAAGGCAGAGCCATAGCAATAGCCACAGCCACAACCAGAGCCACAGCCAGAGCCAAGGCCAGAGTCAGAGCTATAGCCAGGGCGTCAAGGTACTCGTCGCACATAAAACTGAGAGCTGAAACCGAGTAAAGGGCATATTAAATTATGTTGCATGCCACAAATGCCAGTCGAGTCGGCATTGAGGTTGAGTGTGCGACTAAAGAGAGAGAACAATCATAAAATGTGACCAATAATGAAAATAATGAACAAAACAAATGACAGCAATTAAATACCCTGCAAAAGGCAGAGCCAAAAGTGATGGAGAATTTAAAACAGATATGTATAGGAATTTCAGGAAATTGATTGAAGTGAAATCTTAAAAGAAAATTGGGTCAAATTTATTAAGAACTAATAATTTTATGATAGTTCGACTTTATAGATTACACTAAAAAGAGTTGTGTATATACAATTTGAATGAACAGCTTAATTCAAGCTGCTCTCAAGTATTTGTAGGGTATGCAAACAGCTGGCATAGCCTTCCCTTAAAGCCTTTCATTTAAATAGCATTCATTTGTTGGTCTTTAGGCCTTATGTGCATACAGTTTATGCCTATTTTATAGCAAATAAACAGGGTATCTTGGCTATCAATATACTCACCTCCAGCTTATCCACAATTCTATTAGCAGCAGCTGTGAGCCTCGGTTCGGCTTGATTGAATCGGTTCTGGGTTACCGCCGCCTCCCGCCTTCCCGCCTGACTGCCTGCGTAGCTTGTCGCAAATGGCCCGAACGAGACTCGTATATAAAGCGTAAATTGGCAATCCTCAAAAGGTGGCTTCGCACTAAGGGTCAAGTGTGCGGAGCGCTGCAACGAGGGAAGGGAGGAGGAAAGCGGCTGTCCATAAGCCACAACTTCAACTTGGTCAAAGTTTCTGCTGTGTCTGTGACAAATGGCAGCCACACTAGCTACAATCGAATGGAGCTAAATTCAATTTGATCAGAATATAACGAATTGCAATTGAATTCGATTTAATTGCATTGCATGTTACGTATACGCCACGTCGCTCATTTCTCTGGGACGTTGCACATTACGCATACGCAGCGTAAACCCCTCTTTTATATATCCATTCATATTTCAATAAGCAATGCAATATATTTTTCTTTCTTTTCAGCTGCACACACACATACACACACACATATGCAAAAATAGCCAAACATACAGAACCACAATCTATAAGCTAAATTTATGAGCCAGACAAAAGCTTGTAAACCACAAATCAAACTGCAATACAAAAGCGCCAAAACAGCTAACAACAACAACAGCAACAACAACAACAACAACAGTAACAATTATGTATCAAGCAAAAGCAATTGTAAATTTTCTAACTGAAGTCATTTTGTCTATATATCATGTGTCTGTCCATCTGTCTGTCTGTCTCTCACAGCGTATCTATATGTGTTTCTGTTTTGGCGGATGCCATAAATAAAATTCAAGCAAAAAGATAGACAGACACACACACATACACACACGCTCGCTTGCTCGCATACACAGTCTTGAGTTTTCATGCAGCCGGAAATTGTTTCGCAACGTGGGAAATGTTTGATTTATGTCTGTTTTGTCAGTGGCTCCAGCACGTCCTTGCCTAGCCGCCCGCTCCCCACAGACAGTCAGCCAGCCAGCGAGACAGTCAGTCAGAAGTTGTAAAATGTGTAATTGATGATGTGGCAAGCGCACATAAAAAACAGAAACAGATACACAAACACACACATACACACACATACACATGGACACAGACGGATATCTATGGCTAATGTGTGTCTGCGTTCGCATTTTGTTGACATTTTCGACAAAACGGCTACAAAATGGCCAACAACAATTGCCAACTGGGCCAAGATAAGTGCAGCTAAAGTGCAGGACGAGCGCGTGACGACATGCAAAACATGAGACCATGAGAGGCGCCACGGAAGTCAAGTGGCAGCCGAACGGAAACGGAAACTGCTACTGCTGCATGCAGCACAAAAACAGCCAGCCCCAGCGGAGTGGGCGGCGTGGGCGGGGCTGCTCGAACGAGTTAAGGCGCATAAAATGCTTTGATCATTTGGCAAGCAACAAGAAAAGTCATTTTGTTGCAACACCCAACGGACAGCGAGCAGCAAGACAACGGAACAACAAGACAACAGGACAACAGGCACCTGCTTGTTATCCTTGCAAATAGTTTTTGTCAGTCCGTAGAGCAAGAGAGAAGACTATAAGCATGTCCCTCTGCCAGCGTTGACAGCGATTCCTCTAGTAGGTTAACAAATTGCTTCTCTTCTTGCCAATGAAACTCTTTGGCAGTGGAAGAATGCAGGAATCAATATCTGTATCTGTATCTGTATCTGTATCTGTATCTGTATCTGTATCTGTATCTGTATCTGTATCTGTATCTGTATCTGTATCTGTATCTGTATCTGTATCTGTATCTGTATCTGTATCTGTATCTGTATCTGTATCTGTATCTGTATCTGTATCTGTATCTGTATCTGTATCTGTATCTGTATCTGTATCTGTATCTGTATCTGTATCTGTATCTGTATCTGTATCTGTATCTGTATCTGTATCTGTATCTGTATCTGTATCTGTATCTGTATCTGTATCTGTATCTGTATCTGTATCTGTATCTGTATCTGTATCTGTATCTGTATCTGTATCTGTATCTGTATCTGTATCTGTATCTGTATCTGTATCTGTATCTGTATCTGTATCTGTATCTGTATCTGTATCTGTATCTGTATCTGTATCTGTATCTGTATCTGTATCTGTATCTGTATCTGTATCTGTATCTGTATCTGTATCTGTATCTGTATCTGTATCTGTATCTGTATCTGTATCTGTATCTGTATCTGTATCTGTATCTGTATCTGTATCTGTATCTGTATCTGTATCTGTATCTGTATCTGTATCTGTATCTGTATCTGTATCTGTATCTGTATCTGTATCTGTATCTATATCTGTATCTGTATCTGTATCTGTATCTGTATCTGTATCTGTATCTGTATCTGTATCTGTATCTGTATCTGTATCTGTATCTGTATCTGTATCTGTATCTGTATCTGTATCTGTATCTGTATCTGTATCTGTATCTGTATCTGTATCTGTATCTGTATCTGTATCTGTATCTGTATCTGTATCTGTATCTGTATCTGTATCTGTATCTGTATCTGTATCTGTATCTGTATCTGTATCTGTATCTGTATCTGTATCTGTATCTGTATCTGTATCTGTATCTGTATCTGTATCTGTATCTGTATCTGTATCTGTATCTGTATCTGTATCTGTATCTGTATCTGTATCTGTATCTGTATCTGTATCTGTATCTGTATCTGTATCTGTATCTGTATCTGTATCTGTATCTGTATCTGTATCTGTATCTGTAACGTATACATATGTATCTATATCATTTGTTGCATGATATTTGCCCATTGCTCTTTTGTTGCACACGACAACAATATCTTTAAGTGATGTATGCATCTGCGTGAACGCCTGTGTGTGTGCCTAATGCAGTGGAAAGCAGTTTATGCCACAAGGCGTCATTCCCTCGACACACACACACACACACAGACACACACACACACTCAGGCAGGCAGCTTGGAAATTTCCGCTGTTGTTTGGCTCATATTTTTGAGGCATAAATAAATTTTCATTAATTTATGCGACTGCGACGCTGAAAATGCCTTAGCGCCGGCAAAAAAGCAGCATAAGTTTCGCCTGGCGCTGCTCAGCTTTGGCGCAAGCCAACAAAATGAAGATGAAGTGAAAGAGGAAGCAAGATAAAGTGCGCAAGAAAGACAGGGAGGGGCGTGTCGACGGGCCAGGCAGAAGGAAGTCAGCCAAAAAGCGCAGCCAAACATTATGGCTGCATTTTGTGGCTGCAGTCCTTGACGATGATGAATCCCGCTTGATATACTTGCCGCAAGTTATGAATGGCTAATGAAGCGCGTATTGAACTACAAAATAGCTGCACATTAAGCATACGCCGCGTGTGCTGAGTTGACCTAATTGAAATAGAATGAGCTCACACACATATACTGTGCATCGTTATTCATTTCATCCATTCCCATCAAACATTTCTTAAATATCAAGCGAAATTATAAAACAGTTTGTATGAAAAAATAGTTAAATACTTAATTTTTTATTGGACATTTCATTCATTCTGATGTGGGCTCGTAAAAACTCTTTGGCATGTTAAATATTTGACCTTTAGAGCAAGTTTCAGGCAGATTCATTTGGGGTTTGGCTGGAGCTGTTGCAACGCGGCGTATGCGTAATATATTTGAGGCTTATTTCACAGAGCTCGTACGTAAAGCGAAATGTATGCAAATAAACGGACTGAGCTCATACGCCCCGCAGCACTGTAAATACACAGACACACGTGCAGCTGAACAGCTGACATGGATAGGCAAACAGTTGCTGTTCCCATATGTGTGTGCGTGTGTGTGTGTGTGTGTGTGCGAATTTTATTTGCGTTTGCCCAAAGGTTTAGCGGTAACGGCATTTTTGATACGACTACAAAAACTAAAGCCAAACACGAGCAACAACAACCGCTAATACACTTAAATGTTGGACTAGAAGATATCCTGTAAACGCATTACAGAGTATTTATGAAGAATATTTTGTGAATTTATTTAATATATTTTTTATTATTCCATCTTCTATATTCCATCTGCATATTTTAATAGCTGTAGCTTTGGCAACAACTGTTTCAGTGGCCAGTTCAAGCCTTTTAGTGTCCTTGATACCCTAGGCTCAGCACAATTTGTATGCCTGCAGCACGGACACAGGAAAAACAAGCCCAGGCGAGGTCAGATCTTAAAGCGCTTAGTGTGAAAAGTTTGTTTGTTTATTTGTTTGTTTATGTTTTATGTTTTATGTTTCTGTTTTTTTACGTACTTTTTGTGTGTTTGCCTAAGGGTGACCTGCTGTCATTTTACGGCTTTATCAAAACTAATAAAAAATGCGTGTGCCACGCATTCCACAGCAATCAGAGGCAGTGTTAATACGGTTAATGCCGCTGCGGCTGTGCCGCATGGTCAACAGCTTGCAGCAGATAGCGTCAGCTTGTTTTTTAACTTGTATTATTTTTTAAATGCATTTATTTACTTAAAGCGTGTAAACAATTTATCAATGCAAATGTTGTCGTTGTTGTTGTTGCTGCTTTTCATTTAAGTGCATAAACAAACGTGCGTGAAATATTCAATTAAAAGCTGTTAAATGAAACAATTACAAAGCGATAGCCAGGACAAAGAGCCCGACGCACCGCACACAAAGTGCAAATGAAGCAATGTCAACAGTGGTCAATGGCTGCACCACACACACACACACACACCCACACAAATACATACATAGCCACAGATGCATGTAGGCGTGGCACACTTAATTGTGCCACAAAGTGAGTTATGCCTGCTATCGATGAGCCATACATACACAATGCTATATATACATATATATATGTATCTGTGTATGTCTATATATAAACTTTTTTTTTTTTATTTTAATTCAGTTTTCGTTTTTTAATTGTTGTTGGTATTTTGTTGATTGCCGTCAGTTGTTTGTCTGCCCGGAAGTTCACACAAACAGATTGTGCTTAATGCTCAACAATGAAAAAGCACAATTTATTATATTATTGTTCCATACATAGTATATGTTTGTTGCCCAGAGGCAGAGGCCAAAGTAAGGCCAATGAAAAATATAAATTTTAATTTGATTTTAAATTTACAAATATTAAATAAATATCAGAAAATAAATATGTATTCACTTCGATAGCAGCAAACACTAAAACTGAATATGCTCAAGGCATGAAGCCTGTATAATCTTTATATTTGAAATATATTTTATGAACAATAAATAGTAGTAAATAAAATGCGGCAACATTCAAATAAGGCTTCTGCTACTGCCAATATTGGCCATAGTTTGCGTAGTACAGTTATTTTAAGGTAAGATTCAGCTATCAGCAGCCGTTTTACATTTAAACTGCAGCCTCATGATCAGCTTTTCTGTCCGTTGAGATCAAAATTTGAATGGAAATCAGAGCATTGTACCAGGCAAACAGAAGTGCTAAGTAGGGTGACAAATATTGCAACATTGTTATACGGTGTGTATACAAAGGTGTGTTAACTAACAGTACGTTAACAGTGCTATGTGATCGTACTGCTAAACTAACATTTTTCATCCTGCAACTCATTTTTGGCCGCCTAATACTACGGAAACTTTGACATATATGCTGGTGAAGTACCAGGCGCACAGAAATGAGTTGTAGGGTGAAAAATGCAGATTAACAGTTGAGTAACAGTGCACTGTTACTAACAGTAGGTTAACAGAATTCTGTTAACTAACAGTCCGATTTATGTTAATTAACAGAATTCTGTTAACTAACAGTCTGACTTATGTTAACTAACAGTGGATTAACAGAATTATGTTAACTAACAGTACATTAACAGAATTCTGTTAATGTGCTGTTAACTAACATTTTTCACTCTGCTTCCCATTCCTGTGCGCCTGGTGCATCTGGAAATTTCCCGCTCAAATTTAAGCCTCAACGGTTAGTTAACATTATTCTGTTAGCAACAGTAGGTTAACATAATTCAGTTTAATTTGCTGTTAACAAAAAAGCTCACTCTGCTTCTTATTTCTGTTCGCCTGGTGCTTCTGTTAATTGCCATTTAAATTTGAGCCTCAACGGCCGGCCGCGGCCCCATCAGCAGCCCCCTAAGTTATGCAACAATATTTTGTAAAGCTATTTTTTCTGACCGTTGACTTTTGAAAAGCAACTGCCAGCAAGGAATCCCTGTTAAATAAAAAGACAGTTGATTTATTTAAAATTTCAGTTATTTATTGATTTTCAAACGTGTACAATTTATGCTAAATTAAATCTATGTTATTTACATATATATTTTACATTTGCAGTATTTACAATAAACGCTTAATATATATACTGGATCATTTTGTCATTACATGTCTATACCTCTGCTAAGGTCAGATGACGTCGTTGGACTCTCTTAGCTGCATAAGTGCTCAAATCTGAAAATATAAAAGATATTTAGGGTTTTATTAACCGGAGGAGAGTCGAATATTCTGGTTGGCACTTACCTCGGTGGATTCATGAGTTCTCTTCTTTTTTGCCCAGACGAAAAGATTGCTCTTCCAGAAGAAAAAACATGGCATTGCAATTAGTAATATAAGGGCTTCTCTTGGTTGCAGCTATATAAGAATATATAAATAATTATTTTCATATACAAATATTTTTCTTATATCGAAATTGTAAATATACACATCGATTAGCATTTACGATATTTATCTATATATTCTATCTATTATATAATTATCTATACATAGTGATCTAAGCAAACTTTTAAATTTCAAGCGCTTAAATAAAAGAAATACTTTGATAAGTACAGCAAGAAAACTTTTTTGGCAAATGGCAAAATGTAAAACCTAAAAAAACTTTCTATTCGATACTTTTTCTGTCAAAATAAACTAAACCATACACATATTTAATTCCTGCTGGTTTTCACCACTTCTTGGCCAAGTTTACAAATGTTGTTAAGAAAAAAAAAAAATCATAATGAAATGGGAAAAAATACCACAAAGTCACCTTCATTTGAAATTTTTGCAAAAGCTGTCAACTTGAGCGCCCATTGCAGGATAATATGAGGCTTTGGCTCGCCAGCATGGCTCTGTGTGTGTGTGGGCGTGCGAATGTGTGTGTGTGCGTGTGTGGGTGTGTGGGTGTAGGTGTACTACATATGTACACCTGCTGCGGTGACATTTTACGGCTTTCTCTTTGTTAATTTCATTTGAAGCATTTAAAATGTGCGACGTGGCTGACGCTGACAACTAAATATACACACAGAGGCACACACACACACGCACACATACACACATACACATGGGATACTCACTCTTCATGCTGGCAAAGTTTGTCTGCGTGTTTGGGTGTGTGTGTGTGTGGCAAAGTCTTTGGTAACTTTTTTAATGACTTCGCCTCAGAGCTCGCATAGACACAGAGAGCGAGAGAATGGAAGAGAGAGAGAGGGGAGAGAGGGGAGCGAGGGCGACCAAAGCGACTTTTCGCGTGCCAGAATATTTAACCACAAACGACGAGACGTCAAAATTAATTAGAAATAAAATTAGTTTTTAATGCCAAAGTGACTGTGTGCGTGTGTGCGTGTGTGTGGGTGCTGGCGTGTGTGTGTGTGTGTGCTGTAAAATATACTTTGACAAAAGCAAAAGAAAAGCTGCGGCAAAAGAAGCAAAATGCGTGCGTCAAAACTTTTTGCAAAAAGTTGCGCTTGTTGAAGCTGCGTTGAGTTTCACAGGAAATGATTTAATTTCAACAAGTTTTGCGAACGACAACCAACAACAACAACAACACAAGAAAATAGAATAGAATAGATGAAAAAGGTGTGCTCACCTAGAAAGGCGGCAAAGCGATTAAAAGACGAGAAGACAACATTCAAAATATGTTGCAGATGTACTAGAGGAATTAAGCTATTAAGGTAATATACCAAAATTATATTAAAAGATTTATTGAAAGACAGAAAATTCACTTTAACAATGAGAAGCAAGAAGAATACGTAGAAAGACTGGCAGAGCATTTAAATCAGCTTTCATCTCTAAAGAAAAGCCATAAGAGCTAGCTGGCTGATAAGATTACAGCATATGGAGTGCAAGGGAATTAAGAAAAAAACAAGTAAGAAAGCTCTAGTCGAGACTGCCCGACTAGGAAATCCCCTGAACCCTGCGGAGAACTGATATTTCAATAGTTCTCCGCGTCTTTTTGCTTACAAAAAACACACACACACATACATAGGCACATATAAATATCAAAATTACGTTTAAAACGATCGTCAATTGCAGTTCATTTAAATTTTATTGCATACTTTCAGGCGGCACCAGAAATTTATTCACAAACCATACACCAATTTGCATAATTTCAGTTTTTGCTGCATACTTTTGGGATGTGCATATTTTGTATTTTTGTTTTATTTTTGATTTATTAAAGCATTTTTGTTCGCTGCAAGTAAGAAAAAAATCTTTTAGAAAAATAGCTCCTATTCAGCTATATCCTTACGCAGGACGAAAGTAATTGGTGTTTTAGACTCACGAGGAGTAGCGCCAATGTTTGCCTGCAAAGGATTAGTATGTTATCTAAGAACCAAGGACTTGTAAAATTTCCGTCCCAATGCTTATACCAGAAGAAATCTTGTATAACTTGTACAATAAAAGTACGATCAGTATGTCCTTTGGCTAATTTGTACTCCTTGACATTATGCACTATGTGAGATGTCACACGCCAGGATCTGCAAGGATGCGGCTGAGTTTTGTCGATTTGATCTACCATGAATGTCCTTTGATCCTTAGATGACCCCCCAGTATTTTGATGTAAATCGATGTATTTGGTCCTTCCGATGTCAACGCATCGAGTCTTATCAAAATTTGCAAGGATATGACCAAGTTAGAGCTTATTTTCTATATCAGGATATTCTTTGCATAGCCATAACTCAGTCATATCTTTGACGATCCTGTAAGGACATACCATTTTGAACTTGTGAGCAACTCAGCTATCGATTGGCATTCAAGGATTCTGAGGATTCCATAAAAAATTGTATCCCAAATTTTTGCAAGGGGTTTGGTCGAAAAATGGCCAACTGCCACCTTAACTTGGCTATTTGAAGGACTAGCAGCTTGTCTTTTTTACCATAGAAAGTCCTTAGGCCACTGATGACGAATATGAAAGTAGAAGGACGAAAGTCCTTTTAACAACGGATAAATAGGGACTTTTTTGTGCAGAGAAAACTGCCTCTAGCTCAGCCGTATCCTTGCGTATCCTGGCAAATTTGACAGCACACTAAATGGGGTCACCAGGACTACCAACTGGCCAAAGAACATTAAAATCGTCCTGGCGGTTAACGAGATATTGGCGTTTTAGCGTGTTTTGGTTGATTTCCTTAGCTGCCGAGGCCGCTCGGCATTTCAAGTCCTGGACTCTTAGATAACCCCCCAATATTTTGATGGGGATCGATGCGAATGGCTCACACGATCCTAACGCATCATTTTCTTTTGTCCTGCGAAAGGATATGGTGGAGTTATGCCTTAAAAACTTAGACGTGAGGAACTCGGAGAATTCGCTCTGTATTGGAAGAGAAAGAAACAACATATTTTATTTTAGTTCAGTAATGAAATTTATTTAAATAAATATAAATACATTTAAAAAAAAATCATATCTTTCAATTCATTTTTAACTACATATTTTAGCTGAAAAAAAAAAATATCAAAATTACGTTTAAGACGATCGTCAATTGCAGTTCATTTAAATTTTATTGCATACTTTCAAGCGGCAGCTTATTTATTCACCAACCATACACAAATTTGCAAGTTTTTGCTGCATACTTTTGGGATGTGCATATTTTGTATTTTTGTTTTATTTTTGATTTATTAAAGCATTTTTGTTCGCTGCAGACTGCAGGTAAGAAAAAAATCTTTTAGAAAAATAGCTCCTATTCAGCTATATCCTTACGCAGGACGAAAGTATTTGGTGTTTTAGACTCACGAGGAGTAGCGCCAATGTTTGCCTGCAAAGGATTAGTATGTTATCTAAGAACCAAGGACTTATGCTTATACCAGAAGAAATCTTGTATAACTTGTACAATAAAAGTACGATCAGTATGTCCTTTGGCTAATTTGTACTCCTTGACATTATGCACTATGTGAGATGTCACACGCCAGGATCTGCAAGGATGCGGCTGAGTTTTGTCGATTTGATCTACCATGAATGTCCTTTGATCCTTGGATGACCCCCCAATATTTTGATGTAAATCGATGTATTTGGTCCTTCCGATGTCAACGGACGAGTTATCGTTATTCTGTCATAAACTCGATATGCGCGTGCTATATACGGACATTTTAAAAAAAGTATATATATTTTGTTTATTATTTGTTAAAGCCATACGAGGTTTTTCAATAACCCCTTTGTGCGGTTATTATCTCTTCATTCAGCGCCGGCAACTTACATTGCTGTTGCAATTTACAAATATTTACAATTACAAATATTTACAACACAATACAAAAATAACAAAAATAACAATGATGGCAGCTATATGTCAACTCCTGTTGACCGTCATCCGGGGCGAGCGGAGGATCAGGTCCCTTGGTTGTCTCCTTTTAAGCCTCCTGGGAGTTCTATTTATTGTGAGCATTTTTGCTAGCCTGTTTTTGTGCCGCTCCAATCTATCATTGTAAGTAAGTAGCTATTGTATCTTCGGAAATCGACGCGTTCAAACATACGGACAGACGGACAGACGGACAGACGGACGGACGGACGGACAGACAGACAGACAGACGGACAGGGCTAAATCAACTTTTCTCGTCACCCTGATCAAGAATATATATACTTTGTGGGGTCTGCCACGCCTCCTTCTGCCTGTTACATACATTTTAACAAAACCATTATACCCTGATTTCCCATTGAAAATGGGTTCAGGGTATAAAAAAGAAGAAAACTTAAGGTTTACAGCCAAACGTGCTATAGAGCCTAATATAATTTTTATGTTTATTTATATTTTTATATATTTATTTATATTTTTATATATATTTTTTTATTTTTATTTGTTAACAAGATTTTTTTATTGATAACAAGAATTAATTCTAAAATAAAAATTGCCTTTAAGTCAGAGCTAGAAAGGCCTGCAGGCAAACTTATTTATTTATTTTTTTTTTTTTCATAAACTGTTTTTTCATATATTTTTCTTATAATTATCTCCGTAAATAATTCCTTATTATTTTTCTTATAATTATTTTCCTCAAATATATACATATCATATAGATTGCATATTATTTTTCACATATTTTATTTTCTGTAAATATATTAAACTTAAGAAAAATAATGTTATTCAACAAAAACTAGGTTAGCTTGATAATATTTAATGAGGAATTTGCTGCACTTAAAGCAGCCAAGAATCCAGTTGGCTAAGTTCGACTTGAAGCTAAGGCAACATTGCTATGGTTCCCAAGCTAAAAATCTTGGTTTGCATTTGCTGCTTGATATCTGCCCTTTCTTTTTCTGCTGCAACAACAACAACAACAATGTAACAACCAGTTGCATGGCATGGCCATAAAAAGCAAATCGTTTTTAATGCGTTTATATTGTAAGCAAGCGCTGCCAGCAGCTGAGACCCAAAGGTCTGCTCGGTAAGGCAAAACAACAATATGGCCAAGACAAACAGTTAAGCAGACACTGGCTGACAAGCCTGAGCAACTGTTGTCACAGACAGACGGACAGACAGACAGACAGTGAGGGAGACATACACCCATAGAGGTAGAGGTGGATAGAGAGAGAGAGAGAGGGAGAGATAGAGAGACTCTAACGCACACATAAATCACAAGCCAAATCCTCAAATGTGCACTTCAGTAGTAGTAGAAGTTGTTGCTGCTGTTGTTGTTGTTGTTGTTGGCTGCCAACCCAAAGACGCTGATGACGTCGTGTTTTATGAACAGAATGATGGCAACTGAAGCTACAACAACAACAACAACGAATGCAAATAGAAAAGGGCAAACGCATTGAAAAGTTCATGCACATTTTTTTTACAATTTTGTAGTAGGAATATGACTGACTAATCAATACCCTGCCAAAGGCAGCATAGACAGAACTAAACTTGGAGAAAAAGTACTTAAATCTTAACTTGAATTGACAGAGTTGATTACTTTTCAGTTTTAATGGTGGCAAAACCTATATACCCTACCTAAGACACTCGCTAAACAGAGCATGCAACAACACAGAGTCTCAGCGGCTGAAGTTGCTGCCACTTTAGATGCAAGTCCTGCCACGAAAATAAGAAAAAAAGCGTAAAGGAAGTTGCTGTAGTGGCTGCTCGGGTATTGAAAGGTGAACAACTTCAGTGAGCAAGCTACAACAACAACAGCAACAACATCGAGTACGACAACGGCAATGACTTACGCAGCCTACAGTCCAGAGAGGTTGACGGTTACTGGCGGGTAGGCGTGGCAGCTTGAGTACTGCTGACACAAAAATCAACGCATGGAAAGTAGGACAAGTGTCAAAATCACTTAAGTGCGAATGCCTCGCCAAATAGAAAGAAAGCGACAGACAGCGAGACGAATAGATGGCAGAGAGCGAGAGAGATGGAGTGGACAGAAGAAGAGCAGAGCGGAATGGAACGGAACGGAACGGAACGGATAGGAACGGACAGACATTACCACCTACCTAAGTATGACGAGGACGTCGCGCTGAAAGGCAAAGCTGAAATGAAAGACAAGCAAGCAGCTGAGGAAACGGATTTAAGTAGTGGCTGTGCCACTGCCAGAGAACAATAGCAAATTGCGCCAAGGGTTTGTAATGGACGGCAGACAGGCAGGCAGACAGACAGACAGACGAACAGACTGATGGTGGGTGCTGGCAGTGTGTGTGTGTGAGCATTGCACCACACTGGCTGGTTTCATGCTACTTAGTTATAACTGCAATTCAGGCAAAGTGCTCAATGAAAACATTTTTTTTTTCAGCTGCGGCGGTATGCGAAATGGTAATGCCCTTACCATGTGATGTGGCGACATTAGATATAGAAATACATTCAATAGATAGATAGGTAGATGTGTGAATACACTGCTCAATAATTGATGTTTAAATAAAAGCTGTTATATTTATTAAATATTATGGTTTACAAATAATTAAAATTATATAAAAAAAAAAAAAAAAATTTAAACAGATCTTCGCTGACCTAAATATTAAAAAAAAATAAAATAAAAAAATTAAAAATAAAAAAAAAAATAATAAAAAAAATTAAAAAAAAAGTTTTAAAAAATAAATATTAATAATAGAAAATATGAATATTAAGTAAAAAAAAAATTATTATTAATAATAAAACTATGACAAGTATAAAAATTTTTGTATTTATTTTTTTATTGATTATTTATTTATTTATTTTTTATTGATTGATTGATTGATTTATTTATTTATTTATATATTTAATTATTTATTTATTTTTTTGTTGTAGTTCAAACAAATTTTTTGTCAACATTGAAATTTATTGAGGACTTTTATTCTATTTAAAAAAAGTTGCATTGCATTTCAGCAAAGAAAAAAATTGTTAGCTTTTACCTCGATAACTTTTTTAATTTTACACTTTTCATATGAATCAATAAAAGTTGATATAAAAAATTTCAGTTCAAAGGCTTTTCTTCATTAAATATTTATTTTTCTTTATTAAAAAAAAGAAGGAATTACTTCATCATTATTGACACCAAAAACCAAGTGAACGTGACAGCGTTTGATGTGGCCCTTTATCTATTGTGCCTTTGCTGTGTTAGGGTATTAAATAAGTTAAATAATTTATGATACACAACACAATAAAATGCCAGCCACATAGTAAAGAGTATATATATATATATATATATATCTATGTGTATGTGTATGTGTATGTGTATATATATTTATTTAGTTTTGTTCTGCGCTAGCCATGTAATTACGAGCGCATTCTTTTCACAGTCATTAAAAATGACAAATTCCGGGCACAACAGCAAAGTAGGACGAGACAGAGACAGCAACAAGCAGTGGGGGAGAGTGAGAGGGCTGATGCGAAGTGAGAGGCAAGTGAAATATGCTTTCGTGCAGTTCACGCGCTTAATCGCATTCATAAAACTCAGTTTTACGACTTTTCAGGAATAACACATAAAAAAAAAAAACAAAAAAAAAAAACGAAAAAAGATGAGAGAAAAGGTTTTTAATGCGTAACTTTTGGTCGGTCGCGCCTTGAGCGCTCTCTCTCTCCCTCTCTCTCTATCTCTGTGTGCGCGGGGGCGTGTCCCGCAAGGGCGTTGGCAGCCAAAGGGTTACGCGTCAGACGATTTAATGTGCAAAAGATTTCATAAGGCGAAATTAATGTGCGAAAAGGGGCGTGGCAGCAAACTGGCTGCCTTGCAGGCATTTCACAATACACAGTTGGATTTCCGGCATTCGCTGTTTCCCGCTTCCGCTCCCACTCTCACACTCGCCGTCCCACTCGCACCTGCTTTTTAATTGGGAGTGACAGGCGCGTTCAGTGAAATGAAAGCGTTAATGAAATAACAAAGTGTGATTATTGCCCCGCAGGTGCAGCATATAAATTGAGCGCGCAGTGGGAATACATGAATGTCCTTCTTCCCAGCAAAGTTGCGCATCTACAAGCGTTCTCCTCGGCTGCAATTGTGCGGCACATAACTCGTAATTTATTTAAGATTTATAAGAGATACAGCTCAGAGCAGCCAAAGAGATGTTTTTGGATTGCCTTCGACTCAGAGTAGGTGGAGCAGAAATTAGTTTTGATTAGTTCTGATACTGACTTCAATTTAAATTAAACAAAATAAATTAAAATTTGATTTCAGTAATTTTTAATTTAATTTTTTTTTTAGTATTTTGCATGCTTTTTTATTTTTGTTTCTTGCTCAGAAATTCCATATGAAATGATAGTAAATAAAAATAAAAAAATTTCCATATATTACTGTTAATAATTTGCTAACCCAAAAATATTTTCTCTATTGCTTGAAGCTAGCTTTGTTTTGTTATGATGTGAATTCATTTCTGGCTAACAGCAAATAGCTTTCAGAATAGAATTGAGAACTCTGCCCGCTGGCCATAAATATTTGCCAAATGCAGAATTTTTATTTAAGCAAAGGAAAAAAAAAAAAAAGAAAGAAATCGTGGTACAAAAATCGATTTGATCAATGGAAGTCTGGCAATTAGACAGACTATGGCCAATAGGCCAGGAACAATGTACAGCAGGTGGCAGCTGGGAGCTGGCAGGCAGCAGGTGGCTGGCAAAAGGTAGAAAGCAAAATGGCAAAAAGGCATCTGCCAAAGTTGGCCAAGTTAACACTAAGCAAACGTGGCCCATTGTTTTCAGCTCTCTGCACTGCACAA
Source organism: Drosophila aldrichi (assembly GCA_035045965.1). Lineage (NCBI taxonomy): Eukaryota > Metazoa > Arthropoda > Insecta > Diptera > Drosophilidae > Drosophila > Drosophila aldrichi. The sequence continues at coordinate 94,277 of JAWNOM010000146.1, forward strand.
TGCACGCGCACTTCAAGCTTGTTTAGCTGGCTAAACACACAGATACACTCACACACACACACACACACACATAGGTACAATCATGCAATATGAGATATGAATAAACATCGTTCTTTGGGCTGCGTGCATTTCCATTAACTTTGCGTACTCAACGAAGCGCATGAATATGTCAAAATGCACTCACGAAAATATGCTCCATGGCAATGTGCAAATATGCAGCTTACTCAACTTGCACTAGGCGAACTCTTTGGCTAGATAGCAGCAGCTCTAAGCTGTTTTCTTTTGCCAACTGCAAAGACTTGGTGTGTTCTTGGAAAGAAATTCGACAAGAAAAAAGATTTCTTTTAAGAAAATTATTGTTTTTGTAAATAATAATAAAATAAATAAATAATTAAATAAATAAAATAATTTAAATGTTGTCTATAGTTTGATTAACTTAAGTATAAGTTATATAATTAATTAGTATAACCTTAAATTTAAGTTAAGTTTATTTTATTTTAATCATTTATATATTCTATATATGTATGTACTTTACATTTTAATTTTTTTTGTTTTGCTTTTTTATTTTTTTTATTTATTTTTATTTTTATTTATGTATTTTTTTTTTAATTTTTTATTTTATTTATTTTTTTTTATATTTTTGTGTTTATATATATTGCATCAAAATTATTTTCATTTTTATTTATTTATTTTTTTTTAACAAAATGTTAAACATATTTTCTGTACTCATATGATATTGATTTATTTATTTTTTATTTTATTTATTTTCACATCTTTTGTATAAGTTATTTTTATTTGTATTTCATTATCTATATTTAATTATATTATAAACAACATATTTTTATAAATTATTTTCGTTTTGCCTTGTGTTTATTTATTATTCTATTTAAATATATTTATTTATTTTTTATTTATTATATATTTTATATTATATATATGTATATTATTTATTTAAATGCAACTTAATTTTTAGAACATATTCCATACACATGACTCTGTCCAAGGACAACAGATGGCAATGCTCTGAGCTGCCACTTGGCAAGAAAACAAAACAAAAATCATATTTCAAAGAGCGGATAGCGCAAATGAAATTGCAAAGACGAAAGTTTTACGACAGTTTGACAAGAGCAACAGCTACAAAATGGCTGTTGCAGCTGCTGCTCCCATCGCATCGCATCTCATCGCATCGCATCGCATCTCATTTCATTTGCACTTGAGCTCTTTGTTTCTCCATTGAGATTTGGGCTGCAGCTAAGCAGCGCTGGGAACAGCTTCAACTTGATTGAAAGTAAATGTTGGCGCAATCGAAGCCACGCGCCGGCAACACCAACTGAAGAATGGAAGAGCGCCACTGCCATCTGTGCTATGCGCTCTGACTCTGGCCAGACAACGCTGCGTATGTGCAATATTTCAAACAGTATTAGAGACTCATGTCAGAATGGCGCTCGTTAAAAGTGCATGCAGACAGCAGCAACAACATCAATCGAAGATGAGTCAAGTAAGAGTTGAATATTTACAGAGATATTTTGTTTAGCTGCTCTGTCAAACTAGCTCAACAATAACAATACAATAGAATAATTGAACAAGTTTACGATTTCTTTTCAGCGCTTGACCTGATTTAAAAAGCTTTCTTTAAAGTCTTTTTTTTGAGTCAGGTTTTCCTTTTGTTTTCCCGATTGCTGCTGTCATTTCGTTATTTATTGAGAGCAGGCAAAAAGTTGTGCAAGGCGTCTCAGCGGTGCGTCTAAACCCTTTGCGTGTGGCAAGTTTTACGGCTGTTAACGCGGCAACTTTATCAACTCCAGGCACGTGTGGCAGGCCCCACCCAACCCATTGGGGATTGCTATTCAGCAACAGCAGGAAAAAACAGCAGACGTTGACATTGATTTGGGTGTGCGCAGGCACAGCATTTGGGGCGCCTCAAAATCCAAGTAATCCATTTATTAACTTCACTTGAAGTTATTTTTGGTCTCATTTGTTGTGTATGGAATATATTTTTGGAGCAGTTGGTTTGTGGGTCGCTGCACAAATGTGGCACACAGCGGATGCTGCAGCGCTTAATAAGCAGCTCGCAACGTGCTGCAGTCAGTTTGTCACTCATTTTGCTTCATCATGCAGTAAGTGTGTCAATGTAGCTGTCAGGCTGCACTCTCCTACCGCACACGACAAAGCCAAAGCCGCCACGCCCACTGGCCGCCTTCGCTTGACAAGGCTCGCTGCTCGTCTATTTGTACTGCTGCTTAGTGCAAAACTTGTCATTTGCAATTTCAGCAGATTTGCTTTCCTTTTTTTTTGCCCCTTCCAGAATACCCTTACGATGGGTGCCATCGATTTGTCAGGGATTGCAAATATACATATCTATATTTTGTTATGCAGTAGAATTATATTTTAATAATAATATATAATACTCTATACTATTATAATAATAAAATTTCTATAATAACAGATTTTAATAATGGATTGAACCTTGACAACCTTTTGCTCAAGTTCATTGTAAGTTTAACATGCACTTTAACAGGAAGTTTCCATGGTATGTAGCTAGGGATTTCTTATAAAGGAATGTTGCTTTTAAACTCTTTAGTTAAACCTCATATAATAAATAATATTATAGAAATAAGAAACAAAAAATTGTAAATTAAACAAAATTTCAGTTTAAATTTTAAAGTTTTTTAATATCTTAAGTCTTCGCTCAGCTTTCCACATTGCCAGAAAGGGTAGGGTATCTGTGTTACGTCCTTTTCAGTTTAGCTGTCATTGCCCGTAATGTGTGTATTTTTTTTCACCTTTCTCTGCTCGACAACTCGCGCATATTTTGCATGCAAATTTTTCTGTTCTGCCCCACCTTCTACGGGCACTACTTTTGCTGAGGTTATGTGTAAACTAAGTGCTTGTAAATGTTATTATACGGGTCGGCCGCGTTTAATGCACAAGTTCGTTTCATATTTTATTTTAAAGTCTGGCCAAAGTTGTTTAAAGTGTCAGCAAAGCTTCGCAGCGCGCTGCTGGTAAAAAGAAATTTCGCCTAAATAAACAAATTAATTTGCGGCCGTCGTCAGCTTTTTTTCATGCACTGTTCCCTCGTTATTTGCTTCTTTTTTTTTGTCTTTCGTTCCATTAAAAAGGATTATGTGCTTGAGATATTGTGTGGCTCTGTTATATTTTATCCTTCCATCCCTCTTCAATTTATTTTATTTTATTTTTTTAATTAAAAATTTACGTGCATTAAAGTTGTTATAATTTTATATCGATTTTTTGCTCTGCTTCTTTTTTTTTGGAATATTTAATTTGATATAGCGTTTCAACTGTGATTTTTAAATTAAATGCAGGCATCGCTTGTTGGCCGATAAAAAATTTACAAAGCCATGTAAAAAGTATAAAAAAAAATGGCACTAAAAACAGAAACAAATGAAAAGGTGGAAGCCTCCCAGCCAGAAAAGAACCAAGTGAAGCTCCGCCAACGAGAGCTGAACGAAGCACAACAAAAAAGCAAGAGCCTAGCAATAAATAACAGTGGCATTCCATTCTGAAAAATGAATTACAAATATACTTAATTTAATTTTAAGAAATTTTCTTTGAATATTTTGTTTTATATTTTTTATATTTAAAATAAAAAAAATTAAAATAAATAAATTTTTAAAAATAAAAAATTATAAAATATTATAATCGATAAAAATCGATATATGTATATCGTTACTTGTAGTTTATTTTGAAGGAGTGACTAATTGATTAATTGTTGATTTTATTTACTGCATTTTCATTTTTTACTAATAAACAATTTTTGATTTAAAAAAAAAAACAATGAAAATGCAATTTTGCAATTTAAAAATCAGAATTCAATTTATTTGGCCAATCCATAATTCTCCATATACGGTTAATGCACAAGAGACTCTAGTAAAAACAAAACATATAAATATATCTGCCGATGGGCAATTTTAAATTATTTAAAATATTTTATTTATTTTTCATATTGTTATTTATTTTTTTTTTTTTATATTTTTAAGCTTCCCTCGGCATTGGCCGCAGCTGCGCCAATGCCAAACAGATGAAAAAAAAAAAGAAGGCGAAAACCTTTAATATTTGATGAGCTGGTGCTGTGGCGCAATACGCCGCCACGCCCACCCGTCCGCAGCCGGCGGGTGTCCTTGCCCGGCAACGTTTTCAATTAAATTTTCACAATTTTCCGTTTGCTGCGGCCCTCGCCTACTCAAGAGAAATGGCTTATGCGATAAATATCATGACAAATACTTCCGCGCACAGCTTTTGGCGGCTACAAATTTGTTCTCTCTCTTTTTTTTATGAAGCGCCTACTTAAGAGGGGGCGTCATCGAAGGGGGTGTGCCGGGAGGGGCTGGGTAAACGCACGACTTCCGTTTCGGGCAGAGGCAAATGTTGTTCTCGCCTGTCGCCTGTCGCCTGTCGCTTGTCGCAACTGGAGCAGCCGAGCTGACGCCTGGTTGGCTTGTTGTTCTTATTGTTGCTGCTGCTCTTGTTTATTTCAATTGCTGTTGTTGTTGTTGTTGTTAATGTTAGGAATTAACATGTTTTCAACACTTGCCGTCAAACAAGACACACACACACACTCACACAGAGTTGAGTTGCATGACTGTGCGCCTATTGCCTTAGCCAACAGGCAACTGGTCACAATGGCAATGCGCCTGGCGCCTGCAGCTTGTGGCATGCCACGGCTGCCACTTGACGCTGGACGCGTAAATTGCACGCACACATTAATACACACAAGCACACGCACACACACACAAACGCACACGCATACCCCGATGCCGTGACAAACAAGTAGCAGGCAGACGGACAGACAGACGAGCAACGGTAACGGTAGCGGAAAAGGCGCCTTGTCTGTCGCGCTCAAAAGCATGCTACAATAAACGCAACACATTGCACAGTGGAACGCAACAAGCGAAAAGGAATTACGAATTTCTAAAGAGTGACTCAGGTAGTGTAAGTGTAGTGTATTTCTATAAATACATGTAAGCCGGAATTCATGGTACGATAAAAATTGGCGAATCGAAAGTCGTTTTATGTGAAGCAGTTAACAAATTTATAGATTGTACAATATATATTGCAAGTTATTAAATAAATTGTAAATAATAGAAAATAATAAATGATAAAAAAAAAAAAATTATTAGCGTATATTGCATGTATGTTGGACCCTAGGAGTCTTCCAACATACATACAACATACGCTAATAATTTTTTTTATCATTTATTATTTGTAGTGTAAATTAAATAAATTTAATTTGTATATATATAAAATTATAAAAAGAATTTTTTAAATATTTTTTTTTTTTTATAAATATTATTTAATATTTTAGCTGTAAATAAAATTGTATACTTGCAAAAAGAAATGGGCTTTTATTTTTTATAATTTTGTAGTTACCCATACCAGAACTTTATTTAATTTTAATAAACGAAAAAGATTAAAAATTGAATGTAATCGATACGTGCATATATATGTAAAGAGGTTTACTCAACTGCCCGACTAATTGGTAATAAGAAATTTCAGTTATGACATATAATTTTATACATCTGCCATTATTATTATTTACAACTCGTTATTCTCAACACTTGCGCCACTGTGCGACGTCTGCTGAAGTTTGCTAAAGTCGTTGTAGCGCGCCAGTTTGACTTTGTCATTAGCAAATGCACTTGAGGCAGTTGCAACGAGCACAAGAAGAGGAGGAAGAAGACAGAGACAGAGAGAGAGAAAGAGAGGAGCAGCAGAACAAGAAGTGAAACTGCAACTGGAAGAGGAAGAGGAACGAAGCCAAGTGAACACTTCAAGGATTTATGCGTCGCTGTCGTTTGGGCCATTGTCGCATTGTCCTGCCACTTCCGCTTGATGCGGCCTCACTCATTAAAGTTTGAGGCAGGCAGCCGCACTGTTGCACTGCTCGCAATTATTGCAGCAGCTGGCAGGCCGAGTCGAAACTTATTTACAATTTAACTGTTGCCTATTTAAATATTGAATAAATATACAAAAGTTGCAGCACGAGAAGCAGCAACAGCTGGTGAAGCACTTTGAGTCCTCCTCAGTTAGCGCCTCAGATTTGGTGCCTCGCCCTGCCTGCTGGCAGAAATGCAATTGCACAATTTCCAATTGTGCACGAAATATTGTTGGCCAAAATGCTAACATAAATTGTTTTGGCAACAAGTCAAGCAGCTGGCCCAAAAGCCAACCCAGATCGGATGACAGCCGAAGCACTTCAAGCTGGCCATGCTCAACCGGAAGCAGAGCTGAAAGCCAGCCAAACCCCAACAGAGAGACGTCGCGACGTCGCAGGTAATTGCAGTCGATTGACAATCTACACTGAGAGAAACTGTGTCTGTGTACTTAAAGTGAAGAAAAATAGAATTTCTTTATGCACATAAAATGGAAATGGAAATTTACTTGAAGTTTTCAAGCGGAAAAGTGAGAGTGAATATGTAAAACTTGAATTGAGTAAACTTTAAGTAAATCTATACTATAGAGAGAGGGAGAGAAAGAGAGAGAGAGAGAGAAAGAGTGAAAGAAAAAAATTAAGAAAACTTAAATCTGGGAGAAAGAGTAAAAATGATTGGCTATACTATATTCAAGAGACCAGCAAAGATTGGGAGAGTCTTTTGATTTCATATATAAACAGACAGAAATACCAAACAGTATAGAAAGCCTATATAGCTCTATATACATTTAACTTGTATCTTGATTATAGGGACTTTATGTGTTCATTACAAATTAGAACTAAAACTATATTATAACTAATGGTAATGAGAGAATACTCCAAGTCACATTCAAGGCATTTAAGAATTTACTTATATAGCATCATAGTCTAATGATAATGAAATATTAATTTTGTCTAAGTCTTCTAACATATTCTGTAAATTCCATATATTTCTGTTCCTATAGCTCTGAAAAGTCAAAAAGTTGAAATTTATGTATAAGAAAGAGTTGAGAAATATCCACTGACTCATACCCTTACCATACATACCTATTACATTTTCAAGCATATTTATCATTTGTCTTACTTTTGTTTTCTACCCGCTCTTAAATTCCTGCTACTCAATGTACCAGAGCCTTGAGCCAGATTTTTGTATTTAATTGCACAGAGTCTTATTAGTCCAGTTAGTTGGGCAGGTGGTAGGCCGTTGTCCTGGATACTTGGCCTCTGCTCGGACCCGACCCGGGCCGTGTAACAGGTTTCCTGCACATCGCATAGCAGATTAGGCAGTCAGAAGTGTAGCAGCTGCTGCTGCTAGAGTTGCCTTCACATTTTTTAACCCTTCTATGGCAAGGGTCACGTTGCCCCGGTTCCTGCGCCGCCTCCTGCTCTTTCAGCTGCTCTGTGGATGCCTTCATTTGTAAGCCATGTCAGTCAGACGAACGTACGGGCGGACAGACGAGGGCTTAAGCTCTCGACCTGGCACAGCACTTGAGCTATCCAAAAAGGTGCCGTGCCACGCCCTCCCCTTGGCTGTGTCGCCTGTTCACCTAGACGCTTTTTGTATTTCGGGGAAAAAAGCAAATATTTGTATTTCAGCTTGAATGGCTCAGCGATTGAACTGAGAGCGAAATTTGAACTGTAGCAAATCACACGCGTTTGATTGATTGATGATTCGGCAGAAAAGGTTACTCAGTGCCCTCCCCAACCCCTACACCCACTTCCGCCCCTACTACATTTACAGTGTGTACACATTTAATATTTATAAAAAAGAGAGAGAAGGAGCAGCAATAACAAAGAACAAGCAAAAAGCCGAGCCCCGCATTGTTAGAGCTGCACGGCTCGCATTAATATGCATTGCCGATAAAAAGAATAAAGATGGCATCCAGCAGATTTGCCAGTAGACCATCTAACTGTACCTCTAACTGTGTCTCTCTGTGTGTGCTTGGCTGTAGCCAAATCAAACAAACGCAATAAATCAACGCTGGCGAAATGAATTTTGATTGCCATTGATTTATGTCTATTGCAGTTGAGGCCAACTAAATGTTGCTCCAGACACGCCCACACAGCTCACGCAATAATGCGATAGATAATCATGACAACAGATTTCTCTTCTTCTTATTCTGCTTCTTGTGCTATGCTGGTATATGATGGGGTATATATGGCTTAGGTATGTGTTTGCGACAACCTCAGCAGCCATGAAGCCTTCAAGCCTTCATATATACATATACATATATATTAAATTTACTTATCTTACTTATTCTACTTATTTTATAAATTTTTTTAAATGTTTTATAAACATATTTTTAATTTAGTGTATTTTTATTACAAATAAAAGTTTTACTTTATTTTATTATTATTATTTTCTTTTTGCCATTTTATCACTTTTTAGTTGTATAAATGGGATATGTTTAATATATTCATATTCATATATGAATATAAAATGCTTTGTATATTAATAATTAAATATAGGGTATGAACTAGTCGTTGGTATACTCCTTGCTATGACTAAATTGAGCTAAAATATACTAACGCAATTCAGTTCAATATCATATTGAAATAAAAAAATTCTCTACGCTTAATATAGCCAATTTGATTATTTTTAATCAACTTAGTTAAAGCAATTTAAAATACTGCACAAGCAGCATGCCATAATTGTAAAGCAATAACAAGAACTGGCATTCCAGTAGACCATACTCCCACGCTCATTCCAGAAATCAACGTGCACTTTTCTAACTTTTCTTTTAAAGAATTTTCATTATTTTCATGTATTTCTTAGGTTTTTCTAATTTTAAACATTCTGCTGTTTGTTTCTGCTATGCCAAATTAAAATTTCTTTACAGCATTTTTTCGCGTCAAATTCGCGAAATTGTTTTGTTTGTTATACGAAATGATTTCAAAGCTGAAATTCGACCAGTCAGAAAAACTCTAGTTGTAATTCCCGGAATATATGTATTCTGTTCTTTGTCGACCATTTGTGAGCTCTTAAATATAGTAATATTTCATTACAATTGCATTCCATGCGAAATGGGGTTAAAAAGAGCACAAAAAGCGAGCCCAAAGAGCCAAAAACTTGTTGCCAGCTTTTAGGCGCGTCGGCAAATGTGCCTCGTTGTTGGCCAGTTGTTCGTTGTTGGCTTCCTGCTAATTGTTGAAACTTTCAATTACAATAAAACAAATGCTAAGGCCAAATGTCTGCGGCATTCAATTTGCCTCTGTCCGTCCATCCCTCCGTCCGTCTGTCCCTCCGTCTGTCCGTGTGTCAAGCTGCCAAATGAAAATTACATTTCAAACGCTGTCGGTCTGTCATCAGCATTGCTCCACTCACTCACTGCCGACTGCCTGATGCCGTCTGCTCAGTGCCCTACGTGACCCGACAAAATTAATGCTAATGGGGGCGGCTCTGTATAGGCGGGGCGTGGCTGCATAAATTATCAGCCCTGAACTTTGACTGGACATCGCAAAAAAGCAAAAAACAACAAAAAGCGAAAAATCAAGTATTTCAGCCTATGTGGCAATTCTGATGATTACGCCGCGTATGAGTACTATTTATTTAACGCTGAGATACACACACATGCACATGTGTGATGCTATATGTGTGTGTGTATTTTTAAGTAGTTATGCAAATGTTAAGCACACAGCCGCCTTTTTGACCTGAAAAAGTCAATACGAAAAATTCTGCACATGGCCAAGGCACAACACTCGCACACCCACACACACACACACACACTTACATTCATGATTCTGTAGCTGCAAATACTTACACTCATATAACAACTACAACGAATCGCTGAGCACTCACTCGAGTTATTCGCTTCCTATCTGAACATTGGCCAACGAGCAGAGCTGAGCTGAGCTGAGTTGAGCCTGAGCTGTGCCGCAGGCGACAAAACTTTCACATTTGTTATCTATTCAATTCAGATAAGAAAATATTCCTCAACAAGTAAAATGTGAAAAAATTTAAATGTTTGGCAGATTGTATTGCATGTCTGCCTTGAAAGCTGGAATAGATTAACATATTTATATGAATACATTTGAATAAATTTCGAGACAACTAGTGAAATAGTAAAGACGACAATGACAATGATAATGATAATGACAATGACAGCAATCAACAGTTAACAATCAATAGTCGATAAGTCAACTTTTTCAACAACGATTTCGCCACATTTGTCGCCTGTCGTCTGCCGGTCCGCCTGACTACTGTTCAATCTTCAGTTCCAATGGCTGCCCTCATGCCAATTCGCACGCTAAGAAAATCGAATTGCGAGAGTGTAAACTTAATTAAGAGCATTGCGAGTTGAGTTGATTTTGTTTGATTTACGCGCCAGCAGCCCTCAACGCTGTAATTACATGGCCCTCAGCGAATATACACAAATGCACGTAAATAAACATACACACACACACACACATACATATATGTATAATCTATATTTATATATGTATATGGGCATGTCTGTATGTGTATCTAAGGGTCAATCGCGTCAAGTGTTGACCAGCTGTCGCTGATTACCCACCGAAAAAAAAAAAAAAAAAAATGAAGTGAAAGAAGGCATAAAAGGGAAATAGAATTTGGAGAGAGGACGCCGTGGCTGGCATTTCATGGCTCATTAGGCATGCACATACGTTTGCAGGCCGCGTCAAGAGCACAAAAGCCCAATACGCTCGGCCGAGCCAGCTCTGCCAGCAGAGTTGGGTGTGCTCTCCCGCCGCCCCCTATCGCTGCTGCCTCTGCCTGTCTCTTCTGGACTCCCTGCTGGCAGCAAATTCAATTTTCTACTACGCCGATTTGGTTTCCGCACGTCTTAAGCTATCGTCGCGTCGACCTCCCAGCGCTGCCATGAATATAGTTATAGTCAAGACTTTATATGTATATGTATATGTATATCTGTGTGCATGTGTGTGTGTGTGTGTGGCACTCGATACCGATTTGCGCTGCAAAATAAATGATAAGAATCTGTGTGCGCGCTGCTCATGAATTACAAATCGCATAAAGGATTTGCCACTGGCTCAAGAGGACGACTCCACTGCAGCAGCAGCAACAGCAGCAACAGCAGCAACAACAACAACCACAGCAGGATGCATCTTGTTTGCAGGATATGCCGTAGCAGCGGTTGAAGCTGGGAATTACAATGAAACTGAACTGAGTTACCAATTCGAGTCAATGTCGAGATTTGTACCAAAGACAAATTTAGCTTTTTTTCAAGACATTTCAACACTTGAGAAAAAATTTTATAGATATGTACATATATGTTCATAACTGAATCTAAGGTAACTTGCTAACAACTGAGGCCATTGTAAATTATAAAAATTTATAAACCATAAAAAACTCTTACCATATGACATCCTTTCTCTTTCTCTGTTTACCTCTACATTTCGCTCATCTATTATTTTAGCCTTTTTTATAGTAACTTCCTTTAGCTTTTCTTTTGCAGCAGTTGGCAACACTGACAAAACTCGTTGCGCCTCACTTGTTGAGATCCTTAGCTGTTAAGATTGATGAATGTAAAAACTCAGCAAAGCGAGCGAGTGCTTGTAATTCTCAATTGGTTCAAGCGCACTTACCAGTGACTGTTAAAGAAATTTCAATTAAAAAACATTGTTCAAGTTTTTGGAATTTTTGTATAAAATGTAGAATTTGTCAGCTGCTTTATTTATGACTAAATTAATGCTTGTCCTTAGCACTAGATCGTTTAATCGATTATTTATTCCCTTCTCTTTTTATTCTTTTTATTTATAAGAATCAGCATTAATTTGTTTCATATAAACTATTTATTAGAACTAATTATTTTATTATTTACATTTTTAGTTTTCGTTTTTTTTTTCTTCTTTTTTTTTACATTGCAGTTGAGAAAGTTTTTTCGTTTTCATAGAAAAATTATTATCACCATTTCTTCTCTTTTCATTTTTTTATATTTTATTGAAATTGGAATTTTTTTTTTTTTTTTTTTTTTTTTTGTGTACATTTGGTTTCAATATATTTTCAATTTTGTTTTTATAGTATGCTTTTAGGAAAATAGCCATTCTAACATTTCTAAGTAGACTAGTTTTTGGAAATTTTACAATAGATTATTGTTCTTGGTATTGTTTGTAATTTTGTTTAGGTATATTAATTAATTTGGGTTTTTATTTATATATGAAAGTAATATGAATAAATTTTTCGAGTTAAAGGCAGGGCGTTCTATATGAAAAAAAGTTTAGAGAAGAAAAGAATTAATTGGAAATTTTAGATTTTGAACAGCCATTTCATTGGGGTTTTCTTTTCTTTACTTTGTTGTTTGTCTTTATACTATATAAAAAGCATTTGCGGCAGTCGTTGTGGTTAGTATTCCTATATATATAGTATATAGAACAGTTCTAAACTAAACTTATATAGAAAGTAAAAGTTTCTTTTCTATTATGAGCACAATTCAGACAGTACAACTCGTATGTATGTATGTATGTGTGTGTATGTAAGTGTGTTTATTTTCAAATCCTAGAATTTTACAAACTTTTTTTTTGCGCTCATAAAATATGCTAAGGCCACATTTAATTTTATCTTTTTATTTTTTTGTTTATATATATAACTCTAAATTTATTTCTTGAGCTGCGTGTTTTTTCCATGGAAGAAGAGAAAATTATAATATGATTGAGTTGGAAAATGCGTAAAGCGAACATTTAATGAAGCGACAAACCATTTGTATTATGTACACATTAATTATGACAAACGAGTGGGTAGACCTAACAGGGAGAGAGCGAGAGATTGGGCAAAAAGGACAATGCAAATTTGTCGAACTGCGTAAATAAAGGTAATGAGCCATTATTTAACATAGACCGCAAAGATAAACAACGAAAAAAGGCAGGTGTGTACGCACAATAAAGGCAAAGTGGAAGTAGGAAAATGATTAAAGAGTTAAGATCAGCTATATACACTTGGTATGATATAATACAAAAGAAAGAGAGTCTACAATGAGGTAGTTGTAAAAGTTGTGAATGATAAATGTAATGGAGGTAACATAAACAGAAGAGAGTTAACAGCAGAAAGAACTGAGGTAAATGCTAACTTTTCGATAAGAATGTTAATAACAGCGTCAGCGAATAAAGAAGAAGAATGATGATAGAATGGAGAATACTGAATAGAAAGGTTAAATATTTAAATTAAAAAAAAAAAAAATAAATAAATAAATAAATGTAAAAGTAAAGTTGAGAGAAAAAAAAGAAAACAAATATAATTTTAAATATAAATCTATATACAATAAATCATATTTAAACTACGGAATATAATAATAATAATAAAAATATACACAAATCTTCTTAAACAAAATTCATAAATAAAATGTGAAGAAATTTGTGTACATGAATTTTCATAAAAAAAAAAAACAAGTTGAGCTCAAGTAGGAACAAGAGTGAAAGTACGAAAATTACCCGAGCTGAGGGTGAAAATTATGGAATCAAAGTTTTAAGAATATATAGAGAAAAATATGGAATCAAAGTTGAAGTTTTAACAAGATTTTTTAATAAAATGCAACTTTTACTGGGCACTCAAATAGTTTGGCAAACTTCACATTTTTCCGCTCTCATTTTCCATTTCTTTGCAGCAGCACTTGAAACTTATTTGGAGTGAAAAATGTGAGTCGCCAGCAAAGGGAAACTTGTTTAAAATGTGTTTAGATTGATTGTAAAATTTATGGAAGACAAATTCCATGAATAGCAATTGGTTTTTGGGAAATTGAATAGCAGTGAAATTGGAGTTAAGAACTGAGAAAAATAGAAAGGTAATAAACTCAAAGAACTTTAAAAATCATTAAAGAAGGCAAGGAAATTAAATTTTAGATAAATATAAACCTAATATATGAATAGGTTTATCAAATGTCGAGACTTGAAGCCGAATTATAGAAATTTTATGAATAAAAGATTAGGTTAAAGAAATAATGAAAATGCTAAATAAATATATATGGGTATATAAGTTTTTATATAATATTTTATGACAAGTGAATAAAATGCAATGTTTCTTATTGTGGTTTGTATTTCTTTTTTTTTTTTTTTTAGTTTTTTTTTTTTTTTTTTAGTTTGTTGTCTCTTGCAGCTTATCCAAAGTTTTGCCCTGCGTTTTATTATAAATGTTTGATCTAACCTAAGCGCGGCGTTAAGCGTAAGTGTAGCTTGGCAATACTTCTAATCATATAGTTACATATGTACAGTCCATACATGAGTAGAAAAAAAAACAACGCAAAATAAGGGAAACGAGTGTCAAGTGGGATGAGTTCCTGGGGCAGATGGGGGAGTTTGTGTTTAATGGATATCCTTGTCCGAGTTGCTGGCGCATTATCACGCCACATTGGCGGCCATTGTGGATGGACGATGAGATGACAGCGGCTCCTGTTGATGCCCCTGAGTGTGGCTATGAGCATGAGCATGAGCATGAGTATGAGTATCTGTCTGTGTGTGTGCTGGATGATGGGAAATGTGATGGACCGGAAAGCTCCACAGTGCAAAAGGCATCTGCTGTTGCACCAACAAAAGCAGTTGGCGTAATTTGTTGGTCGTTGTCACTCTGCTCGTCGTTGTAGTTGCAGTTGCAGTTTTTGTTGCTGTTGCTGTTGCTGTTACAGTTGTTATTGTCTTTGCTGTTGTTTCTGTTGCTGCCGCATCGCACGCCGCCGCCGCTGTCGCAGCCTGCCTGGCGCAGCGCATCTGCATCTGCATCTGCAGCATCTGCAGCTCGCCGCGTCGTCATTCATCCCAGAGGCACTGCTGTTTCTGTCGCACATAATAGGTGAACTGTGTGCACTTGCGGCAGGTCTTGATGCCGCAGCGATAATTCGTTTGCTGCTGCTGCGGCGCCTGGGCGCCGGATGTGTCGCTGCCCAGACTCTTGCCCTTGCAGTACTTCAGCCCGCACGGATACCAGCCGATGCAGGTCTCCAGCGTACAGAGGCAGGGCGCCCACAGGCTGCTCACCTCGTTGCAGCGCGTCGAGAGGGCGTCCGGGAATTTTTCGGTCGCTGCCTCCAGGCTCGAAATAGAGGAGCCTAACGACGAGACGCGACAACAGCAGTCAAAATTGAAACAAAAAAATAAGCAAAACGAAAAAATTGGTTAACGGCGAAAACAAGTTCAAATTGGCAGGAGGGCTCCATTCGGTTGTGCCCGACTAGGAGATACCCTGAACACTAAGCGGAGCTACTAGCTTCTATCTATTCTATAATTCCTTTCTAGTATACGTATATGAAAACAACATTATGTACAGGGAGATATTCTTAATCACATCTTTTTCCAAGCACAAATCTGATATATGTTGTAACAAAATCCGATTGACCTTGTAAAACACAATAGCTAGACTCTTAACATTTCTTATTTTCGATAGCTCTTCCCATATTCTTACTAAAATAATCTACCCTAAATTCTCCTTTTCAATGAGTATACCTTGATATCGTAAATTTGCAACTAATAAACAAAAAATTCTTGTTAGCAACATTTGCAATTTAAAGCAACTTTTCAGATGCCAAGTTTCCTCTGTACAGTAAAAGCAGACTAAAAGTAATCTTTTCCTGACAGCATTAGGTTTAAGAGGCCAAAAAACAAATATCCCCTTGAGTAAAGGCAGTTTAAACTCTGTTTAACAGCCCCGTTACACTTTAACGTATCTCCACTGTACTTTCATATGCTACAACTTCTGTGGCTCCACTCGTGCAGAGTTAATCAAGAAATAATTGAAAACTTGCACAAGCGCGAGATTTGCTTTGCTTTTCATATTTCTGCTAATCAAATAATAATTATCTCGACTTCCGCTCACCTGGCAGCTCCGCCCACGCTTTCAGGTCCACGTCCCGCACGTAGGTGGCGTCGGTGGCCTCGGCGCACAGCGTCTGCAGGTGCCGTGTGATGGGCAGCGAGCGGTTCAGTTGGACCCAGCCGCTCATCGTGTAGGTCTCGCGACCTTTGTCCTCCTCGGGTGTGCGAATCGTGTGTGGATTCTTCTGACGCAGCTTCGCCATGGCGTCCGAGGAGATGAAGTCGCCCTTGTTGAATTTTGTGGCGAAGCACATCACCTGATACTGGCTCTGGCCGCGCTCCTCCTCGCCCAGCACCAAAGCCTTGAGGATTTGAACCTCCTGCAAATAGAGAACGCAATTGGTGTTGTTGTCATTGTTGTCCATTTCGATTTCCATTTCCATTTTCATTTTCTCCTTCACTTCAGCTACTTACATTGCGAAAGTCGATGAGCTGCGTGATGAGAGTGCCGTCTGTCTTCTGAAACTCCAGGGTAATCAAATCCTCGCCAATATTGGACGTAATGCTCTCCTGTATCACTTCGCCACCCTGCAAGAGGAGAAGACAAAGGCGACTTAGTCAAAGAAGCAACAAGTGCAATGGCAACTAGATGTTAACTAGACTCTGGACACGAAACTAGAATATTAATAGGAGAGAGAGAGTGAGAGAACAGAAGCGAAACCCAAGACATTGCTGCCAGAAGTCAAATTAACTGCAAGCCAAAGTAGCAACAGCAGCAACAGCAGCAGCATCTGAGCCGCGTCCCTGAACCAAATTAGAGTCAAGAGAGTTGAGCAGAAAATTGTTGTGAATGCGACTCTAGAGGCGGCTGCTCGTCACCAAATGTAGTTCAACAACATGACAACTAGAATAAACAACAACTAGTACAGCTACAACAACAACAGCAACAACTACAGCTACAATTCATACACGACAGAATCGTCCTTACAGTCGCGCACCCCAGCAAAACCAACTGAAATATTTTTGTTTCACTATTTCCACCAAATGTCATGGCAAAGAGAAAAAATATCATAATTCTTGATTACAAAAAAAATATATATATTTTGTTTATATATAAATGTATATATTTATGGTAATTTTATTGCTAAAAATTAAATAAAATTGAACTAAACACAGTTCTTGATGTTATATCTGTTATTATGGTCAAATAAAACAAACTAACTAAATGCCAAATTAAAATGTATCAACAGGCAAGCCATTTAGAAACTTGGCAATATTTAATTGCTATATTTTTGTCTGCATTGAATATTACTCTATTTATAAACTGCATCTATTTATAAAGATACACTCTCTGTTATTCTCATTCAACTTTGTTTCTACTATGTCTGACATTTACACACCGAAAATAATGCAAATAACATTCAAATTGCGAATGCCGAAAAGTTCGGCTGGGTCTGTACGTGCACACACACATATACACATGAGTGAGAGATTGTAAGCGGGTGTTGTGAGTGTGAGTGTGTGTGTGTATGTGTGTGCTGTGGTCTGTTTGTGTATGCATTGCCTTTGTGAGTTTGAACAAAGCGAATGTAAACAAAGCTCACACTGAGAGCAGTAGCTGTAACAGCGACGTTAGCAGCGGCGTCGACAGAGTCGGACATTTTGGGGCCAGGGACAGCAACAACAAAAACACGCCAGCAGCCAGCAATGTTAAAGGATGTCACATATAAACAAAAAAAAAAAAAAAAGAAAAGAAAAGAAAATAAAGCACAAGAGCGCGCTCTCTTTCATACACACACGCACACACTTGCAGGGGCTTTGTTGTACGCGAGTTTTTGGCAAAGGTAATATAAAATTTATAGAAAAGCTGAAGCAAATGTCAATATTATGATGCCATGTAAGCCACGTGCAAACACAAATGCTACGAATATAAACCAAAATGAAAAGTGAAAACTGTCAAAGTGAGTAGCGCTAATGACAGCCATATTAAATCAAAGAGGAAGAGAAAATAAGTTCAAGGACAGCTGGGCGTATTTAACAAATGGGTGGGACGAGCATCGACTGTCATCAATTAACATTTTTAATTAGTTCACAAAACAAGAAAAAAATAGAAGCAAAGCACACACAACTCGCAGCTGATGAATAACAACAAATGTTCGCCAACGTGCTCTCGCTCTCTTCCTCTCTCTCTCTCACCCATTGAAGTTCTCTTGTTTTGACGCGCTCAATTTCGAATTTAAGTGTTCGAAAAACAGCAGCAACGCTAGCAGCGCAGTCAGCGCCATTTTTGACATTCACATTGCATTTAAACAAATTAAAAAGAGACAATTAAGCAATTCAAGAGTACTTATATATCATACCTGATTTTGTACATTTATCAGTAGCTGGGCGTCACTGTTTGACGTGAGCAACAAATTGCACAGTATGAACCAGAGAAAGCCGCGACTGTGCCTGAAGAAATGATAACAACTAACCGAACGTCTGCCGCAGCGTCGGCGCCCCGTTAGGCGGCAAATGTTGAGCACGTTTCGATGGGACATATGCCATTTCGAGGGTTTAATTTGCCGACCACTTGGTTTCTTCGACACGACAATCATTGCGGCTAATACTAAACACTAAAACACACAATCACTCACAGTCGGATTCACTTTGATTTTTGTTTTCGTTGGTGCAAAATACGCGACGATTTTCTTCTTACGCCGCCCACAAACGTCCACTCACTTCGAAAGTTCGACGCAAAATAACAACAGCTCAGCCGACAATAACATAACATGAGAGTAGTTCCGAATGTGAGCGAGCTACTTAACAGTGCTGTTAAAGCCACTACTTTAACATAGTGAGAGCGAATGTATTTCACTGCAAATATTTATTTGTATTGCTATTTTCGCGATTTATAAAATTTCTATAGATGAATTTAATTATAATGGAATAATTTGGAGCTGCTCCTCACATTTATATATCATTGTCCCGAACAGCTGTTTCAGAAGCACTTTTTTGTACAGCGTTGCTTTGAAACTTATTGTGCGACCGCCACAATTTCTCAGAGAACAGCTGTTTTCATTGTAATGTACTAAATTAGCCCAAAAACGCGTTTTAAACGCTTGTGACGTGTTGTATTTTGTAAATTATGTTATTTAAACATAATTTACTTAATTAAATTATATTTTCTACGTGGGCATTTATCTTTCTAAACACAAACGACATGCTGACCCTGCGAGAGCGGCAAATAAGTACGTATTTCGAGATGGAGACAGAGCCAACGAGCGCGTTTTGACTTTTCTGCCTTCGTTTTCACAGATGCAATTAAGCAAATGCTTAATTTAAATTCGCAGCAGCCGAAAGTCTTGGCCGCGGAGCCCGTGTGGAAGATACTCATCTACGATCGAGTGGGCCAGGACATAATATCTCCAATTATATCTATAAAGGAGCTGCGAGAACTGGGCGTGACTTTGCATGTGTGAGTAAGCGGATTGAAATGGGTCAGGGGTCAAGGGGGCATGGAAAAATGTATGACACACTAAATGACTTACTTCACTTGCAGGCAACTTCACTCGGATCGCGACTCTATACCGGATGTGCCTGCCGTGTACTTCTGCCTGCCGACGGACGAGAATCTCGACCGAATTCAGCAAGACTTCTCCAATGGCCTCTACGACATATATCACCTGAATTTCCTGGCGCCCATCACACGCAGTAAAATCGAGAACCTAGCAGCAGCCGCACTGCACGCCGGCTGCGTGGCCAACATCCATCGGGTCTACGATCAGTACGTGAACTTCATCAGCCTGGAGGACGACTTCTTCATACTGAAGCACCAGCAGAGCGAGCAGCTCTCCTACTATGCCATCAATCGAGCCAACACGCGCGACGAGGAGATGGAGGCGCTGATGGACTCAATTGTGGACTCGCTCTTTGCGCTATTCGTCACGCTGGGCAACGTGCCGATCATCCGGTGTCCGAGGAACAGCGCCGCCGAGATGGTCGCTCGCAAGCTGGAGAAGAAGCTGCGCGAGAATCTCTGGGATGCGCGCGCCAATCTGTTTCACATGGATGCCACCCAAGCCGGCGGCGGAGTTTTCAGCTTTCAGCGTCCCGTGCTGCTGCTGCTCGACAGGAATATGGATCTGGCCACGCCTCTGCATCACACTTGGTCCTACCAGGCGCTGGTGCATGATGTGCTTGATCTGGGCTTGAATTTGGTTTATGTGGAGGACGACTCAGCTGCCAATGCGGGCAAGTACTTAACTAGTTTTTGCCTGGAGTTCTTATCAATTGGATCTCCATTTATCTTTTAGGGGCTCGCAAGAAGCCCAAAGCCTGCGATCTGGATCGCAACGATCGCTTCTGGGTCACGCACAAGGGCAGCCCGTTTCCCACTGTGGCAGAGGCCATACAGGAGGAACTGGAGTCCTATCGCAACTCCGAGGAGGAGATCAAGCGACTCAAGACCTCAATGGGCATCGAGGGCGAATCGGAGATTGCCTTCTCGCTGGTCAATGACACAACTGCGCTGCTGACGAGCGCCGTCAATTCGCTGCCGCAGCTCATGGAGAAGAAGCGTCTGATCGACATGCACACGAAGATCGCCACAGCAATACTGAACTGCATCAAAGCGCGCCGCCTGGATTCCTACTTCGAGATCGAGGAGAAGATCATGTCCAAGCAGACGCTCGACAAGCCGCTGCTCGAACTGTTGCGCGACAGCGACTTTGGTCAGCCGGAGGACAAGTTGCGGCTCTACATCATCTACTATATATGCGCACAGCAGCTGCCCGAGTCGGAGGCGGAACGTTTACGCGAAGCACTCCAAGCTGCTGGCTGTGACCTGACTGCCTTGGCGTACGTGCAGCGCTGGAAGTCCATAATGAATCGATCGCCCAGCATTAGCCAGGCCACGCAGTACGAGGGCGGCGGCACACGCACCGTTTCCATGTTCACCAAGCTTGTCTCGCAGGGCAGCTCCTTTGTCATGGAGGGCGTCAAGAACCTGGTGGTCAAGCGGCATGTAAGTATCTATATGAGAGAGAGAGGGAGTGAGAATGGATTACTATAAATACTTTGCTGTCCCTTTTAGAACTTACCTGTGACCAAGATCACGGAGCAAGTGATGGAATGCCGCAGCAATGCAGAGACCGACGACTATCTCTACTTGGATCCCAAGCTGCTGAAGGGCGGCGATGTGCTGCCCAAGAATCGCGCACCATTCCAGGACGCAGTCGTCTTTATGGTTGGCGGCGGCAATTACATCGAGTACCAGAATCTGGTCGACTTCATCAAGCAGAAGCAAACGTCCAATGTGCACAGGCGCATCATCTATGGCGCTTCCACGCTGACCAATGCGCGACAGTTCCTCAAGGAGCTCTCGGCGCTGGGCAGTGAGATACAGACGCCTGGAACGAGTTAGGAGCGACTGCTTAGCTTTCACTGCTGCTGAGAGGAGGGCGACTTAGCTGTCGGTGTGTGGCATCTTCTTATATAAATATATATATATACACTTATATTTAAGCATATCCAAAAATAAATGAAATGCAAGGCAAAAAAAACGTAACGAAACCACAAACAATAATAAAAACAAAGTGAACGTGGGCAATTACTCGAAACTTGACGCGTAATCCCCGAAGGACAACAAAAAACAAGCAAAAACATGCGTAGCACAGCGTGTTCAACAAGCTGCACCAGATGCTGGACAGTTCGCAGCGAGTGATCGAGAGAGGAAGAGAGAGCTGGGGAGCTGTGCAATTGCATTCTAGGCACCCATTAACACCAACTTGGCAACGCTTTGATGGACAGCTGACAGACAGCAGTCAGCAGCAGTCACCGACGGCTGACGACAACAATTATGGGGCGACAACAATGCTATGCGCGACACTGCAACACTGCAACACTGAGGCATTGCGGCACTTCGGGGACTGAGCCCTTAGCAATTAACACCGCCGCTCGAACTATGAATGGGACAGCTACAGTGACTCCAAAACTACATCCAACGGCAGCAACTTGAGCAAGTCTAAAGATAGTCCAAGGAAGGGCTAACTTCTAATAGCTTTTAAGTAATGGGTATATTAGATTTAAAATATGCTACATATATGTATAAATATGTTAAATGTCGAGAAAAACTCCTATCCAAATATTTGTTAATTTTTACATTTTATATTCCTATTCAAAATTTGTTTAACAATATTTATATTTTTAAGCTTGTTAATGAAATGTATGTAAGAGATTTGCTGCAAATACTAATTACTAAATTAAATTATAGAATTATTTATTTAAGCTATATATATACATATATATAACTACATTAAAGTACATATATTTAGATTTATTCAAGAATTATCATATATGTACTTATTTATAAATATATTGATGTTCTTCCTAAAATATATATTTGATGATTGGCCAGAGTTTAAATTACAAATTATGAATGCAAGTTTAAAATGGAATTATATTAATCAAAATTTTATTATACAAAAATTTCTTTTGTGTTTAAATTTAATAAGCAACATTATGTATATAAATTATATATGTGTTAAAATTCTTAAAGACATACACAAGTACATTTATAATTTTGTTAAGCTCTGCATTATTTGCATACATAAAATATATATAATGTACTGTAATGTACTGTTAAATATATAAAATCATTCTATGTAATACAAAAATTATATATAATTTTTTATAACAATATAATCAAATTTGTTTATAAAAATATAATAAAATTTCTTTGTAAAACAAAATATGTTGATTTTTTTTTTTTTTATATATACTAAATATATAATTTCCTTGTTCCATATTAAATTTTGAAGAGAAATCTAAGAATTATTAAAATCTAGTATTTATTAAAATCTAAAAAGTTTCTTATACTTTTATTTTATTCAATTTATAATAAGTCAAGATTCTATATGATATTAAATATTCAGAGAAAATACAAAATTATATTAAATAAACTTTTAAGTAATTGTTTTTTCGACTTTAATTTTAGAGCAAGATAATCAAGAGGATCATCGTTATTGAACTCACTAAATCTTCTCATTGTGAACAATTTAAATTTATTATACTTTGCATTCGTGCCGTTTAAATCCGGGAGTGTGTTTGTTAACGAAAATTCGATTGCAACAGAAACCTATATATAGACATCACGAACCTTATTTATGACAGTTCAAAAACACTAGAAAGAAGAAGAGAAACAGAACCAATGGCAAGTGTTGCTGAAATCCTCTTCTATTTATAGACCTTATCACATTTTGCTAACCAAGCGAAAACGTCAATCAATTAGTTAATTTGAATCTTGTTAAGTCAGTTCATTTTTTTTTTTTTTTTGTATCGCCAAGAATTATT
Organism: Drosophila aldrichi; assembly: GCA_035045965.1. Lineage (NCBI taxonomy): Eukaryota > Metazoa > Arthropoda > Insecta > Diptera > Drosophilidae > Drosophila > Drosophila aldrichi. The sequence goes on from JAWNOM010000146.1 coordinate 117,252, forward strand.
GTTTAGAGCAGAAAAGACGAATCAGAAGAAAAGAAAATATTGTTGGGAATATAAATATATCAAGCCATTTTTTTTTTTTTTTTTCGTTCGTTCTCAACATTTCAGTTGGCTAATTAACACTTTACGTAAATCAGAATTGATGGCCATGTTGAAAGCGGCCCAAAAAAAAAGATGACGATGATCGCCATGATGATGCTAATGGTAATGCTAAAGATGATGATGATGACGATGTGCTTGATGGCGATGATAATTCATGGAGCGCTACGTTTAAATATTGGTTTTGCTTGGGTTGAGTTGATCCGAGCTGAGCTGAGCTGATCTGGGTTGGGTTTTGGGTTTTGGGTTACTGCGGCGGTGGCGGTGGCGGCGGCGGCTACCCGTGGCTACAATTTAAATGTTAACATAAACAAGAGCAATTTAACAAAAGCAACGGCCCCAAATCCCAAACAGAAGATGAACACCAAAAAAAAAAAAAAAAAACTGATTTCACGGGTGGTCCAAAAAGATGCGCTCAAACAAATCATAAAATCGTATGAAGCAAAAAAAAAAAAAAAAAAGTCTACAGAAACTAACAACGCAACATGAAAGAAGAAATGCTACTCGTACCAGCCATGAATCGATTATGTGGCCACTGTATATACATATACCTCGCTATATACATATGTATAGATATTTGTATGTGTGCGTGTGTGTAAATATTGTTGAAGCAGCACAGCGCAAAGGTAGCTGAAAAATGGTCAGAGGCAAACGATTCCCACATTCCTGCTGCGAAACATAATGGCCGCCGCCTGTCGTCGTCTTCAGCAAGCCACACACACACACACACATACACAAGTATATATACATATATATAGGCAGTCTTACATATGTACGTACATATATCATAATCTTAACAACTCTTAACAAGGCTGAACAAATTCCAAAATTCGAAGAGCCTCGTCAGCGAGCCCCCAACAACAACAACAACCACAACAACAACCACAACAACAACAACAACATGAACAAAAAGCACAGCCAGTCAGACGTCCAGCAGCAGAAGAACAGCAAACGCCACAAAGACTACAAAATGAAGTGGATGCACACACACACAGCACACACACACAAGCACACACGAGCAGCTGGAGTGAGAGGCGCATGAATGGAGTCCAAGTGCAGCAGCCATAAACCTTTTAGCTCTTTGGCTCAAACTTTTGACTCTTGAGTTCGATTTTGGAGTCGGGCGCAGATTGTCGAACTGCTCGAAGAGCAGAACTTCAACAGAGATCTAAAGAAGCTTATATAGTAATACAATACTATAAAATATAGTAATAATAAGTAAATCTAAAAATGTAATGCAATGAATTTACTATAAAATTCAATTCAAGGAAATTATTATTATTATTTATTTATTTTTTTTTTTTATTAAATTTACCTTTTTAATGAGTCAGAGTAAAATAATATTAGATTGCAAATTAAATCATTTTTGCATTTAGTATATTAACATACATATACAGTTTAGGAATATACATATTTTTTTGATATAAAAATAATATTTGAATTTATGTATCTACAGCTTTTTTCATTTTTTATATATATATATTTTTTTATATATTTATTTTTTTATCATTATTATTACTTTTTTTTATTTTTAGAGTGAATATGGGGAAAAGTTTTTGTAAATTTAATCCATTGCTTTACTGGCTGTATAGCATACAAAAAAAAAAAAAATAAAATAAAATAAAAAAAAAATAAAATAAAGTTATTTAAAAATGGTTCAATAAAATAATAATCTCTGAAGCTATTGTCATATAATTCTTAATAGTTTAATATAATGTGGAAAAATACTTGCACCTGTAGCTCTCAAACTGAATAAAGGAAAAACTAAATTATTAAACACAAAATTAAAAAAAAATATATATATATAAAAAAAAATTTTTAATTATTTAAATGAATTTTTGCTTTGTAATTTTCAACTAAAAATAAAATAAAATCTTTAAACTAGCCAAGGCATATATAGACAACTTGGCTTCTAGGTTCCAGTTGCTTCTAATAAATGCTGCTCAAACTGTTTAGACTCTCAAACTGTTGCGCTGAGACATCTTCGAGCTGTGAATCATTCACATAATATTTGCTGTTGTTGTTGTTGTTGTTGACTTTTGTGTGTTATCCTTGTCAGCATTTAGTTGTTAGCTGGATCCGCTGCTGCTGCTGCTGCTGCTGCTGCTGCCGTTTGGCTTGTTGCCACCTTTGGTGGTCCGCTGTGGCATGTTAATTAATCAAACAAATAATAACAGAGACGTCCAAACGAGCCGAAACGGAGTGAAGAAAAACTAAAGCAGGCCAAATATTTGCCGGCTGAAGGCTCAAAGAACAGTCAGCAGGAGCTGGAAGGAGCTGCTGCTGTTGCTGTTGATGCTGTGGCCTGTTTGCCTTTGTTAGCGGCTTGTTAGCAACAACAACAACAACAACAATATATACATATATCTTCTCTCTCTCTCTATATATATATATACAAATTGAAAAGATGATGCTTCATGGCTTTTGGCCATTTCCTGAAATCATAAAAAAAAACGACAACAAACGAAAAAGAAGATGAAGACGAAAGAGAAGAAGAAGCAGCAGAAGCACACACACACACACAGCCGCAACGCGTTGCGTGACGCATCAGCATGGCCTGGCCACGCCCATTGCCAGCCAAAGCTCGCATCATTAAAATGCAGCACAGAAATGCAGCAATACTACATAACTGTGCTGGAGCTGGATCAACAGATATTCCAGCTCTCGGGTTTGGGTTGTCATTATCCTGCCGCAGTCGCAGTCGCAGTCGCAGTTGTTGCTGTTGCTGTTGTTGCCGCAGGCTTTCCACAGGCCGCGCCTAATGGCCAGCAACAACAACAGCAACAGCACGACGGCAGCAGCTGCCGCTCCCCGAAAACAGCTTCATCAAACATAAACAAACACACTGACATCGTTCGACTGACCAATGCTGCCCCGGCAACTCCCCAACTCAACGGCGGGCGAGCACAGTGGGCCGTAGCTGATCAAATTGAAGATAATTTAATTTTTACAATAATATAAAGAGCTGAAGACTTAATATAATTTAGCATTAGAATTAATTTTTCTTTAAATTATAATTATATATATTTTATTTTTATTTTGGTTTATTGAGTGTAGAAACAATACAATCAGATATAGTACTTTAACAACACATTTATGTATATATATTTTATATAAATAATTTTTATATATTTTCATATAACTAATGGAAGCCAAATATTATATATTGCATACTTTGAGGTGCATAGATACTAAGAATTTGTTTATTTATGTAGATAAATTATAGCTAAAATTTACTTTAATAATAATAGAGAAAAAAGATTCTAAAATATATGAAAATAAAAAATTATATAAAAACAAAAATGAACGTGAAAGTAATCGGAATCTTTCTGAAGGCATTTTAATATGCTTAACATTTCTTTATTTAAATCTTCAATTTATGTTCAATCTTTTCTATTCATTGTCATACAAGAACTTCACAACATTTTCAGCAATTCAACACACTGTTTGCCACACTGTGCTTGGGCATGGACTGCATATAGAACCCACAACGACGATGACGACGAAGTTGCTTTGCTTTACGATCGCGTATCTCAAGTTTATCGCTTCATTTTCCATGTTTTATGCGCAATTTATGCCGCGTGGTCCCAGCCACCATCTCCGTTTGGACGGCATCTCAGCCAGCCTCGCTCTGCATCCTCTCTCTCTCCACGCCACTCAGCTCCACTCGGCTCCACTCAGCATCATCTGTCTCGCCGAGGCTCAGGTTGGGCTCGGGCCAACGCTGACGCTGTTCTGGCTGCGATTGCACGCACCGCTTTGTCTGCCAGTCGTCAACGCTAGAAGATTCATTCGCATTTATGCCACATGTGCAGTCCGCACACACACACACACACACACACACATGGAGAATGTACCTGGCTGTGGCAGCCTTTCAGCTTCATCCTCGCTCGCTGCCTCCATAAGTAATTTTGTTTGCCTCGATTTCTTGCTCGTTTCATTTTCGTGCATAATAATGTTGAACTTACATGCAGTTACCTCACACATACACACACACACACGCACACACATATTAAGTTCAGACTGTAATTGGGTTACGCTTGAAATGATTGACAAAGTAGCTCAACATTTAGAGTTCAGCTCCGACTTAGTTTAGCTTAACTAAACTTGAATAAATTTGCAATTTGCAGAGCTTTATAAAATTTGTTAAAGGGAATTATGGAAATGGTATAGAGATATGCCAAAGTCTTTAAAATAATTTATAATGTACAGGAAACATGCTCCTTTAGCATATTGATAGAATAAACTTTTCAATAAGACCTCGGGCCACTTGGTCCATTTATTATTAGATGTTAGATCAGAGTTCCCTCTATATCCATAGCACATAGAAAGATTTAAAGTAGCTTAGCGTTGAGTACGCCCGACTCCTGCCTATATTCGAGTACGCCCGACTCCTGCCAATATTTATTCTCTTTTTGTACGGTCATTAGGACTGCTAATCTAGTGGCCACCCTCGTTGAAATTTGTTGTGCAATAAAAATAATTTTTATAGACCTTTACATTCCATTACAAAAACATAAAATTCCTTAAGCAAATCGATTTTTAGCTTCAGCTCAGTTTTGTTCTGGATCAAACGCGAACAAAAGTCGCTCACACGAAATATTCTGGCAGAGAGACACGCCCCCAGATTCTGTCTCTTCAAATGTCGCCCCTTCTGAATTAGCCACGCCCCCTGTTCACTCACTCGCTCTCTCTCTCTCTCTCTCGCGCCCTTTCTATTGATATTCGTTTCTCTTACCTGTTCAACCTTTTTGCCTATGGGCAATTAGCTAACCGCTTTGTGAGGCAATTAACCCGCGATTAATGGGCACACACACACATTCACGGAATTTGTTAACCGCCTTTGGCCCTTTGGCTCCCCTTCGACTTCTTTGTTTGTGTACGCGGTATAAAAATTGTATTTTTATGTTTTGTCAGTGTTTATAATTAATCACCTGTTGTATGCAGTCGTCGATCCCCTCACTCCAACTCCCTCTCTTTCTCTCTCTCTGTGTGTGTGTAGCGCCATTAGCGCCGGCTTTCCTTTTGGGTTCGTTTCTAGTTCTATAATTTGCCCTCCACCTGATGCGCGCTTTGATGTCTTTATTTACTAATTTCCCGCTTATCATTTGGATGTTTTGTAAATTGAAACATTTTCACTAATTGCCTTGAAAATTATTTGTTGCTGCAACAGCTGCTGCTGCCACTGCTGCTGCCTCACACTCGAGTGCACTTTGACCCCGTCTCCTGAACCCCCCCGCAGGCTGGCAGAACAATTAGAAGGCACTGCACGGCAATCGCCAACATCCGGTCACTCACTAACTCAAAATTGAAAATTATGTGGGCGACGTTTTTCCAGGAAAAAACACGCACAAAACACAAAACTTCGACTTCGACTCTGACTACGACTTTGACTTTAGAGTTGGAGTTGGAGTTGGAGTTGGACTTGGATTGTGACTCTTGACCATGTTGAGCATGGGGCCAAGTCAAAGCCATTAACTTGAACTTCGATTACACTGGACAGCCAGAGGTTAGCTAGAAATTAAGGTAGCAGAGCGAGCTTTGTGAGTTAAGTTAAATTTTAAGAGGATCAAAAATATCGAGTATTAAGGAGTGAGAAAGTATAATAATGCCTAGATTTGTTTTTTTATACCCTGAACCCATTGAAAATGGGAAATCAGAGAGAGAGAGAGAGAGAGAGAGAGAGAGAGAGGGCAAAAGAATAAACTTAAATAAATATATAGAGAGAGAAAAGAAAGATGACAAAATAGATAGACAGACAAAGTGAGTGAGAGAGAGAGAGAGAGAGAGAGAGAGAGAGAGAGAGAGAGGGAGAGAGAGAGAGAAAGAGGGAGAGAGAGATAAAGAGACGGATAGAAAAAAAGAGACAGAGAGATAGAGACAGAAAAATGTAAATAATCGTATGCATATATAGAGCAAGAAAGAAAATAAAAGAATCTAATTTTTGTCTATAAGGATCTCATACCATATTCTTTATATATGTATATTCTACATAAACATATACATTACATATATTATTATCGATTATAAATATAATACAATGCATGCAGGACAAGCCTGAGCCATAAAGCAGACCATCAATAAGTCTCTCCAATTAATTTATTAAATCAATGAATATACTATTTAAAACTTGGCTTGAGAGATATGTTCTCAAAATTAAAGTCAGCGAAAAGTCAAAGATGAAGAGATATATACACTAATATATACACTAAAAATAAATTTCATTAAATTATTTTTTATTTACATAATATATTTCCCTCTAAGTCGTATCATCCAATAAATCACATCAGCTATACATTTCAACTCTTTTTCTCCGGCCGGCCCTCAACTCTGTTGCGTAGTGTTGCGCGCGCAGTTGGATAATTCTTTTCGGAGAGTGGAGGACAAGCCTGGCTTGCCGGTCTTAAGACTCATCAGCGTCTTTTGTTTTTATGCTCGTAGCGCCGCCTGCCGCCTTTGGCCTGCCAAAACAATTTTACAATACTTGACAAAAGTTGTGCGGCAATCGCTGTAAGTGCAGCAGTGTCCACCTCTATGCCTAGAGCCCTGCCCCTCGGCACCCCTCGCCCATCGACTCGATACAAGGCACAAGAATTTTAAGTGAGCTGCGACTGCAAACGCGTCTGCCAGTCTGCAGAGTTTTTGAGAGCTTGTCGTTGTTGTTGTTGTTGTTGTTGCTGTTGTTGTTGTTGTTGTTGCTCATCCTCCTCAACGTTGTTGTCGTTGTTGAATTGAAAATGCATTTTTCATGATGTTGTTGCTGCTGTTGTTGTGGCGTTACAAGTTGCAACAGCAACAGCAACTGCAACAGCCAGAGCCAGAGCCAGGCTGGAAATGGATATGGAAAAGGAAAATAATGAAGCTGGCATAGACAAACGGACGCCGAGGCGCACGATTTGCTTGTAAAAGGCAAAAGACGTTGAGACAGGCAACAAAACGCAAATTAAGCCAGCCAAATTAATTGAAGTGATGCGCAGGCATAAAATCACCAACAGCAGCAGCAGAAGCAGCAACTGTTGCTGCAAGACCAACAGCAACAACAACAACAACAACAACTAAATCGACAAACATCCGCTGACAAGGCATTTTGTACTTACAAGTCATTATCACCAGCTTCATACGATCGCCATTCACTGATAAGCCAATGCTGCCACTGTCCCTATCCCTGTCTCTGTCTCTCCTTCTCTCCCTCTCCCTCACTCTGTCACTATCAGCGCTGGCATCGACAACATCAAAGCCAGCATAAAAACGATAACGAGGCAAACGAGACAAACAGAAAAACAAAAACGAGAGCAACAACTGGTGGCAGCAACTGTTGCCCGTTGCCAGCAACTGTTGCACGTTGATAATGATGTCATTTGGCATTTATTTACGAGCCCATAGTCAATGCTAAACGAGCTCTAATTTACATTTATGAAGCTGTTCTACGCACGCACCCAGCACAGAGACTCTCTGTCTTACTCTCTCTCTATCTCGCTCCCTCTCTCTATGTGTGTCCGTGCTAAGCCAGCAGCTATCCACTCAAGCTGCCACCGAGCTACCCTCAATCCTCTCCTGAACCACTCGCCCTTTTCAACTGCTCCTGCTCCTCCTCCTCCTCCTCCTGCTGCTCCTGCTCCTCCTCCTTCTGCTACTGCTGCGTGTGTGTCCCAAGTTTTGTTGCTCTGGTTGTTGCGGTTGCCGTTGATCGTTGCGCATTGTTGATAAGATCGAAATCGCAGCGCCTTATTGTCGTCTCTATCTACCTCACTCTCTCACTCTCCCTCTCCCTCTCCCGCTCTCTGTGTGCACAACAAAAAGCAGCCACTGACAGTCACTGGCACAGGAGCTGCAGCAGCAGGATATAAAAAGAAAAAAGAGCAGACGAGAAACGAGATCAACTAAGTGATTCAAAGTACAAGTGCATAAATTACAGATAACGATACGTGTTTGCGATTTGCGAGTGACTGAGAGTGTGAGAGACGAGGGCAGAATGGAAGGGAGGGAGAGTAAGGAATAGGGAGGAAACGGCGAAAAGCGAGAGTCGCAGAGAATACCAGAGTGCAGCATCTAGAAAAGGAAAAGTTCACTAAAGACAAATAGTAGCAAGCGGTGCTAGTAAGTAGATAGATGTATACTTTGGCATATCTATAGATCAGTAGAGGATAAACAAGAATAAAATATATATATTTCATAGATAGAGATAAAATCCATAATAGCTTTGTTTCAATTGATAGATCGATACATTTTTGGGTATGCTACGATCTACATATATAAATAATTAGCTATGATCGAAATATAGATCGGTATATCGGCCTATCGATTGATTATTATTATGAATTACTGATTGAAAAGTGGTGGAAAGTCCATAGATTGATGACCAGATTCATTGGTAGATGAAAAACTTTTCAGAAAATTAAACGGAATGAGAATGAGAGTAAATGCAAAAGCCCATTTGTACATCCCATCCCGCTAGCAATGTATATAAAAGTATAAGTATAAGTATAAATTGTTAAATTCTTAAGGGAAATCCGAATACAGACAGAGATAAATTGATTCCTTGTCAGTCTAGCCTTGGCACATTTACAGGTCAATTTAAACACTGATATAGTTAACTAATCTATTAACTTCAATAACTCCCAAAACTTGCTCAACTCTTCGAGAACTTCGCTTCGCTCAGATCTTTCGGCTAAACGAAATTGCTGATTAGCTTTATAGGTGGGCTGTCGTTGGGTTCTGTTCAGTGTTTGTAGTTCGTTTGATTGTTGGGGCTACTTAGACAACTAGTTAGTGCTCTGTGTGTGCCACCCAATCGAAATGTTGATCAAAATTCAAAGAATCCTTTGTGCTGAGAGCATTGTTACCGCTGCATGAAATTCCAAGTATTGCATGCCCAGGCCAACAATAACAACAACAACAACAAGAGGAAGAACAACAACCTATTATAAAGCAATCCTCTCGACTGTTTGGTTATTTACTCTCTTGCTTCCTCTTCTCTCTCTCTTTTTTTTTTGGCTGCTCTCGCTTGGTGGTCAGCAAATGAAGTCATAAAATTTTCAGCGTGCCAAAGCCAAAAACGACGCCCAAAAAGAGTCTGTGGCGAGGCTGCTTTTCTTCTTCCTCTTCTTCTGTCTCTCTTTTTCTGTACGGTAGGCCCAAAGCTGCCATTGATGATGAAGATGATGATGGGCCTCGGCTGCTGCTGCTGCTGTGGCTGCTGCTGCTGCTGGACCAGAGACTCCAGACCTGGCCAATTCTTAGGCCAACAATCACACAAACTTCACGATGTCGGCAACTCCTTCAGATACAATGATACAATATTATTATGCTCGACCAGGCGCTCAGTTTCAGATTGAAATCAAAGCGAGTGTGTGTGTGTGTGTGGCTGGAGAACAATTCAGCATTGTTTTGGCCATTGCTGCTGGGGCCACCCAAAAAGTTATGATTAAGTTATGCTGTTCGGCTGCTCTTCGCAAATAGCCAAAACATGACTAAGCACAACCCAAGGGACAGGCAGGGGGAGCACAAATAATAATAATAAAGATAAACACCAAACATATTTGGGATCTAACTGTGTGCAAGACAACTTTGTATGCTTAATGAAGACACCAGAATGAGAATTACCTAATTATGGTTAAATTAATATAAATATAAATAATGTAGGCTAATCTCAGTTGCGGCATCGATAACAATGGACTATCAGAATATGTATAAATGAATTTATGTTTATGTATGCCCTAATTAATTACGTACAGTAATTTATTTGATTGTACCTAGAATGGTTAACTATCAAACATGTGCGATCTAAATATTCGATTATTGATCATTTCAGAGATCTTTCTCTGGCCTGCATAAAGACTGTGAAGGACATCTAGATGTCTATTAAAAATATATATAGGGAAGTTTTTGTACACCTTGCTTTAAATAGATCTCTAGCGATTGTCGACTAACTACCGATTGACTCTCTGGCGACGCTGAAGAAAACTAATCGGTAATCGAATCTAATAAAGTCGAATCCATTGCTCATTTATCATAGATTTTTAACCAAAAGAGGTATTTAAATATGTATATTTATGAGGAATTTGACAGAGAATTCTTTAAGTTTTAAAATAAATCTCTCTCTGTCTTCCTCTTTCTCTGTCTCTGCCTGTCTCTCTCTCTCTGTCTCTATCTCTCTCTATCTGTATATCCATCTCTACCTCTGTCTCTCTCTCCATCTATATCTTAGTCTCTATCTCTCTCTCTCTCTCTCTCTCTCTATCACTCTCTCTCTCTATCACTCTCTCTCTCTCTCTCTCTCTCTCTCTATCACTCTCTCTCTTTTTCTATCATTCTCTCTCTCTCTCTTTCTCCCTCTCTTTATCCTATCACATGCAACTCCATTTATATATAAAATTTCTTCCTAAACACTTATTAGATTTTGCAGTGGCGCCATCTATGGGCATTTGACTAGCAAGATATGCCATATCACAATACCCTTTAATTTGCGTCCATTAAAAAACATTTATCAACTAATTAATATTAAAAACTATTTATTTAGCTCAATAAGAGCCTTGCATATACAATCTTAATGTTTCGGCTCGATTGCATTGTCCATGCTTAGCTTAAGCCGCGAGTGATAAACAAGCTAAGCACAACAACGAAGCAACATTAACAAGTACAGTATTAAAAGTTAAGAAAACAACAAAAAGCAAAAATCAACGAACATCATATCAAGCTGAGCGAGCTGCAAACTTTCTCACGGTTGATGCCACCTGACGCCTGAACCAGAGCCAGAGCCAGAGCCAGAGTCAGAGCTCGAATCTTGAGCCTGAGTCGGCCCGGAGTCTGGGCCTGCGATATCGGAGGAGCTTGGTTCCCAAAAACGAACTCAGACTGCCTGCATAATTTTCAATGAAGACATCTGTCAGCGAAAATGTTTCAGGCGTTTTGTTTATGGCATTTAAAGCAAAGCTGATTTTTATTACCAACAACAACAACAACAGCTACAATAATAAGGAAAGCCACACGCGACGACATGGTCCTCCAACATCATTGACACATCGTACGCAAATTAAAAACATCTTCGTCTCGCATCATAAAAAAGCTAAAAAAAAATCTAAAAAAGAAGAAATCGAGTCTCTGTCTCCCTTTGCGTCTCTCTCTCTCTCTCTCTCTCTCTATCTATCTCTCTCGCTCTGCAGCTCTCTGCTCGAGGTCAAAAGGACGCGTCCCATTCGACGCGATCTGTGGCATGAAAGCAGTTAAATGAAACACCGCTAAATTGTCGACCGCCCGCGTTATGCCGCTACCTATCTCTTTCGCATTGTATCGCTGTCCCACTCGCACGCTCGCTCGCTAACTCGCTTTCCGCCTGACGGTCTATGGTTAATCAGGCTCATTAGGTGGCCTCTCATTTATATACAAAATTACGAACATGGCCCGCAAATTTTTGTGGTCCCTGAAATGTGATTAAGTTATTTTGTGGCTTTCGCATACACACACACACACGCACACACACACGCACACTCTCTGAGTGAGATAGTAAGGAGCGGGTTTTCGAACGCTCCATTAACCGTAATTAAGGTATTCTTTTGCCTGCGCTTTCTTTTTGTTGTTGTTGTTGTTGTTGGGCCATCCTTGCTGTTTGGTCTTGTTTCTTCTTTATTGGCTTATAGCTTGTTGTTGAAAACTTGAGACACAGCCAAGACACACACACATACACATCTACGGCCCTCTCTGTGTGGGGCATGGCACAAGCAGCAGCGAAGCTGAGCCACGACTCGCTGGCCGCCTCCTGCTCGCTGCCCGTTCCCTGCTGCCCGTTGATCACTGCTAATGTCTACAGTTCAAATTATTTTTGGAGCATCTTGATGTGAGACGAGCAAATAAATGAAATGTTTTCGCAAAGATACAAATTAATTATAAAATATTAGTAGAATAGGCATAGTGTGAGGTCTGCTAAAGAAATATACCAAGATTTCGATTCTAGATTTTTCCTGATTAAGCTGCTCTTTGGTTAATACTCTGACCCTTAACTTATGCTAATAAGTTCTATGAGAAACTGGAAACTGGAGTATAGAAGCTAAAATAAAAGAACAGGCTGATGATGCTGCGGCCTTCGTATTTCACAGGACTCTACTCTTGATACTGCTTCGAGTTCTCTAACTTGAAGAGGCTTATGAAATTGAGAGATGCAACTTAAAACTTTAAAGAGGATCATTAAAAACTTTTTTTTAGACTATTTTTACCAGATAAATTTTGTTGTGCTTATAGATTATTTTATACATCTTTTTTTTTAGCTAGAAGAATAAAAGAAAGCTTAGAAAAATGGTTAACAGAGATAAACGAAAATCGCAAATATTTAATATTTTTTGTATATTCTTTTATTCCGCTCTTTATCTTTTAGATGAATTTAAAGATTTTTCTTCACTTCAATATTCCTTTTTTCTCAGTGCATTTGGGCCAACATTTTGACCTCTTTGGTTATTATTTATGGAGCTATTAGTAAACTGTGTGAACATATTTGCTTCTATAAAAGTACACACATACACACCCATTCACACACACCCATACACACACTCACACACCTATACACACTCACACACACGTAGAAGGACCGCACAGGGCTACAAATTGCCTTAAGCCCCGTTTTTTTGGCAGTTTTTTTTTCTCTCTCTCTCTTCTGGTTTTGTTGCATTTTGCTTAACCGAAACTGATTTAATTTTTACCTCGGCTTTCAATCCACTCTTGGCCAGAGTTGTAGCCAGAGCCAGAGCCAGGACGGGCCACAGGCACCCAAAAATAAAAAAATAAGAAGAGAAAAAAAAAACAACGCCCCAGCGCCCAACTTGATGAGTTAATAGGAATCGAGTTACATTCCAGGCAAGCAGCTCGCTGCACGGTCCCTGCTCGTAAGCCTACTCCTGCTGCTGCTGTTGCTGTTGCTGCGGCTGCTCCTCCTCCTGCAGCTCCTTCTGCTCCTGCGTTTGGCGTGGCCCGCACATGTTGCGCTACATTTTTTATTGCCGCCGCTGCTGCTGCTGCTGCTGCTGCTGTTGATGATGGGCGCTTGAATGGACGACGACATGGACATGGACATGGTCGTTTGATGCCACTCGCTCGCTACCCTCCCCGCCTACTCCGCCCAGCCCCCAGCTCAGCGTGCGTGTGTGTGTGTGTGTGTATTGGAGTATTGACAGATTTAATTAACTCATCCGCAGCTTAAGCAGACATTTTGTTGTTAGCCAAGTTATCCTTTTTTGCCTGTTGCTCCTTTCATACATATAGAATGCATATGTGTATGTATATGAATATATATAGAGATGTATATTTGTATGTATGCCCGGACAGACATCCGGTGTCGTATGTTGCTCGCACTCGTATCTCTTTCGTTTGATAATTTCCGTTTTTCAACTTGAATGAACCATCGTATGAGATGCCGCTGCACAGTGGCACATAAATGACGTATATCGATTGATATATCGATTGACGTATATGAAATGAAGTTAGCTATTTACTATACCTATCGATAGCTGAGTGATAACAATCTAATTTCGATGTAAACTAAATTATAATATGTTATCGATTTGAAAATACATCGATTAATATCTGCATTATTAATTTCATCGAACTAGAAGCTTTGTTTACCTAAAATCTTAGTTAAATACATACAAACAGCATATCAATTTGTTGTATAGCGATATATTTATCGATAAGCGATATACATTAATCGTGTACAAAAATGTTTTATATTTTTTTAATTTCTTTTTTATATTCTCTTCCTTTGTATTGATAATTATTATTTTGAGCACTCAATCGACAACTTGGCCCCACTGTGCGGTAATCGTTACCAATTGTTTGGTTATTTTCCTTAATTTTTTTTTTTTTGTGATCTATCGTAACGCATCTAAAACAAATATCAAATGAGCCATGCAAAATGCCGCCAAAAGGTTCCACTCAAGGATCTTTGCTTTAACCCTTTCTCTCAGCTAACAGCCTCCTCCTCCTCCTGCTCCTACTCCTCCTCCGGCTCTTGCGCCTAATACAAACAAAGCGAAGACAAAAGCTGTGCGGCGCGTTTTGATCGAAAGTTGATTGAGGAGCCAGTCTGCGACACAAAGTCTGCCCAAGCCGTGGACCAACACGGCTAATCTGCACTTGGGCTCGAAGCTTGGAGGCTTGTTAGCATCCACAGCAGCAGCAGCAGCAGCAGCAGCAACAGCAGCAGCAGCAGCAGCAGCTCTTGCGGCCTTTGTCTTAAGCTAAAGACCCCAGACAATTAGTGCGAAGCGAAATTTGAATAAAGCGACATTTATTTGACAGCCCGTCAAGAGTCTGTCGGCAAACTATAAAAAAAAATTAAAATTCAAATGTTGAGCTGCTCTGTATGTATGTGTATGTGTATGTGTGTGTGTGTGTGCCTGTGTATGTTTAAGATTCAAGCAAAAACAACTTTGTTTGATTTCATGCGAATTGTGCTTTGCATAAAGTGCAGCCATGTGGGAAAATTATTTTTTCGGCATGCCATGTGATCAATGTGTGTGTGTGTGTATAAAGACATATGCATATACATATACATACATATAATATATATATATACATCTAAAATATCTAAGCATATATGAATATGATAAACAGCGGCATTTTCCATGCGGCAATGGAAAATTTTTTCAAAGACAACAAGTCGCCAGCAACAACAACAACAAATTATCGTTGCGGCAAGTAAACAAAATTAATTAAATGACATGAATTTGACGTGACAATGTTTTTTTTTTTCAGTTTATTTATTTTTCAGTTTTTTGTTTTTGTATTTTTGTTGATTTGATTGCTCAACATTCGGCTGGTTGCAGCAGACTTCAACGAGCCAACAACATCGTTAGCATCAGAGCTTTTCGAGTTGAAGCCTCGTGCCAGACGTTTGCAACTGCAGCAGCAACAGCAGCAACAACAACAACAACAACAACTGCAGCAGCCGATGACGACTTGCAACCAGACATGCTGCAGACAATTGCTTGTGCAATTATTCATACTCTTCTCAAATGGGGCATATGCAAATGTGTATGCAAAGTGTGCAACAAACTGAAGTTTTTTTTTTTTTATGTAATGTGATAAATAAATAAAAAATAATTGGTTGCTATTTGTGAATTGTTGTTGTGAGTTATATACTTATATGTCTTGAAATAATTATTAAGATATAATTATATTTTATATTATTACTCATTAATTTCTTTTATTAATAATTACTAACAAGAAAAGCTTAGGCTTAATATATAAGAAAATTATATTGACTTACTTAGCCATATATTATATATATATTGCCATATATTTTATTATATTATATTGACTTACTTAACTATCCACAAGAATAAAAATTTCTGCTTCAAAAAAATCTCAACATTTATTTTATATAATAAAATATGTATAAAGATAATAAAGGGAAAGTATTAAAGGGAACACAAATATTCAAAATATAGATTTTTGTTCAGCTTATGCTAAGTAGATGTAAATTTAGACTAAAGGCTTTAAAATACTTGTACATACTTAATTTAAACTACAATGCGGCTATTGAACTGAACAAAGTATTCAAATTTGAAATGGCTTTCTGAAATAAGATAAAAATCTCTCGCTCTCCCCCTTCTCTCTCTCTCACTCTATCTCTCTCTCACTCTCTCCCTCTCTCACTCTATATCTCTCTCACTCTATCTCTCTATCTCTCTCTCTCTCTCTCTCTCTCTCTCTCTCTCACTCACTCACTCTCTCCCTCTCTCACTCTATATCTCTCTCACTCTCTCTCTCTCTCTCTCTCTCTCTCTCTCACTCTATCTCTCTCTCTCGCGCTCTCACTCTCACTCTCTCTCTCTCATGTAAATTTAATTCAACATACGATTGACCTAAATAAGACTCAGTTAGTGTATATGGGAAACTTGTCTTTGATTTGATTTGGGCACAACTTTTGCTTTCTTGCCTCGGTGTGTTTGTACAAATTGTGTCTGAAGTTTTGTTTGCCTTGCATTCGGCACTGAGAGGCGGCTGGGCTGCAATTAAAATGCATGTTCAAGTTTTTTCGTGGCAAAAGTGTCCGTCTGTCCGTCCGTAGTGTCACTTCAATTGAAAGTTGCTTTGTGTTTTGTATCAATTCGTTTCTTTGACTCTTTCTCTCTTTCTCTCTCTCTCTCTCTGTCTGCCGGCTGCTGACAGTCGAGGGGTTTTCCTATGTGTTGCGTGTTTCTATTTTGCCAAATTAATATTTCTTGTTCATTAGTTTTATTTGCTTTAACTATGTGCGCTAATATTTCCTGCTTAGTAATTAAGTTTTGCCGCCGTCACCATAGCAGCAGCAGCAGCAGCAGCAGCCGCCGGCTGTTGTTGTTGTTTTCGTTCCGACACGCTCACCGAACAGGTGCAATGCGGCGTATGAGTAATCAGCCTGACCGGCTGACTGGCCGTTGGCTTGGCCTGCCTCTGGCTGGCCCTCTCTTGATTCCCACTTAATGCCAACACTTTTCATTTTTAATATTGAAAAATCGACGCTTATAGACCCAAACGACCAAACGCTAATGAATACGACTAACAGCAGCTACAACAACAACAACAACAACAGCAACAGCAACTTTTGCGCATTGCAGAAGCCAAATTGTCGCCATCAACTGCAGCTGAATTGTGCGACATCAAATCCTGTTATTTATACAAACTAATCTGGATTTTCCAACAACTGACTTCGTTGGAGCAAATCTCCATAGCAAAGTTGAGCTCAAGAGCAACTAGATATGCCTAAGATTTTGGATTATGTGTCTATAAATTAAGCTAAATATTTGTAATCAAACTGAATCGAAGAGATTGGTTAACATGGAAAAATATTTAACATTTGGAAATATATAAAATAATATGTATAGAAAAAAATATAAATGAAGTATAATATAATATATATTAACTCAGAATTATATGATTATTATAATTATTATATATAATTATTGTAATTTTATAATAATTATATTCAATATTTAAATTATTAAATTTACTCTCATTAAGATTCGACTTAATTAAAAATGTAAAAAAAATATTAAAAATAATCTGGTAAATATTTATAGTATTTAAATTCATAATATAAATATTTATACTACTTAATATATAGTACATTATATATATTAAAAAAAATTCTGTTAAATAAATATTTATATTATACAAATATATAATTTAAATATTTATGCATTATTAATATAAAACTAAACATAACATGTGCAAGTACATTTTTTTTAAATTTTAATTTTTTTTTTATCATCACAAATTTTGTTCTCCAACTGATCTTCCCTATAGGCATCTTCTTTTACTATCCCACTATACCAATATTATTACCAACTCAACAACAAATTTTTCACTGCTCAAAGATCATATTTGCTGCACTTCAGTCAACTTTTGTATGCAAATCTCAACAGCAGCTACTTAGCCAGATTGATTAGCTGCCAGAGATTAGCGAGGAACATGATCTTGAGAGCTGATATCGCGTCCACATAATGTACACACGTTGATCGACCGATTAGCACGTATATTGTCTGTGCGTGTGTGTGTGTGTGTGTGTGTGTGATCGACGGCAAACTGTTTGGCCTTTGAGTCGTGACAAGAGCCTTTCAACTTGGCTTCCATTCAAATGTCACTTGTAGTGCCATAACATTCACTTATTGCCCACGCGCTATGCACTCGACTCACACTTGGGCCACACAGCGAAACTGTGCCATAAATAACCGTAAGATACAAAATAGTACGAACAACAGCGGAAAACAGAAAAGTAAAGAGTGTTAACCGCAAAGCCGCAAAATACGAAAATAGACTTTTATTGTGATAGAAAACATGGGCGGACTGAGGTTGTGTTTGCTGCGGGGCGTGGCGGCTAATGCTAACCGATCTTGGTGTCTAAACGCGTTTGTGGCTTTAATTCACCATTAAGATATTATTTACTATAACTGCGCCCCTTTCACCTATCTATCTCGATTCTCCATTCCCTCCCCCGCTACCTTCCCTCGATGCCACCCGCATTTCCATATGGAACCAATCCCCTGTATATGGTTTATGACAAGTCGCTCATTAGTTGACCGGCGCGCGATTACATTTTAATTACGTTGACAAGCAACACGATTAGCATGCGTAATTGTCAACGGTTGCTGACGCCCACGCCCACTGTGGCACACGCCCACAGTCGCCAGTAGGTGCTGTGCCAAGTTTGTCGCCTAAGTCTTTTGTTCTCGAGCAATCATTTTTTTTTCGTATTTTTTTTTTCCAATTGGAAACGCACTCTTTGACCGCAATATTGCTCCATAACTGTCACGCTTAGTGACCCATTTTGGCAGCTCAGCAGCGTCAGCTATCGTATCAGCATTAAACTGCGCATTTATAAATAAAATTCCAATAAATTAGCCCATAGACAAAAGGGGCATCTGTGCGACGACGACGACGACGACGACGAGTCTCTCAAAAATCGACAAACCCATAAGCAGTTCGTTATTTATGTTTGCGCATATCGTAAAACTTGACTTTGACTTGCTTTAAACGGCTCTTTGGCTATGGCCAAAAGCACGCACACACATATACACATATACACTATATACTATAGACACTCTGCATAGCCAGGCAAATATTTATGCAAGCTCGTAAAAAGAAATACACACAATTTGCTAAGCTCGTTGACGCAAAAGCAAATACCCTATGCGGACTAAAGATATTTTGCAGCAGTGGCTGGAAATTGAAGTTAATCGAAAATGAAAAGATAACTTTAAATGGGTATCATGGTATGTTGATTGATCTATGCTACAAAGTCCTACTTCTCTGTAACAAAAGAACCATATCAATTACATATGATCCATTCTTTAAAAAGAAACTTTAAGAATCCTAAAATTTATTAAAGCTAAAATACTTTCGATAAATAAAGAGATCTAATACAAGAGTATATAGTATTATGACAAGCAACTCCACATTGCTATAAAATTGTAACCCATCCACACTATTTCCCATTTTAACCCATCAACACCGGCCACAATTTTGAGACATTTTCTTATTTTCAAATAAATCAAATACGATTTTTATTTGATTTCACTTCCCCAATCCGCAAGCTATAAAAGTTTATTTATAGTTCTCAACGCTATATTTATATACATTCGTTTTTTTTATGATTTATCTGAAATGTTGTGTAGTCCAGCCGTGTCTGCCTTATTAGGTATATTCTACAAATACTTTATACTACATAGTATATTCATATAAAATTTTATTGATAGTTTTCTTTATCGTAAATCAGTTTTCACATAGCGTCGAGCCATATTTGCCTAGCATATATCGTACATAGTATAGTATATAAGTATTTTGTTTTCAGGGAAGTGCAAAAACAAATTCTCAGAATATGTTAATATTTAAATGTTACGGCTTATAAAGCACAGCGCATTAAGCTTTAGCTTTCTATGCATACAAATTGTTGTGCATGATAACACACACACACACACAGAGAGAGAGAGAGATGTTTGCAATCAAAAGTAATGTGCGTAAATGCCAGCTGAAAGCAACAACAACAACAATATGCGAAGGCAGCAACAACAACAAATCAACTTGAATAAACAACCAACCAGACAATTTGGCTCCACAAGTCGCGCGTTGCGGCTGCTGCCGCTGCCTCTGCCTGATCATTTGTCACACCCTGCAGCACCAAAAAAAAAAAACCAAAAACAAAAGAAAAAACTTAATAATAATAATAACAAATAAGAAAAAAAAGACAGCAACAACAACAACAAAGCTGGCAAAATTGTTATGCGATGACAGCAGCGACGAGCGCCGCAGCCGCTGTGGCACCCAGACTCAGAGACCCACAGCCAGAACCCGAGCTTTTGCTGCTGCTGCTGCTGCTGCCGTAAAGATCGCAGATCTCTCTGCCTCCCTCTCTCACCCTTCCCCTCTCTCTCGCTCTCTCTCACTCTGTTGGCAGTTAGCCAAACGCTTAAGCCGCTTAAACGCTTTTCAAAGTCAAAGCCTTGGGGCAGCGTCGACGTCAGCGTCACCATCAGCGTCGACGTCGACGTCGACACACGCCTTTTGTTTATTTAGCAGCAGCGGCAGCAGCAACAACGTGCCATAAAATAAAATATGAGCAGACTGAGCGGCAGCAACCACAACAGCAACAACAACAACAACAACAGAAGTAAGCAAAATTAAGCTTTATTCATTAATAACACTGAACAACAAAATGTAACTTTTTTTTATTTTATGCAAATCAACATTTTTTTATTTATTTATTTTTATTTTTTAATTTTTTTTTTTATTTATTTTTTTATTTATTTATTTATTTTTATTTATTTATTTTTTTTTTTTTTTTTTTTGAGTTGCTAAGAAAGTTTGTCAGTAAATTTATTTTATTTTAGTTTGAATATTATTTGATTTACTTTTAATAATTTGAAATATTTTTTATCATTTAAAATTTGTCTTTATGTTTAATAACATATGTATTATTATTTTTTAAAATTATTCACATTTATTATTATTTATTTGCTGCTAATTATTTTATTTAATATAAGATTTCTTAGTTTTTTACTTAATTTATATTCAGATCATTTATGCAGTTTTATAAAATTTATTTATAATTTTTTTTAAAATCTATTTTTCATTATTATTTATATATGTATATAGATTTTTAATTTGATTATTACATATATAATTATTATTTACATTTTAATTTGTCATATATTCATTTCTTTTTTTTTTTCATTTTATTCATCAAAATTTATTCATCTTTATATTTAATTTCCATACTCCCCGAAAAATATAAGCGAAACCTCTCGAGCAGCTCTCGCACACCCTGCGCCCCACTGTTCCGCGCGCCCTGCTGCTGCCATGTGCTAAATTTATTTTCTAAGCTTTTATTGTTTTGACATTTGGAAATTTATGGCAGACGCTGTGGGGCCGCCTCTTGAACAGGCCGTGCCATTAGCCATTAGCCATTAGCCATTGGCCATTAGCTCCCAATTGTATAAATAATCGAGTGCAATTGTAATCGATAGCCGACCACACACACGCACAACATCAATTGCTTTGTTTACATATGTTTTGCTGCTTCTCTCTTTTTTTGTTTCTGGAGACAATTTGTCTGCGATTTCTTCCCTTGAGAAAAGATTTGCGACTCGAGATTTTGTTTATGCGCACAGCTCTGAATCGAAGCTGTTGAAATTCGCTTTTAGCGTTTGATATTCGAAGCGGTAAAAATAATACGTAGAGAGAGAGAGAGAGAGAAAGAGAGATTGAAGTTTTATAAATAAAGTCTGGCGAATTCGAGCATTTGTGGAGCTGGAATGCAGTCAGCAGAGTTTCATGCGTTCGTATTACAATTTGATAGAATAATATTTATTTTCGTTGAATTTCACAAGTCTCATTGCTATTCTGACATTTGTTTATGCGACTTGTTTACCTACAACTCACTCAAATGGTATGTAAGAGGGAAAACATATAATAGAAGTAAAAGCATATGAATATAAAATCAAAATCCTATAAATGAACTATGGATCTATATTTAAAATTTAGATACTCTAAAGATTATAATGTCTTACGATAACAAAAACTCAAAATTTCAAGTCTCTAGCTTCTATATCTCCTGAGATCAATGTGTTCAAGCTTAAGGAAAGACGGACAGAGGAACATGGCTTAATCGACTTAGCTCAAGAATACATATACTTTATGGGGACTGCCACGCCTCCTTCTGCCTGTTACATACACTTTCCCATTTTCTGTTTAGATCCCTTCAACAGTTTAAGCTCCAAGCTTGAATATAATATCTTGATTTTTTCATATTACTCATTACTTGCAATGATTTTCTTAGGTAAGATTATTTAATTTAAATACCTGTTATTTATGTGAAATTAAATAATAATTAATTATCATTATTCATAGTATTCATTACAAAATCTTCTTTTCTTCCTGCCTTGCTCCCCTCTCAACTCATTGCCCCTCTCCCTACCCACATATCATGTTCATCATAAACTTAAGTACTTCAATTTTAACATGATTTTCCACTTGTCTAACGCTGATTAAATATATTGAAAAATTCTTGCATAATTATCTGAATCGGTGCTACCCATTCAACTTCCCCTACCCCCATTCTCGTCTCACTAAATTACAGCAGCGAGCGCTGCCTTAATCACTTATGGCATGAAATGCATTTTTATTACAGCCCAATTGCCCAGTCATAAAAAGCCACAGAGGAGAGAGAGTAAAAAAACAATTCATTCATACGAACGGCTATTAGAAAAGTATTTGAAATATTTCCACGCGATCAGCAGCGCCTCTCCACTTGATCTATGCGAGCCACAAAAATCGTGAGCCGACAATTGCCAATGGACCACCAAGGTAAAGCTAACTGTGCAACCTGTTTTGGCCAAGTGTTTCGATCGGCCAGTTACTCTCTCTCTCTCTCTCTCTCTTTCCCTCTCTCTATCTCGTTATCTTTCTTGCCCATTTTGGTCTGTTGGGGGCGCCAATTTTGGTAGCGCCGCCTCATCGATTTGGGCGCCGATTGCATTCGGTTTTAGCGGCAATTGAAATCGCATCTGTCAAATCACAAAAATTGTTTACAAAATTGAAAGCTTGTTAGCGAATACTTCTATATGAGCGATAGGCTAAAGCATATTAGCTAGGTCAGTTAGGTTGTTGAAGCTTTATTATCATTGCATTGAGCGTAGTTAGAATGGGGGAATTATATGTATATGTGACTAAGCCGGAGGTGTTTAGTGAATTAAAAGCTTTGCTGTAAGGCTTAATTTAAGAAATTTGCTTTAGATAATGCAAGTTCACTGTAAACTGCATGTTAAAATATTAAAGAAATGAATATAAATTTTAAGTGGCCTAATTAGTTGTCAGATCTCTTAAAATATACTATATATGAAAGAATTATATGCTAAAGATCTACTACAATTCAAGAGCATAGCTCTACCAACTGCTTGGTAGAGTAAAGCAAGTGCATTGTAAACTGCATGTTAACTCTCTCTTAACATTACACACATCAAAGATCTGCTCATGCTCAAGCCAAGCATTTGCTAGCTCTGCCAGCCGCTTGGTAGTGCATTTAGTGAGTCGTGCATGCCCACAGCAATTGTAAATTGCATATTTGAAATGCCTGAGCGCATCTTTTGCAGTTGTTTGATGAATGTGTGTGGGAGGAGGCGCAGAGGGGAGGAGGAGGGATGGCTGTTGCCATTTCAGGAATGCCTTCTAATTGTTTTGTAATTTGTTAGCCAATTAATTTGCGACTGCAATGCGAACTATTTGCTGTTGTGGTTGTTGCTGTTGCTGTTTGTTAACGTTCACGTTAACGTTAACGTTGACTTTGACGTTGACGTTGACGTTGACTAATTGCAAATGCAGCGAGGCGCGCGACTATTTTGATTTTGACATATTACTAAAACGTGCACGCTATAAAGCGCGGCACGCAAATCTGAATAGGAACAGGTCCAAGTACGATTGCCACAGCGACAGCCAGAGTGCGACTCTGTCATATACAATATATTCAGCATTTTATTTAACATCACACATTAACATTAATTGTTGCACATTGATTTAGTGCTCAGGCAAGCTCATAAAAAAATATCTATCTCTCTCTCTATCTCTCTCTATCTCTCTCTCTCTCTCTCGCTTTGTCTCTATGCATTTGTGTTATGCACTTCAAATTGCATCGCGTGGGCGTCGTCAACGTTCTGGTGCGCATTTCCTTATTGCTCATACGCCGTGTGGTACAGCGCTCACTTTACGCTTAACCCATGAAATTGACAACAATTATTCAGCAAAAACAGCAAGAAATGCACTAATAAAAACTAATTCAATTTTATGACAATTTCAAACTTCATTAAAATTGAGCATAAATTAAAATTTAGATTATGCTAGGTTAATTGCAATATTAAGTTTACAATTTATTGCATTCTCTGTTTAAGTTAGTTGTGCTCTATAAGCTTTTAGATTTAGAATGAATAGAATGATGAATGAATCTATCAAATTTATTTAAATGGTTTTTAAATACAAAACTCTTAAGGCTTAAATATTAATCTTAATTTTTAAATAAAATAAAATAATAATAATAACAATGGAAATACAAATTTGAAATATATGGTTAAAAATTAATAAATTAATTAATTAATTAAAAAGTTTATATAGTTAAAAAATTAATAAATAAATAAAAATATTAAAAAAAAAAATATTTTTTTTTTTTTTTGGATATACAAATTTAAAAAATTAAATCAAAAATAATAAAAATAAAAAAAAATAATAAAAATAAAAATGTTTTCTGGTTCTAATCATATTTTATCATATTTTTTATTTTTTTAATAAATATAAAATTTTATTTAAACTTAAAAAATAATAGATAAAAATATATATTTTAAATATTTATGGAAATACAAATTTTAAAAGTTAAATAACATTTTCTAGAACTAAAAAATAATAATGCAAATAATTTTCTCTTATTCTAATAATATTTTATCATATCTTTTATTAGAACAGCTTCATTTGAAAGAAGTCTTAGCTTATGTTAAATTTCCTGGAAATGTTTGGCCCTCGCTCTTGAATTGATTGCGAGCTGTGGGTCATGTTATAATTAATAATGTCTTAATGGGTTAAATGTGTATGTTTTGAAACAAGTTTACAAATGTATTTTTGTGAGGCACATAAAACTCATTAAATCATGGCATAAAAATAAAAACAGCTTATCGCTCGAGATCAGTCTGAATTCTTTTTTCGATGATTTTCTCATCGTCGTTCAGTACAATAAATGAACTTTAACAACTTCTTCAACGTCAGCGACAGTATTGGCCCAAAACTAGACGGAGACGGAGAGACAATGAAAGAGAGAAGGAGCAAGAGAGAGAGAGAGAGAGAGAGAGAGAGCTGTGGCTGACGCCATAAACTTGAACTTGATTGGATTTGTTAAGCAAATACAATAGAAATTGATGGTCAAGCTTATCTAATTTTACTATCAAAGCGATTATCGAGCTGTCCGTGTGTGTGTGTGTGTGTGTATGTGTCTTTGTGTGTGTTTGTTGAAGCACGCTTTCTAACCGAGTCTCGACTAATTAATTAATATTTTATGATGCCGCTGCCTGATGCTCTGCAAACAAAGCAGTGGGACGTTGGGCAGAAGAATTTGAAATTCATTTAGTTGTTGGATTTATTTGCGAGCGAGGAATTTCGGGTGATGATATCATATGGTAATAACGCAACAACAACAACAATCATAAGAACAATAACAGCAGCCGCAGCTGAGCGAGAGAAAACGTTTGCTGGGCAACGCAGCAGGTGTTTCTCTCTCACTGATTGAGACTGGGAATACGAAAGGTGTATTGGGACTTTGGGTCTCTGAGTCTGAGTCTGGGACTTGGGCTTGGGCTGGGGCTTGGGCATGGGCTTGTGCTTGGGCTCTGATCGCACAGCACGCCATAAAATGCTTTTGCCTAATAAATAAAAAAATTAATTTTTATGAAACGTGTTTAAACAAACAACAAAGATTGATTGGCCAGATAAGATGCAGCTACGCTTCGCTACACACACACACACACACACATACACACACACTTGAGTTATCAGAGAGCGTGTTTCGAGTTTGTTGCCTGAGTCTTTTGTTGCCAACGTAGCTGGCGCTGCGCTGTCTGCGCCGTCAGCTGCTCATAACTCTGGGCATAACTCAACTAGTTGATAGTAAACAACTTTCCTGATGAATCAATTGACTATATATGCACCTATACACACACACACATGCATATATAGCTGGGAAAGTATGGGCCTATTCATAGTTGACTTAGGCTATACGCTGGCTGGCTTTGCGTTTTCCTTCTTCTTCTTTGCTTTTCGCTAATGATAAATTAAAAGCCACAATTAGTGATTACTGTCACACCCAGAGGCCAGCACATTGTTTTGTCAATAGTACAATTTATTGTTGTTGTTTGTACAGCTAATGGATTTATTGGGTAAACAGCTGTCGCATGTTAAGCATTTGTCAAAAATTCCATACAGGTTTCCATGCCAGCGACAAAACAGCCAAACTGGCACCACCGACCACATCCACAGTCCATCTGAATTTGTTTAACTATTTGCGCTTTACTTATAAATTTCGATAGCATATGGAGCCATGGGGAGTGCCCAAAAGCCCCTGGCTCGAACCAGACAAATTGGCTACAGCGATTTATGGACTAGGATTTGGCACAAGCTCGAAGTTAGGCAATAAGAAATCGAGTATAAATAGACATATTTCTCATAGAGCTACTGAGGTCTTCGACTGGAAACTTCTATAAGTAGTACGGTAATCACTTACAGGGTAGCGGATACAGGTCACCATTTTATATATAAAATGAAAAATAATATAACATAAATAGATAAAAAAAAAAAAACATATCTAAAAAATTTATTATTTTGTAATTTATTATTTCGTATTTATTTATTTATAATTATTTGAATTTTATTTAATTATTATTATTATTATTATTTTTTTTTATCTTAAGCTTCCGATATTTTATCATCAATTTATATTCCCATATATAAATAAGCTATTTAATTTTTTATTTAGCAAAAATATTATGACATATGCTTTATACGAAATACTTTTGCCATTTGAGTCGAATTCAATTATAATTGAAATTATTTATATTTTATTTATTTATTTTTATTTTTTTCAATGCAGCTGAATTGAAAGTGGAAGCATAGCAGCCAACAAGTTCGTTGCCTAAGTCTTTTGTATGTCATCATGCTTGCACAGCTGCAACTGAAATTAAAAAAAAAACAAAAAACCCACGACCAAAAAATTATACGCAAATAAATGGTGACAACAACAACAACAACAACAGCAACAACTGTCACTAAGCTTCGCTAAGCTTCACTTTCAACTGTTTCTAAAATTGGCAGCAAATTAAAAAAAAAAAAAGGTAAAGAAACGAAACGAAACGAAGAAACTGAGAAAAAAGAGAACACAAATTGAACAAACACTCAGAACAGAAATTCCTTTCATTGGTTGCTTTTGTTGTTGTTGTTGTTGTTTGCTTGTCTTCTTTTTTTCTTGTGAGCAGAATTAATGCCTCGCGATAGCAAATTTAATTTATTACGATAATTTTTCATTTTTGTCAACGGCAACAACAACAACAACAACAACAGCAGCAGCAGCCGTCGCATTCGTTGCTGAAATTTGAGCGCTGGCCAAGTTCGAGGACGCAGCTGACTGAAATTGACACTGAGCCAGAGACACTCTGTGTGTGTGTGTATGTGTTGTTGTTGTTGTTGCTGTTTTGAAGACGGGCGCGATAAGCGCGACTAATAATGGCTAATAAGCCATTAAAAAGGCATAAATTGTTTTGTTAGCCCATCTCTTAATAAATTCCACATAAAATTGCCCCGCGCCACTTGCTGCACTGCATCCATCTCAAGCCAATGTGTGCCTGTGTGTGTCTGAGTCCCTCTCTCTCTCTCTCTCTCTCTCTCTGAGTGTGACTGCCAACTAGTGGCAGAGCGACATTGTCGCTGGGGCATTTCCCTTAATTTATGTTAATGGACGCTACGCTACAAATTGCAATGCCCTTTGTGTTGGCTGACGTTGCCGGATACCCTGTAAAAAGTATGGCAAGGGTGGATCGTTTAGCTGTTGCAATCAAATAAAAAGCGCTGTGACTGAGTGTTAAATCTAATTAAAAGTAAATATGGATTGCAGCCGAATTGTGAATGAATTTTGAATTGACCATGAAACCTCGTAAAAGCCCATTATATATACATATACAATATATACTATAGACACATACATATACATATGTATATAGTCCTTAAACGTTTCTTGCATATCACAGAAAATTAACAAAAAATTTTATTAAATTTTATTATAATTTTCTCCTTTGTTGCTGTTGCTGTTCGCTGTTGCTGCTCGTTGTTATTGTTGTTGTTGTTGTTGTGACTGCATCTGTTCATCCAATGGGATGCGTTGAGCTCTCTTCGGCATTTTGTCGGCATTTTTGTCTTTGTTCTGCTGTTGGCTGCTGTTGCTTTTTGTGTTTAATCGATTGTTCATTGTTTTGTTGATGGCTTGCAGTAGTTGTTGTTGTGGTTGTTGTTGTTGCTGCTGTTGTTGCAATGGGGGCTTAATGTGGCAGCGGCATTTATTATTTCGACATTCTTAACGAACTTCGAATTTATGAGTTAATACAATGCAAAAAGTATACAAAAATACTCGACGAACTCGCACCGATTATATATCGATTTATAAATGTACATATGGATGCGTGTGTATGTGTGTGTGTGTGTGCCTGTTGGGGGCGCACTCAATTTGTTTAACCGGTCGTCTGATCCTTTGCCCATAAGCCGTTAACTGCTGAAAACATTTCGTTTCATAAATTACTCACTTAATTGCCCATTTGCACTTAATTTTTCCTTCATCTTCTCCCTCTCTCTGTCTCTCTGTCTCTCTCCCGCTCTCTCGGGACTTTCGTTAATTAAGCTGCCAATCTTGCAATGCGCATACGCAGCGTGGGCCCAACTGAACAACTTGGCAACTGGGCAGCCAGAGACTTGGCAAGGCAACTCTCTGCCGGATATCGTCTGGATATCGCTGACTTGGCCTTCGCAGCGCATCGTTCTCAATATTAACTTAAGCTACTTATACTTATAATTGAAATAATGTTCAATTAATGGACAACTATTAAGGCGAGCAATGGGCATATTAGTAAAGCGCCAGCGCACCTGACAGTCGCTTGTGAAATATTTTTTATATAGTGAGGTAATTTAAAAAAAAAAAAAATATATATATATACATATATACATACATATATACATAAATATATCCTTGTATATGTAAAAATATGAAAGATAAAGATAATATTTTTTTTTAATGTATAAATATATATAATTTTTAATATAAAATAATATATGAATAATATATGTATATCTTGTACAAGTGCAGGTTTATCTATTGTTTTTGGTTGAACTAGCAATGAGTGATTGCAAATAGAGAGGAGAAGAAAGATATGGAGAGTGCTCAAATTGATCTCATTAGTAATTCCCTTAGTCAACTATATCTGCTATGAGATATATGCTAATAGGCATGCTCTTCTTTACTTCCTCATTTTATCAGCGCTCTCTTTCCCATCTCTTATCTTTAAGATATGCCGAATTGCAGTTTATACTAAGCAAAATCTCTCTCAAACTAAAAGTTTCGATAGCAACAACCAAAGTAGCAAAGAGGCCAAATAATAGATAAATCTTTCTCTCAAAAGAAACCATTAGCAGCAGCTGCAATGACAGATCACTTACAAGTCTCCAGGGGCAAGAATCCGTCTTCGTAGACTCCAGCATTTGGTGCAGTTTTATACCAAGGGCGCAGCCCACATGCAAATAGGTCTGTAATTATATTCAAATTAGCGGTACCTGCCCACCCAATTGCCATGGCGTGCCACAAGAAAAGAAAGAAGAAGAAGAAGAAGACCTAGCACCGAGATACAGAGTCAGAGAGAGAGGGAGAGGGAGAGAGAGAGCTGTTGCCCCAACCTCGTCTTGTGGCGGCTGTGGCAGCATTTCAAAAGCTTCGACTGACCGCTAATTAGGAAATGATTTACTACGCGGGCATTTGCTTTATGCCACACACACACACACACACACATACAGGCGAAGGAGTATAAGTGCCCGTAACCACCCAAAAAGACCGAAAAGACCAAAACAAACCACGGGAGACATGTTGGCCACCATGCAAAAAAGGCGGCCAAAAAGGCAACAGCAATAACAGCAACAACTACAACAACAACAGCAGCAAACAACCAACAATTTTCAGGCATAAAACATTTTGTTGTTTCCTTTGCTTTTTGTGATAAGGCAAAAGGCAGCAGCCGCAGCTCCAGAGTGAGCCACAGCCTCTGCCTCGGCCACATCATCATCATCATCATTATGAAGATGATCATCATTAGCTGCGTGTGTGGTGTGATCAGTGGCCAGTTGGCTGCTCCTGCATGCTGTTAACTCTACTAGCCACACAGAACACCGAGCAAACAGAAAACAGAAAAAAAAAACAAAAAACAAAAGCCAAAAACAAGCAAAACCAAAAATTATTAATTATAGTCACGAAAGGAAATAAAGATTTCATTTCAACAGAATGCAAAAGGCCCGCACAGGCCGACTACAGCAAACAGCAACAACAACAGCAACAACAACAACAACAACAACAACAGTTTGATGTAGCGCTGCAGCATTTCTCACAGTGCAAGGGCCGCGGGGCCTAAAAGGATTATAAAAAAGTTGTCGAAACAAGCCATTGGCAAACAGCAACAAGAACAACAGCAACAACAACAACAACAACAACAACAGCACAACATTATTAAGAAATTAAGTAATTTCTTTTTTATTTATGCTCCACGAGTTTTACTTTAGATTATCTCGCTTGGCCTACCCATGCCCAGGTTCCAGGTCCCGGGTCCCGAGTCCCGGGTCCACATAAAAGGTTAGCTCCCTTGCGACTGCAGCTGTGATCATTTCATACCAGCTGCTGCTGCTCCTACACTGTGTATATAGATATATGTATATACATACATATACATATATATTTATATATCTGTGAAATTTATTAACGATTTTTTTATGTCTCGTTTCGACTTTTTGGGTTTTTTTTTTCTCAATTTTTTTGTTTTTTTCATTTATATTTCTTTGACTCTCGCGGCATAGTCAAGAAGGTGTGCGCATAGACACTTTGGGTGTTGGCCAGCTAAAAGAGGAAGAAGAAGAAGAAAAAAAGACAAAAGTAAAAACGCAGCTAACAGCGTTTCGGTTTTATCGCCTTCACTTTTGTTTTTGTTCTTCTTCTTCTTCTTTTTTTTGTCAGTCTTCATATTTGATGAAATAATTTTTGCCAATTGGGTTTCCAATGAAAGATCTGCGCCGCCTAAGTGGAGCTAATTTGTTTGCTGCGAAAATATTTGAGACGCGCTAATAAGACGCATAAATTTCAGTCTCTTCCTCTCTCTCCCTCACTCTGTGTGTGGTTGATGGGCTGATTAGCAATTTGTGGTCAGGATGTAGACCACACACACGCACACTCACACTCACACACTCACACATACACACATCAATTTGCTGTTGAAAGCTAAATAGGTTTGAGTCAACAAACACAAAAGACTTAAGCCACAAACTTGAATTTGATTTTGATTTTGATTTTGATTGAAACAAAGTGTTTAGGGCACTTCAATTTTTAGTGTGTAATTCGATAAGCCTGAGAAGCATAGAATACCGTTTGTTGATTAGCATAAGAACAGTAAGACATTAAATCAAATCTTTAATCTCAGCATTTTGAGAGCCAAAAATCATAAAGAAAGCTTTAATGGGCCTGGACATAAAGAGCTCTACGATCATTTGAATTACTAAAATGATTTATTTATGCGGAGTGTTTACATGAATGAAAATCGCATAGAAGAGCGCTGGGAGAATTTGAAGGCATATTTTACTATAGAGTTCATTTGATGGAACTAGGGTTGATTATTGATTCCACTAAATCAGATATAATTAGGGTTATACTTTCAGATCATACATGAACACATTTTGTACTTGAAGTGTATATCAAATATTTACATTTTAAAGCTTTAGATCTACTTCCTACTAAATATATTTATAAAAAAAAAAAATCATTTATTCTTGAAGTAAAGAAATCTCATTTTTGTCAAGGAAAAGATTGTAATTAAAAATTCAAAATGCTTTTGAATAAGTTTAAAGATTGAAAGAATTCCTGCCTTGACATGTATTCCGCCCACAATGAAGTTGATCTCAAGCGTAAGCGCAAATAAAATCACTCCATATATGAGCAAATACTTGAGCTGATTCGCTTAAAGAGCGATCTTAAACGAAATTCGCCTCAATATGGATCACTTGATCGACTCTTGAGGCACCTATAAATGCACATATATAGAGAACGAACTGACAGCCATTACGAATCATTAAAAATGCATATGAAAGCTCATTTTCGTCTTGCGTACGAGTATAACACATTTATGGCCTTTTCGGGCCTGTCATGTGGCCAAGATACAGACATTTTTATTTGTTATTTGTTATTTGTTGGGCACGCAATGCCCAATGAAAGCTGGGCACAAGCCTCGACTGCCCTGCCATTATTATGATGATGAATGATCATTATATGATCTGCCCGCTGTGCTGTGCGGTGTGCGATCACTTCATCTTCATCTTCGGCTTCAGCTTCAGACTCTGGTTCAGCTCATCCTGTAAACTGTTGGCTGTTGCCTCTGTTGGCTTTACCAATTTGTATTCAACCACAAAACTCACAACTGCCAACTGAGATCTCCGTTTTTGCCGTGATCTGTGATCTGCGATCTGCCAGTCTCGAGATCTCTGAGATCGCGGCGATCGCCACACGCTTCGCTACTTTTTGGCACGCCGCGGCGCAAATGTCAAAAAGCTGACAGCGTCGCACCATGAATAGCTCACATTGTTGTTTCCAGCTCTACGGCAACAGAAAAATGAACGAGCACAAGCAGAAGAAAAAATCACATCTATAGATTATATAAACAAGTGAAGAAACTGTCGAAAAGGCCAACAAAGCCAATATACACTAGCCGAGACATTGAACTACTTCAAGTTCTACTTCAAGTGTACTTCACATCGAGCTCCTTAGTCAGCAATCGTGCCGAGAGCTATCCTCCATATGCTAAATAAACAGTCAGTCAGCGAGAATATTTAATATATTTATACAAAATAAATGAGAAAAAATTTTAAATTTAAAAATAGATCAGCATATTTAATATATAAAAGATTAATTTGAAATTTTAAAAAATAATAATAAATAAATGACAAGAGATTTAAATTTAAAAACAAATTAGTTAGGCATTTTTAATATATAGAACATTCATTTGAAATTTTGAAAAATAATATATAAAATATGTAGTTTAATAAAATATTAAAAGTATTGGTTGGGCCAAGCAGAAATATAGAAATAAGCAGAAATAGAAGTAAAGTAATTTCTCTTTATGAAATAATTGCTTATGATCTGTTAAATTAAGTTTATAGTAACTAGTTTTAATATTTTTAGGACACAAATTTAGACTTCTAACGATATATGAAATGTGCATGCTCACTTTAAGTTTACCCAATTAATTCTTCTACAAATTGTCCATAAGACATTTAAGAAGACTCAACTTGACAGCTTCAGTTCTTACAAAATCTTTGACTTTTCAATATTATTATTATTTTTTGTTTTAACCGACTTCAATACGCTTTTGAGCACAATAGTTAAGGCAGCAAATATTGTTAGATATTTTTTCTTGAAGCACAAATCAAGTGTAAAGAGCTGATGAAATATGAATGCTGCTCTGAAGTTCAATGTGAGTTCAGTTAGTCAGTCAATCCGTCAGTCAATCCGTCAGACAGTCAAGTTGGGGGCTAATCCGTAATCAACGCGAATGCGGCGATTTCTAATTTGCTAAAGGTGTGCCCCAACAACAGACAACAACAACAACAACAGCCAACAACAACAACTAATAAATAATAATAATGAAATTATTTATGCTTCAATCAGGCAGCTCGAGCCCGTCGAGTCAGTCACAGACAGCGTGTCGCTCCCAGCCCTTGAGCAATTGTTGTTGTGTTACCCCCCCTACCCTCCACCCTACATACTACTCTAAGCCTGTAAGTCTCTGCTGCCGCTCTCCGCTCTCCGCTCTCTGCTCTCTGCTCTCTGCCTCATTTTCAAATATTTAATAACAATAATTTGCCGCACGATAAGAATTGAATTGAATTCCATTAAAGGGGCAAAACGTATTGAGCCGCTAAGGGTAAAGGGGGCGTGGCAGCAGCAAATGAACAACACACGATGTCTGCCAGCAACAAGCAACAGCTTGTGTGTTTATCTAGATTAAGCCCTCGCGGCCAACAGAATAAAAAAAAAAGAGCTGAAAACAAAAAATTACACAAAAAACATACAAAAATACAGTTCATTATTGAAATCATTGTTGGTTTTTTTTTTTAGCTTTTTTTTTATTTTTGGCTGCTGTTCGTGTAGCATTCGCAGCTAGACATTTTGGCATTTCATGAGAGTCTCATTGTCAGTCGAGCCACAGCTCGAGTCGATAGCCCAGACACGGAGATTCAAGTCTTCAGACTCGAACACGCTCTGAAGACTCACAAGAAGACTCTGGGCTGTGGCTCTGGCTCTGGCTCTGGCTTTGGCTTTGGCTTTTGTCATGGCAGACATGTTGGCAACGCCAAATGTTTTTCTGTGTTCTGCCTCAAGCATAAAAAAAAGAAGAAAAAAAAAAACTGAAAAAGATGTACACGAGGTACGATCGAAGAGCTATTGTCTTTATATACACATATACACATATACATATATATTTATATATCTCTGAGTTTCTATAAAAATGTTGATGATCAGCGATAAAGCGCGCTCTGTGTGGGGCAATTACGAGGCAAGCAGACGAGCAGACAGACGGACGGACAGCTCTTGTTGTCTTGCATTCGTCTATTAATTTTGGTTATTATTAAATTGCCGCGATTTATCAATAATTATAAAGATTGTCTTAAACGAACTGAAGCTTCGAGAGCGTAATTACAATTTATTTGCTGATAATATACAAAGCTAACAAGGGAAAATAACAAGATTTCTAGAAATATTTAACAACTATTTGGGATAGCAAATAATAGCAAATGAAGATGGGTAAAATTCTGTATGAATAGAAATATAGATAAGGCACTCAGATTTCATTTATTTAGTTTTTATATTTTCGTCATGAAGCAAATAATATATTAAAAAATATATAAGAGATATACATTGTAATAAAATGTTTTTTTAAACATTTCAAAATTTAATATTAGCAAAACTTCTGATTTATATCTATATGATTTGATTTCAGGATTTGCATTAAACTGTTTAGCATCATCTCAAATTTGGGTAAATTAATAATCTAAAATTTAACCAAATTAGAGATGATGCGAAACAGATTAATGTAAATCCTTAAATCAAATCATCCTTGCATTTGCAAGTTGTTCATGAAAATAGGGGTATATTATAATTTTATGTAATTTTTTGCACTATCTATTGTTAATAATCATAAAATTTTCAAAAGTTTGTATGGATTAACATCATTACTAGAGCAAATGTTGAATATCTTTGCACCTGAATAGAGAGTCTGTGCTTTCATCGAATTTGATATTGCGGTGTTAAAATTAAAGAAGAAGAAGAACAGAGCACAGTTTGGGAGATCTACCATTAAGTACAGACTTTTTACCAAAATATGACTGGTATATTTACTATTGAAAGTCCCCAGATAAGCAATATTCAGTTCATGTTTAAGTAATCTTACTAAAACTATTGCTAAAAATGATTTTTTTTTTTTTATTTATTTATTTACTTTTTTTTTTTTTTTTTTTTTTGTTGGGCTGAGGTAAGAAAAAAATTATTGTTTAATAACAATATTATTATTATTATTAGTATTATTTATTATTATTATTATTATTCAGATTTTTATTATGACCTATAGAAGTCCTCATTCATTATTATTATTAGTATAATTTATATTATTATCATCGAGATTTTTATCCTCAATCCCTTATCCCCTTATCCCTTATCCGCATGTCGAAGCTTGTCAATAATAAGAATCTATTAGTATTTATTAAATATATATTTCTCCATATTATTCAATATTATTCTTCTTCTTATTTTCAAAGTAGCTCTGCCAACAAATATTTCCGTTTCAAAACAATCTTCATTTCCATGTTCGAGTACTTTACAAGCCGCCCACTAGACTAGTTTCTCTACCAAGCCTCAGCTGCGCGGGTGTAGCACTCATACAGATATCTATTTCTATACATATATACATGTATGTCCACATATACATATATGTATATGTATATATATTTATATTCTTTTGTAACTCTCCTTGGCCAGCCCCAGTATTGCAGCAGCCTTGGCAGCCCCTATGGCTATTCGAGTTGCAGTCGCAGTCGTCGTCGTCGTTGTCGATGTCGATGTCTGAATCGAAGTCTCGGCTGTTGCTGCAGTTGCATTTGCTGTCGGGGTGGTCCAATTGTACTTGGACTTGAACGATTGGCTGGAGCAGTCGACTGCGGTTGCTCACGAATTGCATTAAAATTGCAATTTCAGGCAGCGCGCAAAGTTCATGTCAGACATTATGTTTGGGTAGCCCAGCCAGAAAGAATTGTAGGAGGTACACGTTGGGTATTCACTGTAGTTCTTGCTGCTGCTGTTGACTGTGCTTCACTGTTGTGGCTGCCGCGTTGGCTGGTCCAGTGCGAACGGCCATTTTGGCCATTTGGCCGTGGCAGACAAAAGGCACGACGATTTCAACGCTTTGTCGTGTTCTTTGTGCCAACTGTCTGTCCGTCTGTCCGTCCGTCCGTTTGCCTGTTCCTTTTGGCTCACACGAGCACAAGTACAAGAGTTCTTGAGCTTGGACTTGAGGCTGGAGCTGGAGCTGGAGTTGTTGAATGTTTCGACTTGCACTGCGGCCGAAAGTAATTTATTTCTTTATTGTTTTACGAATTTACAATGCAACTGGGGAACAAGGTGACTGCCAACTTCCCAACTTCCCAACAGCCATAACAATCACGCCGCAGTTCGTGTTGTTGTTGTTGCGTGTTGCATTTGGGGTGACCACCTTGACTGCACACACACACAGAGAGAGAACAGAGTGAGAGAGCGAGAGTGAGCGCCTCTGGCTAACATCGGCGGCTCATCAGTGTCAATGCATGGGCAACAGGCGAGTCCGAGTCCGACTCGCCTACTCCTGCCTTGGTGTGTGGTACGCATGCGCCCAGCAGCGCCCCAAGGAATGCGTTGCACGAAATGCAAAATGTCAGCAGCGGCTGCAGCGTCGGGCCAATCGACTGAACGATACTAAAGTCGGAGTCGGAGTCAGAGTCGGAGGACTTCAGCTGCGAGTCGCAGCGCTACTCGCTTTAACATTCCGTTCGTTCGATTGGAATTTCCTTTGTTTTCTGTGAGAAATTTCAAGCCAACACATAAATTGTCGTAGGCGCAAGCGGCTGCAGCTAAACACCAGCTACACCAGCTACTCTTGACTCTCCCTCAGATCCTCTCAGTTGTGCAGCCCAGCTGAACGAACAGTGCTGAACAACGCTCAAAGCTCAATGCAAAAACACTGTGCGACAAAAGAATAGGGATTGACATAAATATACAATTATATCACTACAAAAATTAAAGTAGACATATTATCTTAAATAAAATAAAGCAGCACATTCGCCAAAAAAAAAAAAAAAAAAAAAAAAAAAAAAAAAAAATAAATTACTGGTAAATAATTATGAATAATAAATGCGAAATAAAATACGAAATAAAATGTAGTTTAAATAAAATCGTTAAATATTAATTTAGCAATTTTAGAGCCAAAAAAGTATACACAAAATATAACAATAAATATAATATAATATAAATAATAATATTATGACAAAAAATATAAAAAAAAAAAAAAATGAAAAAAAAATTAGTCGAAAAAAATTACGTATAAAAGAAGCATTAGTTGAAAATGTCAATGTTTTATATCATATTAATATAAATTTAATTGCATTTTCTGAAATATTGCAATAAAAAATAACTAAAAAAAAATATATATTAATTATAAGCTTAATTTTATTGTGAACAATAATATTTTAATAACTTTAAAAAATATATATATTTTAAATATGTATTTAATTTAATTTTCCGAATCTTATTTCATTAAAATGAATGTATTTAACCTTGATTTTCTATGTTAATCACATTTAATATAATGGTAAGCAGCTGTTCATGATTTGTATTGTATGAGTAAATTATATTAAGTTAAGATTCGTGATAAACTTTGTTGTGCAGTGTAAACGCAATTGTTATTGCTGTGGCTGCCGTTACAGTTGTTGTTCTTGTTGTTGCTGCTGTTTGTCAAAGCTTGTGGCAATCGGGTGTGCCAAGCGGAGATCTGTGGATCGGTAGATGGGTAGATCGGTGGATCGGTGGATCGGTGGATCGGTGGCGATCATCAGTGGTGGCATTTAGACAATTAAAATACTTCAAGTGCTTGTCTTTCGCTCAACGTCACATTTTGTTTATTTATGTGCATTGATTTGCCTGGTAGCTTATAAATTTTCGATGGCCAAACAATGAGAGGTTGTTGTTGTTGTTGTTGTTATGCGGCCAGTTCGTTGCCTAAGTCTTTCGTTTGTGTTTGCATTGCTTTATTTGCGAATCGCCTGCACAGAATCGCACTGGCACTCGCAATTCGCAGTTCGAGCTATTTTTAGCGCCCAACCACTTACACAATTCGTTTACATATTAAATACGAACAACAACAACAACAACAACAACAACAATAGCAGCAACAACCACTCACTGCAAATCAATGAACGTCAATTGTTTATTCAACTCAATCAAAATTCCTAGGAAAAAATTCCAAAGTTGTATCATTTACAAAGCAGCTCGAAGCACTTGGGCTCGATCATTCAATAAATTGGCACTGTCAGCCACTTCATATCGACCCTTCCATCCAGCCGCGTATTAGTCAGCCCCTAGCGACAACAAATGACAACATTTGAAACTTAACTGGCTGTCAAATGCACTTGCAGTATAATTTTTCAATTAGCAAATAATAAATCAAACTAACACTAAGTCCAGCCGTCCAGCCGCAGCGCAGCCCAGTCAACCTCTGTGTCAATTTTCAATTTTCCATTTCCAGTCTTTGGTTTAATTAATTGCAGCAAGGTGAGACTCGGGAGTAGCCAACACTCTTGGCTACTGCTAACCAACTTGTATTCATAATTACGCAGATGAAAATGTCTATTTACCCTAGAATACCCTGAGAACTGCGTAATTAAATGGATTTCAGAGCTAATATTTATTAATATAATAAAATATTTATTGTCTCCTATATCTTAAATGCTAGATCTTATATTATTTTGCTGCAACAATTAATGAAATGATAATTTCTTGAGATATCGTATAGTTATATAGATAAAACATGGAGAAATCTTTAGATTTGAATTGATTTACATTTTGTTGAGCTTTATCTAAATATAAATAACTTTTGTTCCTAATTCAATAAAGCAAAAGTTTGTTGAACATGTCTTGGAATATTGTCTTTAATGTCTTGGAATATTTTGTAATATTATTTTATTGATATCTCTACAGATCTCTGCATCAATAATGTTTTGCACTCTTAGCTACAGCTAAGTCTTATATAATAAACTAAATCAGAAAAGGAATATTTATTCTCTTACAAAGAAATATTTAATTATTTACCATATCTATAAATTATTCATAGCAGCTCTAATCAGATTGTACTTTATCTATAAGTTACTACGATTAACCGCGACAAATTCAACGACCCCATTTGAGGGAGACGAGAGACAAAACCCCCACAGGAGAGCCCTTCAATCAGCATTAAATGCGATTATCAATTAATCGACAAATAGACAAATCTCAATTGCAAACGATCTGAACCGACTCTAGTTTCACTGCAAATACTGATTAATTGCTTTGTTTGTGTTTTCGTTCTCATTTCGATTTTGATTTTATAAAAAGAATTTGCATTGAGTGCAGCTTGCTTCCGTTTCGTGTTCGAGAAAGACTTAGGCAGCGAACGAGCTGCTTCATTAGGCGACGCAGCTTATATGCTAATACCCTGGCCGGATCCTGTGGGGTCCACAGCTGGTTAGCCATGCACCCAACTAGTTGCGCCGCCCAGCTGTCAGGCTGCACAGCACCTGTTGGGGCAGCCACGCTCCGCCTGTTAGACACTAATCCGTGGCATTTAGTTACGCTTTAATAAGATTTACCTTTTTATAGATCTTTTTTGCCTCAGTAACTGCAGCGCCTACTGAGACTGAGTCTCTGGCGAAAAAGCTCGCGAGTCTCGCAGCTGCAGACAAAGCGACGCGACTTTTGCCTTGCTTCATGCCACAATCTGGTGGCAGCATCACTCATTCGCATCTAACTGAATGTGTGCGCTGTTAATACAAATTCTATACTAATGAATACTCTAACTCGGAGTCCAATTGTCATTATCATTGTCATTGTTCAAACATAATCGAAAAGCTTTTCACACATATTTTCCATGCAAATCTTTTCGCTTTTACTTTAATCATACGATATAAACTAATATATTGATGCATGATAGTAGTAGAGTGTACAGTTAAGTCAACAACTTTCTCATTTCTCATTGGAATTTCAAAAATGCAGTGAAAGACAGTTGTGGGTATTAAGTTCTGTTGGACGTGGGTCGTCGTTAGATTGGCAGATGCGAATGCCAATGAAATGCCTGTGGCTATGGATGGCAGAATGTATCTAGCGACGAGTGCTGAACTAATTAATGCGCAGCTCAAGGCATGCCTAGGGCTTCCACATACCACTTACCACTTACCGCATATTCCATGCCCCATGGCCCATGCCCCATTACACGAATTGCTTTTCGTAAAACAGTTGTTGAAACGAGACAAAGGCCAAAAAGCTGCAACTGCTCGATGGCGGGGGGGGCAGAGCCAGGTGGGGCGAAGCGCCTGCACTCAAGCTGTGCTCCACTCCAACAATGATTCGCCAAGATCCAGATCTTCACATTCATATCCACATCTATCCGCAGTCAGATGCGCAGCAATTCATTCATATTTGTATTTACTTAACCTGCCGATGATGATGATGTTGCCTGGAGATGCCTTGATGACTTGCAACTCGAACGGCACAGCAAGAGTTTTTTTGTTTCATATTATTATTATTATTATTATTCCCTTCTTCTTCTGCTGTTTGTGTATGTGTGTGTGTATGAAAGGCCAAGTCTCATATTTTATGGGACGCCCGTTGCAGTGTAAATGGAGTTTCGACAGCCTAATTGGAGATCAACGCAGTATAATTGTGTGGCGGCCAGGTTTGCGGCTTCATCATCAGCCGCTGCCCGAGAACAGGTGAATGAATTTGTGACAGCAGCACAAAGGCAAATGATGTATTGATAGCATCTGTTTGGGAGCACAAGCAGAAGCTGCAGCAGAAGCTGAAGCAGAAGCAGCCACCAGTCAGCAAAACCATCAGCCGACACAGCGGCAGGACGTCTGCAGCAACTTTTGACAGACATTTTCTGGTTGGCTTTGTTGCACGTCTGCCGGTTGCCCCTTGGGAGACGATGCGGCGCAGCAGCGAAGCGGCACAGCGTCTGGCCATGCAAATTGAGCTGCATACAATTGTTGCCTTTCTCTGGGTAGCCCATATAAATTAAATACAACTCAATGTTAAATGCGAATAAATTAATCAGCAAATGTGCAAGTTCCACTATGATTAAATAATGCTGAATAATACATATTTCAATCCCGAGAAAACTACAAATTTAATGCATTAAAAATATACGAAAAATAAACATAATAAAACTAATTTACTAAATATATACGCATAAAATATACTTTTTCCTACATTAATTTTCTCATTTATAAAATTAAAATTTTTTTAAATAAATAAAACAAAAAATTTTACAAGATCCTTCGAGCCGGATTTGAACCAGCGACCTATGGATGTCTACACTTTCAAGTTTTACACACTCTACAGTCCACCGCTCTACCAACTGAGCTATCGAAGGTCGATGCGCAATGTGCGCCAAAACGCATAAATGAGCAAACGACGCGAATAGTGTTTATCAGTGAGCGAGAGCGAGTGAGCAAGCGAGTGAGCGTTGAATAAATCAAAACGTTTGCCTGTGTATGCTTGTATGTGTGCGTGCGCTCTTGAGCGAAAGCTGTGCCAAGCGTGGCCAGTGTGTGCGAGTGAGAGATAAGAGCTTTGCTGCGCAAGCAATGAACGTAGCGGTGTTATTGTTGTTGTTGCTGCTGCTGCTGCTGCTGTTGTTGTTTTCGATTTCGATTTTCGCTGTTATTTCGGTGGATCAAACAACGGCGCTTAGACGTGTAAACAAAGAGGGGCGCTGCAGTGCTATCAGGGCAACAATTAACGGGGCCACCTAGAAAAACGCTGTCCATGACTCATCCGCCTCTGCGGCAGGCTGCGCCTGGGACTTCGCCTGTGGTCAAGCCAAGAAGTGAATCATGCAGCAAACACGCGCCCCAAGCAACAAGAAACTAAATCTTTAGAGCTGTGCCTTATCAGCAAGCAAGAGGCAGGTGGGCACGCACTTGGCTTCTTGGCCTGGCCTAGAACAAACTACCGCAGCGACAGAGGCAACAGCGGCAACGGCAACGGCAGCGGCGGCGCCTCGCAAAGTGTTTGCTGATAAGCGAGACGGCTCACACACGAGGCCCAGGCCCAGCAGAGGATAGCAGGACGGAGCGGGACGGAGCGGGATACTTAACAAACCAATTAGGATGCCAAAAACACAAAAAGAGAAGGCAACAAGTCATAAAACAAAGAACAAGTAGGCGTGAGCTGTGTGTGAATGTGACTGACCGCCAGATACCCTGTATGAGAGTGCCAGAGGACTATGGAATACAATATGAGTATATGTTTATGGTTCATATAGCTATTAGATTGACAGATACCCTATATAAAAATACCAAGTGGAGTAAACTAGAATATTATTATAAAAATCTATATTAATTTGTACAGCTAGTCTATAATATTATAAATATATATTAGATATATTGAAATTGGATAGATAGAGAAACTAGAATATACCCTGTATATAGATGTTGATTCTTTATGTTGTAGCTCGATTGTTATTAAAATGATATAAGGATACGATATTGAATACCAAAATATAACCTGTATGTAAATAATAGGTATATGGACTACACTCTGACAGTTTTGCAGCAACTCAGACTCTTCAATAAATACAGGGTATCAAGTAACCAAGCATGCATTTGTTGCAATATCAGTTAATCTATATATGTATGTATATATGTAGTAGTATGGCCAGCGGAGCGAAAAAACTGACAGCTTACGGTTAATTACTGACAAAAACACACACACGCACAGGTACACTCGCACACACACACACACATACATGAGTATATATAAGGAAGAGGTACAGCTCTAAGCGCCTTGCGGCAATTTGTGTGATCCATTGAGCAAGGTATGAGAGCTAAAAATGAAGGAAATTCTATATACATATGTATGTATGTATGTATGTATGTGTATATATATATAGCGTATTGGATCGATTGCCCAAACTGTCTTGTTAGATAAGAAAATGATTGGCCCTTTCGGGCCGAGGGCGAGCGTGCCCGGCGGGGGGCGCGTCCAGCGCATCGCCGGAGGAGAGCATAATTTCGGTCAGGTAACTAGTTATGTTCATAATTTTTTTAAGAATGACTCAAATAGTTCTGCCCTCGGCTTATCACGATGGAACGATCTAAAGAGTTTCTCTAGTTTTCCTTTCGGTTTAGCTCTCTTGATGTTGGTATCAATTTCCTGCGATGATTGAATGAATCTTTAGTTTTTCTTCTTCGTCGTTTTTGGTATGTGGGCGTCTTATCGCTTGGTCAAAATCTACAAAGAAAAAATTGCCAAGTTCCGGGAAATTTTCCAAACACCTTTTCCTTCTGCTCTCTTATACTTTTGACAACATTTTGTACTTAGTTTTATTTTATTTAGCAACTAATCTGAAATTCCGACTGCTGCGTCTTTTGTTCTGCTTGCAGCATCTTTTCAGTCGCTCGGATGAGTCATTTAATTGAGCCGAAAATTGACTTTGTAGTGCACTACAGAACCGGGATAAATTAATTTACCGAACCTTGATAAAAAGCGAAGAAGCAGCCGAAGAAGAAGAAGAGCAGACGCAGTAAATAAATAAAATCCAATCATGACTCACACGGAATCGAAACTTGTCTTGACTCGTCTCTAGTCGACTCGAACTGAGAATCTTTATACTCGATTACAAAAAGAGTAAAGTATATTAGCTTTGTGCGTGGTCCATCTTGATATAAGTATGTCCAAGTATGCCCGTTTGTCTGCCCCTCCGACTGTACAACCCTTCGGCTATACGTTCCTTCGACTGGGCTGCCAGACTATTTAAAATTCCTATATATTTAGATATGTGAATACCCCTTAGGGGTGTGGTTCTTCTGTTATATTCTACTATATTCTTGAGGTATATCGAAACGGGAATATACCTACCATAACTGCTTTGATACTGTGAGCCAATATTATATGGCTGTTAACACCCGACATAAGCATTCCTACTTGTTGTTCTGGGATGTTCTATAAATAGCTTCAAGTCGTTTTCCTTTCTATACATAGTACATATATGTGACAAAAACCTCAATTTACTTGTCTGGCACAATCCTCCTTATCAGCTTGCTATATACATATGTATATATATAAATAATCGAGTATATACGTATAATAATCGCGTTCTTTTCTATAACAAATATTGCATCATATTTAGATCGCCAGCTGATTGATTCGCGCCATTTGCCTTGATGTCTCTTTGTGTATTGGTGAATGCGTGCGTTTCTCTATTGAGAGCTTTCATTGTTTACGAGGCGAGCTTTGAGCTTAACCAACTGCAGTGTGCAT
The DNA here is from genome assembly GCA_035045965.1 of Drosophila aldrichi. Lineage (NCBI taxonomy): Eukaryota > Metazoa > Arthropoda > Insecta > Diptera > Drosophilidae > Drosophila > Drosophila aldrichi. The sequence goes on from JAWNOM010000146.1 coordinate 161,779, forward strand.
GTGATCCCTGCGTGGGATCTATAATTAACTTATGGATGCTAAAAATAGAATTCTGAGTTTGAAAATTAAGTAAAAGAAAATAAACATGTAAATTAAAGATGACATATTATTAAAAAACATTTGTACTTGGTTTTTATTTAATAAATATTTACAATTTTATTAATATATTCCAATTAGTATTATAGAGGAATGTATTGAAAAAATTATAAAAATTAATTTTTGTTATTAAATTTAGTTTCTCTATTTTTTTTTTTTTTTTTAGTCTACAAAATTCAAGAAATTTTTTAAATTTAATTATTCAGTAAATTAAAAAAAAAAAAACAAAATAAATATTTATAAAATATTTATACTGATTATCAAATAAATATATTACTCATATTTTTCTTGATTGCACTGTGCTAAAAAATACTTAAATAATTTGCTATGTATCAACTATCAATTTATTATGCTCGACTTTGCATTTTTCCTCAGGGAAGCGAACATGCTTCTTGGCAACAGTTTCCGATTAAGCGCCACGCGTTGCGTTTTTCATCCGAATTCGAATATCAGTGCGAACATTGGGTGATTTTTTTACATTCACAATAGTTTGTTTTTATTGTGTTTATCTGGAATGCCTGCGAGCACTTAGGTTCGCGAGCACTCGCTATCATCTTATCGACAGCACACGTAAATGCCCGCTGCTCCGGTAAGCGGATAAGCGGGCAGCGAACAACGGGCAGCGCTTAGCTTTTATGCTGCGATAAGCATTTGCATTCACTTTTGTTTAAAGTGATCGAAATTGTTGTTGTCTTGCTCTGATTGGTCTTCAAAATTGTCTTCGAAAGCTATTTTTAAACTGAATCGGGGCGACGCCATATATAGACCTTCGATAGCTCAGTTGGTAGAGCGGTGGACTGTAGACAGTGAAACACAAGTGTGGTGTAGATATCCATAGGTCGCTGGTTCAAATCCGGCTCGAAGGATCATGGTAGATTTTTTTAAATAAAAAAAATAAATTAATTAAAATAGGATAAGAGTATAATTGATTAAATTGTAGATAAATGAGACAAGTGCAAGGCATTTAAGCAGATGTACTAAATACACATATATAATATTATTGCAGACTTTTAAATCCTTTTTATACAGCTTACCTAAGGTATATATTTTCAGTTTAATAGATGATTAGTATAAATTATTATATATTTATATGTGTTTTTAAATTTTACTATTAAATTTGATCAATAATTTAAAAAATTTCCGTTGGTTATATACAAAATATAAGCAATTTTGAAATGCTCAATTAAATTTAATATTTATAAAATTAACTAAAAATTTAAAAATAAAAAAAGTTGAATCCTTCGAGCCGGATTTGAACCAGCGACCTATGGATATCTACTTGTATTTCATTGTCTACAGTCCACCGCTCTACCAACTGAGCTATCGAAGGTATATAGCGAGGGGGGGAATTTCGGCTATTTTTATTAAGCTACTCACCTCGAAGCACTACGAAAACTTTTCAATATCGCTCAACAACAATTTGAATAAAGTCTATTTATAGTAAATAAAAAGCCAGAGCGTTTAAATTGTTTTTATATGTTTTTTTAATACGATTTTTTCATTTATATTTTTTCAACTTTCTTCATCATGATCACCATCTTCATCATCATCATCATCAGCATTGTTTTTTAAATAAATAAAATAATAAAAATTTATAAGAAAATTACAAAATAAAATGGCGCGCTCTTCTATGCCAGGCGCAATTACGTTTCGATATTTGCTTTTCGAGTACTTTCTTTTTTTTTTTACTTTTTACTAATTTTTTTTCCAACATGCTGCTTAAATTTAATAAATTAAATGCTAGATTAATTTATGTATATTTAACATACGATTATTATATTCGAGTTTAGCTTAAAACGCATAACAATAAACGATAGTTTTTTTTTTCATTTTCAATTTTTGTTTTTGTTTATATTTAATTTAGTTTTTAGTTGTAGTTTAACTTTAGTTTTAACCTTTCATTTAGTTAATAAGTTTTTAGCTTTGATTTATGATACATTTTACTCTTAGTTTTGGGAACGAACTTGAATACCTCTGCAAGGTAAATCTATGTATATATAATATATATAAACATATATATATATTTTTTTAATAATTTCAAGTTTTTTACGCTTTGCAGGACATTCTCGTTAGCCTGATTCGATTTTTACATACATACATATATATGTATATATATATATATATATTTAGCTTAGCATTAGCTTTTCTATACAATTTGTTCAATTCAGCGAGATACAAAAGTATCTCAAAGTGCGGTCTATGGCATTTTGTTTGTTGACTGCTGCGGGGGGTTGGGGCGTGGGGGCATGGTGGGGGCGGCTATTTACAGTTGTTGCTTGCGTCTCGGCGTTTGGCTCTGTGCAACATTTCCAAAGCCTGGCTGTGGAAAGTGACAGAGACGGCGGCGATGGCGGCGGCGGCTGCTGGGATTCTCCGAACCTCGGACCCTGGAGAGCCTAGGCTAGGAGGCTGGGGCTGGGGCTGGGGCTGGTCGGTCGCTTGTGGTGGCTGCATTTCGCTCTACATACAATTAAAGTCTACGATTTACACTTAAAATTCAAATATTCAGTCCATTTTGTTTGCGTTGTGTTTAAAGCATTGACGGCTTGGAACCAAACAGCATTTGATGCTCTCTCTCTCTCTCTTGCTCACTCACTTTCTCTCTCTCTCTCTCTCTCTCTCTCTCGCTCTGTTTGTGTTGCTCTGCGGCTTATCGACAGCCACAGCCAACAACTGTCATATCCTGATAGTTCTTGAGCACAACTGTCCTTTGGTCATTGAGATAGAGCATCGAGATGCCCTCCAGCTGCGTGGGCACACAGCACGCCTTTGGTACCTTCCCTGGATTGATATTATTGACTAAGGTCTGGACGACCGCGTGGTTTGTGGAGTTCAGATGGTCGGCCAGCGGAAACGGACACTTGCCGTGGCAGTAGTACGCATCGTAGCCGGGCGGCGCGACAATCCAGTCGCTCCAGCCCACATCCTGGAAGTCCACGTAGAGCGAATGCCGTCTGCAGGTCTCCTCGTGGTTCTTGCGGCGCGAGCGTCGCTGATGGCGTCGATTGCGGCCGCCGCCGTTGCCGCCGCCGCCCTCCCGCGCGCCCACGTCCCGGATCGAGCGCGACTTGTGCCGCCCGTCGTCCGTGTAGGTGAAGAGCAGCGGCTGCTTGTGCTGCCACTCCTCGTGCGCCTCGTCCGCACTGCGGCGTAGGCGCACGTGGTGATGCGGCGCCGGCTTCAGGGAGCGCATCGTGCGCACCTCCACCAGCAGCCCGAAGTTCTTCTGAGGTGTTGCCAGCCACCGATCAACGGCCGGTTGGACATCGAGACTCACCGTCTCGGTGCTGTTCAGGCGCACGGTCTTCGTGTCCAACAGCAAGTAGCTCGGCTCCCGGTGGCCCCGCACGCCCACTCGCGTTATGTCGTAGACGAGCACCTGGTAGCGCGTCCGGTTCACCGCCTGGCTAACGCTCAGCGCTGATCGCTGCAGCTGCAGCTCGGCGGCCTTCAGCTTCTCCTCGGCGGGAATGCTCTTCACATCGAAGTGCAGCCGAAACCGATGATGATGTGGAAATCTATCGTCGATTTTACTATCTGCAAATAGGGAAGAACAAGATGAAGATGGAACATTAGCGAATTGCAGCTAAGAGATATAGGCATAAATTGAGATATATTAATGATAACCAAATTTGAATATATGTATATATATATGAATATAAGATAAAATGCCAAGAAAATGGAATCTGAATAAGAGTTGAGGATTTATATTTTAGAGAAAATCATTCAGGGAGAGTATTTTAATAAAAGAGTTGAAGGAATACCAAAACGGAAAGTATAATCCGAAAATTGAATCTGCAAACCAGTAAAGGAATTGAAGGAAAATAACAGAAGAACTTAGAAATAAAATTTGAAAGAAGAAGAGGATAGATCTACAGTTTAATGAATGTGGGATAGAAAATCACTTGGAAATGTTTGGAATAATATATATATTTATTATATATTATAATATATTTATATATATATGTACATATATATCTAATAGAGGAGTTCTTTAAGTAGCTATGAGGAAGACCTTTACAATAGTAAATGAAACAGTCAAATATTATCATACTAATTCAGCAATTAATCAGAAGAATATTTAGATAAATATAGAAAATATAATAGAGAAACGAAAATATAAAGAAGAAATCAAATAAGATATGTTAAAAAATTAAATTGAAATATATGAAAAGTATTTTAGAAAAAAATGAAGAAGAACTATTAAGAATTGACAGATGTAAGATAATATGATGACGATATGTGGACTTGCTAGATATACGATATATATATGATAATATGTGTATAGATATATGATAATATAACAAGAGTTTAGAATTTGCCCTACTGAGAGAAATCATTAAAAACTAGTTATAGAAACAGGAAAATATTCATACATGTTTATATGTCTTTAATCTTCTATTGCGGGATAAATATAACAGAAAGCAGTTGATGAAGATGAAGATGAATGCATTTAATAATAATAAGAAGAGATTAAATATAGTAACATATAAATATACCAAAATTATATACCAAATATACTGCAGTAAATACTAAGCAAATGTGAGCTACTAAAAATGGCACATTCCCATGGTACGGCAAGGCGATTTAGCTTAGGCTCTGGTCTGCCTCCCTCTCGGTCTCACACTCTCTATAGATCTCTCCCTCTCTGTCGTCTGTCGCCTACCTTTGTCGCAGCCGACTTTTACGACTGGCGCCTGCTGCAAAAGACCTGACCCACCCACCGAGTGTGCACCGCCAAGGTGCAAGGTGCAAGGCGCAAATCTTAATTTGAATCGTGATGCGACGTAGGTGGAAGAAGCGGAGGAACAAAACTATCTCAAGTACCACGAAACAAAAGGAGGCGAACGAAAAGGAGTCGTAAACGCTGTGAGCCGCAGGACGAGCGGCGAGCGACGAGCGTTGAGCGTTGAGCAAGGACCAAAACTCGAGACTCGAGACTCGAGCACGGCTTAGACACTTGGCTTTAAACACTTGGCAGTGCTACCTGATCTATTATATATATATATAGATGTGTCTCTCACACACTCGCTATCTCCATCTCTCTCTGTGCTATCTAGCCTAACTGCTTTATTGTTCATCCCCTCTAATCCTGTGGAAAATAATGCGAAATACGCTTTAATAATAATTGTTATTTTTACAAACACAATATAAAAGCCATTTGGCGCATGCGCTAAACGTTCCGGGTGTAATTCTCTAGAAAAATTTCAAGGTCACATTTGGGTTAAGAGTTTGCGGCCAACAGCGCAGGTAAGCCAGGACACTGCGCGTGCGAAAGAGAGAGAGAGAAAGAGTGCACACTCTAGCGTTACCTGTGCTCCTTTCTGTTGTCCTTTCATTTGAAGCTGCGGAATTTCCGCGTGATTTCTCAACGCTTGCGTGAATGATGAAACCTATACGAAGATACCTGTAAAGGTGTCTGTGTCGGCTCTGGCCAGGTATGCAAATCACTTAGATGAACTGCAATTTCGAGGGAAAATCCTGGCCATCGCTTCATTCGCGTTTCGCTAGCGGAAAGTACGCGTTGCTCAAATTCAGATTTTAACTACGGCCAACAGTGCAAGCCAACTGCCACGGCCACTGCCACACGGCGGGCAGGTGCAACTAGGAGGCACTACAACCAGAGTGCACGTAATTCTCATATCCTAATTCTGTTTAGCTGCCGTACTTTTTACCAAGACCAAGACTATCTATAGAGTATTTTAAAGATATTTATGCTAATGTCGAGATATAGCTGATTATTTCTTGAGTAATTGCTTATATATTCCGTTTTGAGTAGATATCTCTTAAGTTTAGAAGTCTTTAATTTAGTCTGTTTTCAGTATTCAAAATAGCAAACATAATTTTACTTTGTATTTAACAATTTTAAAACATTTGCATCTTCAAGCTTTGATCTGATTTAATAATTCCTAGTTTTGGAGCATTTTATGCTGCTGGAAAATGTTCTAATATAATCTCCAAAATGTAAGATATCTCTACATTTGCTATATGTATTTTATATTTACTTTATAATTTTAATTTTTTAATTTAATTTTTAGATATAAATAAATTAAAAATGTATTAAAAACATGTTGAAAAAATTAATATTTATAAAGTTTAGTTAATATTAATTTAAAAAATGCTATATATAATTGTTATATCAATTTAAAAATAAAAATACAATTTTTGAAATATTTTTATAATCAATTAATAATATTTAATAAACATTTAAATGAAATTAAATATTATTCAAATATATATATTTTTAAAATTTTATTAACAAATGTTAATTGACTATAAAAATATTAGAAATTATTATTATTATTTTTTTTTTAATTCTTTTATTTTTTGAACAACTCTGTTAGAAACAATTCAATTTTAAATAAGATGATATTACTTTATATACTTTATATATTCGAAATATTCTATTCAAGAGTTTTTGGGAATTTTTTCTAGTCGAATGAAAGATCATTTAATGTATAATTATAGTAGTAGCTACAAAATGTGTGATCGAAAACATTTTCTACATTTTCTAATTCTACCAAAATGGTTTATCTGGGAAACATTACCATAAAATCAACTAAAATATCATCATCAAAAATTATATATGTTTAGACACGCCTCAACTAGCTATAGACTAACTATCAGATCAACCATTGCATATCGGATATGTAGGCTAGCTACGTTCCAAACTCCAAAACTCTATCTAACTCTCTCCCACTAAAGTTCACTATGATAACGCTTGTATATATTATATGGATAATTCTTATAGATAATCAATAATTGAATCCAGTTTCAAGCACTCACCTTTATGTGTAAAACTTCGGACAGTGTTCGCTGATTTGGTCAGGAGTCCCGGCTTGGGTATATTCACGGAATCAATTTCGTGTCCCATGATCTGGGCGTAGAGATTCTTCATGGCCTCCGGTATGATGATTTTGGATCTGTCGATCTTCGGCGGCCGCTTCATGTTGAACAGCGAGAGCAGACTGTTCTCGATTTCGACTAGAGTGGATGGATCCGGCTTCACTTTGTCCTTGATGATCTCCTTGCTGCTGTAGGTGGCTGGCTCGTCCTCGGCGATGATTGCGTCCGCGATGCCCGGCACTTCGAACTCCCCCAGTACGCTGTCCGTGCTCTCGAATGGGGCGGCGTCAATTGATGCGGGGGCGGGGCCAAACACTTGTATGTGCGGCGCTGCTGTTGTTGTTGTTGTTGTTGTAGTTGTTGTAGTTGTTGTAGTTGATGTTGTTTTTGTTTTTGTGTGTGTTTGTTGTTTTGACTGGTTTTTGGCCATTTTGTTAGTTGATTTAGTATGCTTATGCTGTTTATGCTTATTTTTGGAATTTTTGGAATATTCTAATTGGTCTGTTCTTGATTTATGCACTTCGTTATATTGTTTTAATGCAACGGCACTTGTTTGCTGTTGCTGCTTCATATTAATATCACTATCACTGCTCTTGTTGTTGTTGAGTAGCAACTCATTGAATGGATTAAATGCTTTAGCTAATGCTGTTGTTGTTGTTGTTGTTGCTGTTGCTTTTGCTGTTTTAGTATTAATTATGGCCTTAGTCGTCGCTGTTGTTGTTGTTGTTGTTGGCGCTATCGCTGCGATAAATCTAGTCGATATATCCTCGGTGCTAGCAACTTGAACGATCGTTTGAAAAGTCGCCAGCACTGCGAGGAGTAGAAGCCATGCGCGCATGGTCGCTTGCAACTCTGAAACGATACAAAAACATAGGAAATTTCGTTTAGCATTTGTCGATAGGGTTAAAAACGACGCCGGCAGCGCAGCCGGCAGCGAGAGCCACTCGAACTCAACTCACTCAACTTGTGTAGCGCGTGCGCCCTGCGCCAGAGCGAGATGACTATACAATGCGCAAAGCACACACACACTCTCGCACAATGCGTTTGCAGCTGCGCGCTCTGAGCGCAGAGCATCGGCGTTTTGAGTGTGAGAGCGCGCATTGAGTGACTTTCGTTGTTATTGCTGCTTGATGTATATGTATGTGTGTGTGCGTGTTGATCAGGTAGCAGCTTCCTTAAGCGCAGTTTTATGACCAGCGAAAGGTGCCTGCGTGCGTCCTGCCGGCAACAATGCGAACAAACTGAGCTGTGGCTCATTGGCTGACGCACACACACAGCGCAAGAGAGTGTGAGTAAGTGAGCGATAGAGAGAGGGAGAGACAGAGAGAACGACTCAGTTTTGAGTGTTTTCAGTGTTTTCTGTGTGGTGTTGCAATCGCGGCGGACATTGCACCTTTTCGGACTGACACACGATCTCAGCTATGCAGCAGCGATTTGTGTCTACGCTTAGAAATTCAATACAAATCAAACATACACACACTCACACACACACACACCTGTTCGAGAGTGGGGTGTTTGGCGTAGAAATTAGAGAAGCCAACGGGGCCGTCATAATTTTTCGTCATTTTACAATATTTCATGTAAGACGAACTTATCGGCCCTTTTTTGATTTATACACAGGGCGGCATTTCAATCGAGTTCAATCGGACAATTTCCAACATTTTCACTATCTGAGTTCTTGGGGAAAATTTATGAAAATTATTTATTAAAAAGTATTTTCTATATAGATTTCTAGTTTCTTCTTATGGGCTATAAATTTGTTGAGATTTCTATCTCAAAGATGAGTCCCGTAGCCTGCCTAGGCGCACCTTAAGCAGGTCTACGCGCCCCTCACACACTCACACTCACACGAACAACAAATTACATGTTGTTTTTCACATAAAGATTAAAATCTTATCTAAAACGAGGCGGCAAAGGAATTTTCAAAAAACAGAAAATATATATACCGTAGTAGAAGAAGAAGAACATTTTCGATTCGAATTAGTTGGCACACTCTGGGGGGTGTCTTTTATTTTGTACTTCGTCGAAGATCTTAGATAAGAGAGAAAAGGGCGCCAGAGGCTGAATGAAAATTTTCATAATTATGCATTAGACGTTTGACTTATCGAAATGCATTATGAAATTTTCATAATTTGTTTTCTCTAGTTTCTCAGTGTTTAATATCTTCCCAGAACAACTGACAAAAGGAGTGAGCTGTGCCCGGCGAGAGCAGGAAGGGAGAAGGAGGAGTCGGTGCAGCAGTCGCATACCTGCTGGCATTTCCGGGGGGTTTTCCGCTATTGAGCGCAATGCTGGGCTGGGCTTTTCCCAGCTGTCATTCAAGAGGGCAAAAACAAAGCGAAATAACTCGGCTAAGCATTTGACTCAAATTAAGTTTATATAATTTTTTTCAACTTTTTTTTTGCCAACTGACAAAATTTGGTAATGTTTTCCGGTTGGGCAATAGATGATATAGTAGACCATAACTATGTCACACACACAACACACACACACACGCACACAGCGAGTCAGCACAATATGCACTCAAAGATACAAAGATACATGGATACAAACAGAAACAGTTACAGTTACAATGAGGCCAGAGCCAAATACAATTCATATTATGTCTTTTGGCCGATAATTTATGTGCCAAAGGACATTCGACGTGTCCTTTGTGGGCATTTGCCGACACGCACTCGGGACACTACGGCACTTTGTTGTCGGCCAATTTCCCAGAATCTCGTTTGGGCATCTCTTACGATTATGATATATTATGAGAGTCGCCAGCGTGAAAATATTTTGATCGAACTGTGGATATGACGGGGGAATTCCACTAAGTTGTAAAATTATTTGATATAAAAGGATGTTTGGAATCATATTAAATATGGGAATTCAACTGGAAGCTGAGATTGCCCCTATATAAAGGAGGCTCAATTCTTGATGACTAATTGAGAAAATGAATCTAGATATATTTTTATACATAAAAAGGGAGTATGTATATGTATATATATCATGTTTGACTTTATATGCCAGATATAATAAAAATAAAAAGTTTTTGTTAGTTTTTAGTTTTTTCTTTTTTTTTTTTTTTGGTGATAATTGCATTTACTTAATAAAAAGTGCTTAAAAGACTCCAGAGAACGTGCTTAATTGAAATAGCTTTTTATAGTGCATATACATATCATATTACATACGTACATATGATGTATGTATGTATGTATGTATATACACATATGAACTCTCTATGGTGTCAGACTTGCAGCAGCGGTAAAACAAAGAAAATATAATAAATATTTGTATAATAACAAACGTTATAATAAATGTAAATATGTATATGATAAAAGAAAATAATGTAAAAAATTATAATTTACACAAACAAAATATTTAAAAAATTAATTTAATTGTTTATGAAAATATATAGCTAAATATTTATTATTTATCATTTAAAACTCTATTTTATATGCTTAAAAAATATAAGTAGTACAAAAAAAAAAAGTAATTAAATATTGCCAAATAGAAACTGAATCCCTAAAAATTCTGTAAGTTAAGTTATAATATATAATATAAATATAATTATGAATATGGCCTCAATGTTTATTATTTCATTTTTTATTAGTTTTTTAGCTTTTGATTAACTTTGTTACTTATTTATTGAATTATTACGTATTAAGCTAAACTGATATAATACATTAAACAATGAAGCAATTGGAATATCTTAAAGTATTTATTATTATATCTCATATATATACATTTACTCGGAACTAATGGAACTGCCTTTAGAAAGACTAGAATGCTGACTTAATAAGATAGTTGCTATTACAGTTACAGTCATATACTGTAAATTATACAATATATGTCATCTATATATAGAAACATCTATTATATAGATATGCAAAGACTAATGAGGAAATTGAAATTTAGAAATAAAAACTTTGCTTTGTGATAAAATTGATTCAATGAAAATGTAATTTATTATAATAAACGGTTTATTTGTTTACAATTAGAAGATTTATTTGATATCTCTGCTATATACATAATTATACAATTGATAACATAAGCATAAATATGTATATACACATACATATTTATTTTTATTTAAATCTGGAAATTGAGTTTCTCATAAGCATCTCAAATTTTCTAAATTTGATCTTCCCTTGATAGACTCTCAAACAGAGTCAAATGCAAGGCATACATTAATCAATTCAATATATGCAATTTACTGGGTATTTTATTAATACTAACTCATATTGAGTGTAATGCACTCTACAATCGAACACCTGTAAGAGTTATGTAAAACCATTTGCCCTAACCAAAGTCAAATTCTTGTTTCTTTCTTTCTTATTTTCCAATATCAAATGCAACACGAACCAAATATTTTGGTATCATATGATATTGTAGCGCAGCGATTATGCCCAAGGGATCAATGTGTGTGTGAGAGAGGGTATATACCTGTGTGTGTGTGTGTGTGTGTGTGCAGTTCTCACAGTTGGCAAAGTTAAGTGAAGTTTGACCTAAGCTTAAAGGCAAATAGCATCGGAGCTGACACACCGCGAGGGCGTGTGAGGGAGAGGGAGAGCTACGTGTGTGAACCAAATGACAAACTCACCTCAGTCTTATAAAGTTCCCTATGTTTTCGGATAACTCGAAATCTGGCTTGAAGTGTGTTTCCCTTTCTCGATAGTTATATCGATGTTCATTTATATGTATATAGATAGATGTTATATATATATGCTTATTTATTTAGTTGTTTTCTTTGATTTCTTGAGCTCTGTATTAATTTAAGTAAGCCGCGTATTTTGATGGATTGCCTCGGCACTCAATCCCCCTGCGAGTCAGTTCCGCTTTTGACACTTGATAGATTTATGACAACGCGTCTTATCGCAGCTGCAATTGTTGTTGTTGCTGTTGTAGTTGCTTTGGTTTTTCTCTTTCTTTTTTTTATTTTTATAGATATTTGCACAATTTACAGCTGTTTTATTTGCTGCTTCTTCCACTTTGGCTACCGTTGCAGCAGTCGAAAGTAACCAACAAATTTTTATGTATAAATCACGTTTGCGTCAATATTTGATAGATCTTTGATAAATATCGATATACATGTGTTACATATATATGTATGTATGTTTGTTTGTTTGTCTCTCTTTGTAAATCTCAGTTTGTGTTGTATGCTTTTCGCTTGCGATAATTGTAGATGAAATAGATGAAATTCTTGTTGAAAATTTTATTGCCGCATTCGAGGCGCAGGCGCAGCCGCTGAGTCCACTGATTGTGTGTGTTTATTGTTGTTGTCGTTGTAGTTGTTGTTGTTGCCAGGGCACATGACACAGCAGCTAAGTATCTGTAAGATACTTGAAGCATTGGCACTTTCTTGTTGTTGGCTTTTCTTTTGTTATTGTTTCAAACTTTTTTTACATTCAATTTGCGCTTTGGCTTTACAGCGCATTGTTGTTGCTGTTGTTGTTGTTGTTGTTGTAGTTTCTGCTGACGGCACAGTTAAGCACATATTTCCAAAAATAGTATAACAACAAAATATGCCAATAAAAAAACAAATTTACACAAACTTTGCTGTTGCACTTCACATTTGAGATACTTTAGCTTTAGCTTTATCTAGATCTTTATCTGCAGCTGTATCTTTTGTTTGGATGCTTTGGACTTTCTCACACACACACACTCTGGCACACACACACACACACTCTCGCACACGCACACACGCACTGCAAATTGTAATTTTCTTTTGTTTGATCAAATTTTTACGCCAATTTCTTGTTCACAGTTTTGTTTTTTTGTTGTTTCATTTTCATCGACTTTTGGCGTCGGGACCAAAGTATCAATATTGTTTTCGACTCGATCAGCGCTGTGGAACGACTAACGCCTCACTGTCTGGCTCTACCTGATTCGAGTTACAGGTAAGACGCGCACACGAGCGCCGAGCCGAATGCATTCTTCGGCTCTCAGTCGACTCGCTTCGCTTCGCCTCGTCTCGTCGCGCTGAGTGAAAACGAGCGCGCCGCACGCTCACTCATGCTCTCACTCATGCTCACGCACACACACACAGTCGCGCACACAGCAGTTCGCTCTCTCTCTCTCTCTCTCTGTGCTACTCTCTTTCGGCTGTGCGTTTTTTGGCTCTCTGCAAGTTTTACTGTTGCTGCCAAAGATAATTATTTGATCGCGCATCCATCTCGCCTGAAGTTCCCTTTGCCACTGGCAGCCAGCGCGTCGTCAGTTTTTGCTTTCGTGTGCCGAACGAGTTCTTTTCTTTTCATTCTTTTTTTTTTTTCTTTTTTTTGTCAATTGAGCTAAAAGCTGAGCAGAGAGCGCCTCACTCAAAGTCACACTCACACTCTCACGCACTCTCACAATAATTGAGTCAATTGCTAGCTCAGCTCTTTGAGCTTGAATCTGAGCTTTGCTCGAAGGGTGACTTATAAGAAAATGGACACCTCAAGAATTTTTGCGATGTTTTGCGAAAGTTAAGCTAAGGATTTCAATTATTAAATAAATATTTACTTAAAAGCTGATATTGAAGCTAATAAAATATTTATACAAAGTTTACATTTAAATAACATATTCTCATTTAGTTGAGTGGCTTTAAAATGAATTCTGTTCATGGCTTAAACTATAAATAATTCATTTTAAAATTCTAGCACTATATAAACAATAAAAATAATAAAGTTTTTATTAATGCACAGCTTGATATAAATTTAATTAAATATTTTAAAATTATATACTATTCCAAATCTCTGCTGTTGCTGCTTAAATATTTCATTTGAATATTTTGCATTCGTTTTAATATTATTTGTTCATAATTTAGTTGATCTAATTGTATATATATATTTATATTTGATTTTTTTTAAGGTATTCTATACTAAAATAATTAATCCAAAAAATTAATTTCAGTATTTTCAAGAAGTTGGAAAAATCGACAATGCATAAAATTGTTTATATATTTTTATTTATTTGTCTTGTTTTTATGTAATCATTTCTCAGATATATTTATGTTAAACGTATTGTGAAATTGATCGAAAAATTGTGAATATCTAAAAATATGTTTTTTTTTTTTTTAAGTTTAACTTTTATAAAAATTTAGCAAAGATATTTCCAGTTGCAATAAAGGAATAAATATTATGAAAATTATTTTATATTCGTTTTTCATTTAATTTTTTAAATAATTTTTTTATTTGCCTCCGAATTTTTATTTAATTTATTTTAATTTTAATTTTATTATTTATTTATTTATTTTTACCTTACTTTAAAGATTTAGTTTTATTCTCTACTTACTTTGCCGGTAAATTTGAAGCTTTAACAATAAACAAAGCGTATCGCCAGCCAATGCCGTGTTGCACAGGTGAGCATCGAACGAAGTAATAAAGCGAAACACCAAAAAGAATAAAACGAAATGAAATGAAATTGGAAATACTCTTCGCTCGGGGAGTTGCACGCGCGCAATGAGCCGAGTATAAAACCAAACTGTCTCGCAATGCGAGGCGCACAGAATTCCTGGGGCCAGGGCCAGCCAGGGAGGGACCATGCCAGATCGTGATCGTTGCCGATACGACACGGCACCAGGTGCGAGCGAGAGGCAATGTACACTTTTTAGTGCACACACACACACACGCAGAGAGAGACACTTGAGTGTGTGTGTGTGCGTATGTGTGTGTGTGTTTAGGTAACGAAATCCTTAACAACAAACACAAAATGAAATCAAAAAGTCAAGAATTAGTATAATTTTATTGGTTGGCAAGAGGTAAAAAGCAGCAGGGCCGAAATGGAATGACACTTGCCATCTCGCTCGCACTCAACCAGCTGAATGGAACTAGCTACCAATACAAATGCAAACAGTTAAATGCATTTCAACTGCCTTTTGCCTCTCCCTCTGCCTCTGCCTCTGCCTTTGCCTCTTGCTTTGCCTTTCGCCCGCTGTTTGTGGAGATGACTTGACACACCCGCGACTCGAGGCAGCCAAAGTGACTGCCACAAAAGGTTGCAGCAGACCTCGTTTGCCGTCGTCGGTCGTCGTTGTTGTTGTTGTTGGCCAGCAGGTGCTGCAAGCCAGCCAAAACGACGCTGGCCAACTTGGCCCTGGGTAGGTGGAGCCGCCTCTGCCTGTGCCTGTGCCTTTGCCTTTGCCTTGAACTGAGCGTTCGACTACTTTTTGTCTTGGCTGCTTTTTGTCTCTTTTGGCCACAGCAAATGCGGTTTCTTAATGGATTTCAGAGTTGGAAAACGAACAACTAATAAATATTTACTATTTGCTGTGCATGTAATCCTACAAGTTCTTCTTTGACGTATCTAAATTGTTGTTGTGGAGTAATGAAGCCAACGAGGGGACTGAATGGTTGATAATGATAATGATAATTGAACATAATTGATATTGCCATGATTATTATCAATATCATTATCAAAACCATAAGCGTTGTCATTGTCATTGTCATTGTCATTGTCATTGTCATTGTCATTGTCATTGTCATTGTCATTGTCATTGTCATTGTCATTGTCATTGTCATTGTCATTGTCATTGTCATTGTCATTGTCATTGTCATTGTCATTGTCATTGTCATTGTCATTGTCATTGTCATTGTCATTGTCATTGTCATTGTCATTGTCATTGTCATTGTCATTGTCATTGTCATTGTCATTGTCATTGTCATTGTCATTGTCATTGTCATTGTCATTGTCATTGTCATTGTCATTGTCATTGTCATTGTCATTGTCATTGTCATTGTCATTGTCATTGTCATTGTCATTGTCATTGTCATTGTCATTGTCATTGTCATTGTCATTGTCATTGTCATTGTCATTGTCATTGTCATTGCCATTGTCATTGTCATTGTCATTGTCATTGTCATTGTCATTGTCATTGTCATTGGCTGTTTAGAACTCCTGAAGCTTATTACCCTTATTAGCTATATCTACAGGAGTAACATTGATCCGCTTAAGTGCATTACTTACACATGCACACACATGCAATTCATTTTCAGTGTGTGTCTGTGTATGTGAGGCACTCGCTTTGTGTCTTGTAAATCTTCTTCAGCCTCGTGTCTTGGTTTATATCTTTTGCTGCATCTTTTTTCTGTACATATGCTGCAACTGCAAAGCTGACTACGTGTCCGGGGTCCAGGGTCCAGTGTCCAGTGTCCACTGGCGTCGCTAATGATCGCGACGTCTGGCAACTTAAGCGTTGCCAGACATTCTGGCTTTACTCTTACTGTTACTGTTGCTTCGAGGCTCTCTCGGGGCAACTGGCGCCAAAGGCTGCTTAAGTAGCTGCTGAGCATTGTTCGTGCTATTGTCCTGGCTGCACTTGACGTCGTCTGTGGTCAGCCGGGCGAGCATCAAATTTCCGCAGACAGATCTATGACCAAGCCGGAAGAGATGACAATGCAGCTCTCACAAAACGAGACGAAAGGCAAAGCCAAAGAGAAATAATGAAAGAAAGACAACAAAAAAGAAGAAAAAAGCCGACGCTGGCTGAGTTGAAATGTCGACGCGTTGGCTGCAGCGCGTTGGCTGAGTAGTGCCAGTGGTGCTGGTGGTGTTGGTGGTGCTGATGGTGCTGTTGCTGGTGTGATTCATGCCGATTGGCGGATGAGCCAGCAAGAAGAAGCACGCGCAGAAGGCGGCTCCAAAAACGCGCGAGATCCTTTTGTATGTTAATCGCAGCCAACACGTAGACGCCCTTGCCACAACTGAGTGAGTGTGTGTGTGTGTGCGACTCTGTGTGTGCGACTGTGTGTGTGAGTGTTTCGCTGCTCCTCCTCGTTTTTTGTATTGCTGCTTCTTTTCAACTTGTTATGCTTCTCTCTGTTAGTCCACTAAACAGATACTTTGCCCGTCGATCTTCCTTCTTCTGACTGCGTTCTTCTGTCTCGCATTGTCGGCGCTCAACTTTTAATGGCATTTAATTACCTTTTGCCTGGTGTATGTTCTTTGATACCCTGTAAACGTTTTTGCAGAGCAAGGTTGAAACTTTTTAACCAATATGTGTCATAGATCGATATTACTCAACTTCCAAATGTTTTTTGTTTTTACATATTTCCTAAAAAGAAGCCACTTTTATTATTGTTGATCGATAAGATATCGCTATTCTTTCATTAAATTTTTAGCATATCAGACACGTACCACACACACACATAACATTTCTTTAATTTATCGATTTCGTCAGGTATTTATGTAAAAATATATATTTATAATATAAACTTCCTTTCCAGCATCAATAGATATCTATATCTAGCTTTTGCTATCAACTTTCGGAACAATAAGTTATCGATAGCAAAGACCTTTAATGCACATCAACTAGAGTCATCGATAGTTTTCGATATTGAGTACTGCCTATTTTCTGTCTCTGTCAACTCTTTATAGAGTATCTTTCGCTACATCAGAACCGTTTGCTTTATTTTTTGCCTATCTCACGCCCTTACGTGGTATTGGACCACCTGAAACTGAGGTCCAGTCACAACAGCGCGGCCCGTACCAAAAAATTCTCATTAAACATTTCGTACCCTTGGCCTATCTGCAGTTACCATCGGAAATTCGCTGCAGCCCGGCTCTTGGCCCACACGGATCGAAGCGCCGGCGCTACTTTCACTCCCAAAACACCGACAACTGTTGCAGTTACAGCAACAACTGTTGCAACAACAGCGGCAACTAAAGGGATTCATTATCAGGCTGCAGGACGCAGGCTTCGGCCTCACAGTTGCAGCTTCATTTATCAAGTGCCGACCCGGACGCGTGTGTCATTTATAAAGTATCCTTGGCAGGCCAAGCAGCGGTCTAGGCAAATGGAAAATGGAAAACGGAAAATTAGGAAAAGGACTTGACACAGTTTGGCTTGGCTTGGCGCACAGCAGGACTTTCAGACAGTTTCTGATCCTTTTTTTTCGCAACGGGGGCGTGCGATAATTGCTCTCAGACCAGAGCACAGAGAGAGAGAGAGAGAGAGAGAGAGAGAGAACAAGAGAGAGTGAGACAGTGGGAGATATTGAGTCTAAAGTTGACTAAGTGAAGAAAGAGAAAGATACAGAAAGCGGGAGAGAGAGAGAAAGATTGAATCTGAGCACTCACTTATAGGAAGAATGAAAATTTATCAAATGTGAATTATTATTTCAGTTCCAAGTTCTAATTACATAGATATGCTATCACTAATTCAGGGTTTCTAGAAATTTGTACTATTCATTATTATGAGTTTCTCATAGTTAATCACTCATGGCGTGCACAACTTAATACCTTTGTTTCTTCATAAAATATTGAATTAAGTGCAATATAGTATAACCAATAAATATATTGAGAATCAACGTCTACAGCTGTGCAGCTGTAGAAATTTCCAGAATTAAATATATTTGCACCTGCTCGAATGAAACCCACTCTATAAGTCTAAGTTCCAAACGGTTTTACATTCACTAAACTGTCTGTCTCATTGAATCATGCCACATGTAGCTGTATAATCTATGACTATACCAAAAGTTGGGACTATACCAAATACATCTGTATCTATATCTCATTGAGATGTATCTATCTGTTTTCTTTATCGATCTTCACTTTCATTCTGTATTGATGGGGTTACCATGGAATCTTTTTGACCTACCAATGAATCCAACTGCTAAACTGTTTATTTCTATTTATCAACCCAAACGAATCTATTCTTTTTGATATGATAAATGTATCTGTATCTGAAGGGCATACAAAATGTATCTTTTGACGTACAGATTATACAGATTCTTTTTAAAAGGTGAAAATGCATCTGAATGTTTTTGCTTAAACAAATGTATAGTATAGTTTAGTATTTGTATATCATAGATACTGAAAATGTATCTATCTAAAAACTTAAGAAGTATCTGCATGCTGAACAAGAAGGCAGAAAACTATCTGAGACTAAAGCAAAAACTAAATGTATCTATATTTTACCAGACAAGGTGTATCTATAGCTATACAGAATTTATCTGTATCTTTACTCTCACAAGATGTATATTTATCTGCAAAAATAAAGGAAATATAAGAGGTATCTCAATATTTATCCATACTCTATGTGCATATATCTATATCTTCTTGGCCAGACCAAATGTATCTGCATCTGGTTTACTGTAAAGTCGTCAGCTAATCAATTATCGCAGCAGCCGAGGAACAAAAGTTGGCAAACAATGCGACTGGCACGTGGACAACACAGCGACAGCGCCTTTCACTGCCACCGCTTGATGGAAAGGTGACAGTCAGAGGCTGAGACAGAGGCTCGAAGGAAAGACGAAGAATAAATAAGAAGAGAAACAAAAGCAGCCGCAAGACCAGCAAGCAGCCAGGAGCAGGAGTAGGAGCAGGAGCAGGAGGCGGCGGCTTTCGAGTTCGAGTTTGAGATGAAGACGAGGGCAATTGTTGTTCGACTGGATCGATTGTGGCTTGGCTTTTGTTCAATTAAAACGTTATTATTGTGTTGATTGACTGATTGACTGACTGACTGACTGGCTGACTGTTTGACGACGTTGGCAACTGGCAACTGGCAACTGGCAGCGGGCAACTGGGGACTCAAAGTCTAAGTCTGCGTTTTGTGAAAGCTGATCCTGGGCTGGAAAAACGTTTTGTTAGCCCGAACGCAGTTCTTTCGATGTAATTTGATGCTGATGCACGTACCCTCTTCGTCCGCATCTTGTTGTCATTGTTGTTCCGTCTGTGCGTCTGAAAACGGTTTTGTTTGTTTATGCCCAAAGAGCCGGCCATTAGAGCCGGACAATGCGTGTAATGCGTTGATTTATGCATTCGAGAACAGAGCGAACGGAGCGCGTAACTCAATACAGTCAACCTCATATAATATCAATAGAGATAACCCATATAAATGTTACCAAAATATATATATGTGTCTTGGCCTTTTTTATTAGCGCCACTTGGTAATTGTTCTCTGTAGAAAGAGAGAGAGAGGGGGAGATGAGGGCCAGCGGGTGGCTCCCTCCCGACCCACTGCACAGTTCAAGTCCAAGTTTGAAGTCTTTGGCCATCTGGGCAATTCACTGATGGGAAACAGTTTGGATTCGAATTAACGCAGCGGGAGCGGCCCGCATGTGCATTAAAAGTCAATTGCAATTAAATTTTATTTCGTTCATTCGGCTCCTCCATCCTAGCTGCTGCCTCTCTCTATCTCTCTCTCTCTCTCTCTCTCTCACTCTCTCCTAGGCATGTGTGAAAATATCAAAGGTGGATCTTGACTGCGGCCACCACAGTTCAAGTGGTTACAAATCAAATTGTGTTCGCTGGGCTAGCGCCATCGATAAAACTTAATGGCCGCCATAACTGTTAGTCCTAATGGAGTGCAGTTACACGGCCGTGCACTGAGAGAAATTGCGCTTACTTCAAATCTATAGGGTAACTTGAAATTACAATTTTAATATAATTAATTTTTATAATAATCATTATTTTAATATTTTAGCAGTTGACGAAAAATCTTATTTTAATCAAAACAGAATTTGTGTAAAATATAATATTAATATAATTCATAAAATAGCTGAATATTTTATGGAACAAATTGTGATTATATTCGGATGAATCATAGAATTTTTCTGTGGCTATCATATAATTTTATTTATTTTTTATTTATCATTTATATTTGTCGATTTGCTTTTATTCAAAATATTTACCAGTTGAATTCTGATGATATCAGCCTGTATTATAAAAAATCAATAGGAATTCCTTGGAACAGAAAGTGAAATATGAATTCAATTTCCCTTTCAGATTATTTGCTAGACTGGCCAAAATATTTTTCCCTAACGCGTTGGGGATTTCCCAATTCTATTCTTTGTTTACTCTCACTTTCGCTCTAATCATATTTTGAATAATTATATTGTTCAAGATTTTTTTAAATTATTCTTGTATGTTATATGTTCACATCATGAACTATAATAGGCCAGGAGGTAGGAGAGAGTCGAGCAAATCAGATATTTCCCACTCATGGGTCAGATTATTATGTTGTTTTTAATCTAAATTATTTCTTATGCTTTACTTAATATCTATGATTTCTTGAGAAACTTAATTAAAAATTTGTTTATCTATATATATAAAAGAAAGTTGTATAAAAGTGTTTCAGGAGTTATAACTTGATATGAGCTGGACCAATTTTTATGGTTATTGATTTGTTGGATTTGTCTCCGCAACGAGTATAGTATAGGGTCTTAAAAATACTCAAAAAATTTGCCGAATACTTGAAAAACGCGGTTTTTTCCCCAAATGTTCAAATTTTTTTTATACCCAGTAGGCTTGGTAACAGTGACAGTTTTGACAATAGTGTAGAAGTAAATAAACAAATGTAGTCAGTCAGTCTACGGCACAGCCTCAGGCGAACCTGACTATTCATAAAAAAGCACATTTGTTAAAAAAAAAAAAATTTTTTTTGAAAAATAATACGCGTACGGACAAAAGCAAAATATCTCGAAAGTTCAGGTAGGTTTTGTTTTATGTATTTGTTTTTCTCAGACATTATTTTTGTAAATAATTTATATTTGTATTTCTCGACATTATTTTTGTAAATAATTTTTATTTATATTTCTCGATTTTTCGATATTTTATGTGGTTTTGTGCGAGGGCATATTCAGTATTACTATTAATGAAAATGCCGCGTCCTAGAAGATCTAATCTTTCCCGGCGGACCCATAATGCAATTAGGCTACGGAATACCGCAAGGCAAGGAGACGATGGATATCACTTTAATATCAAAATGATAAATCCATTGCATGGGATCATCGGAATCCTTGGAATCTTTAAATTTTCCTTTGAGTATCGACGCGTGAATAACATTGCTCAACAGTTTTCTTATTACTAAACGCGTTCCATTGCACAGTTTTGGTTGGTTTAAATTTCTAAGCATGATAACTACCGAGCCAACCTTCAGTTGTAAATTGTGCGGTGGTAAACCAGGCACATCCAAGGAGTTCAAAAATTCAGTTGGATAATTAGTGGCTTCATCTTCGTTTGTTACACAGTCGATAGATTTAAATGAATACAGAGTACCAACGATTTTATTTTGAATTATAAAATTAAGGTCATCCACATCTTTATTTTTAGCTGCCAAAATTGCTCGCTGACTTAACCATTTAGTATTTTTGTGGAAAGCAATGATATTCGGAAATACTCATCTTTTGATGAGACGAAATTGCAAAAATTTTGAGGAAATGAAATCAAGCCACTCCTTTCGTCAACAGGAATACGGCCATTACCGATATTCAGCAATTATTTCGAGAAATCATCATCATGCCTTCGCCATGACGATCAACAAATCACAGGGCCAATCTTTGACTATTTGTGGCCTCAATCTAGAAAATGCGTGTCGTTTACCACAAGGTGCTTGAATGAAAATCTGATTAATAAATTAATCAGAGTGTATCCCAACCTGAACAACATACCTTTCAATCATTTTTTACCTAGAAATAAGGGTAGGGCAATGCAACGCATGCTGGGACTGCTAGTTCTATATATAAAAAAGTATATTTTTTTATTTAGTGATTTAAATTAGATTTGATTAGTTTTTCATTACTATAAATTCCAACTCTCTTTCAAATTTCTCTCAGTGCACCCATACCTGATTCGAATGCAGATTGAAATACAGATTTGTGATTTCGATTTCGGTTTCGACTTCAAGATTCGGCAATTGCCGCAGTTCAAGACATTCAAATTTATTACTAATTGGGTGCGAATTGGCGGCAAATGGTTGTTGCTGCTGCTGCTGCTAGTTGTTGTTGTTGTTGTTGTTGTTGTTGTTGTTGCTGTTGTTGGCTGTGAGTGCAGCATGCAACATAATCGAAACGGGTGCTAATTGATAGGCCTTTGATCTGAGGCCAGCTCACGCTCACTTGCTATTCACTATTTATTTACGGCAATTGTTAGCCCAACAACAACAACAGCAACAGCAACAACAACTGAAAATCGGGAGCATAAAACAAACAAATCGTAGAGAGACAGACAGCACTTTATGTAATCGGCCATTCAGTATAGTTTCAGCTCTTGTTTAACCATTTCATGCTCATCTCATCTCATCTCATTTCATTTCATTTCATCTCATTTGTTTGCTGGGCTGTTAGCTGCACATCCAAATCATCATTAGCACTGCAACTGCAACGGCAACTGCAACGGCAACTGAGAATGTCAAGTGCCACACAGGGGAAACATCAAATTTTATGATTTCATAAATATTTGGCGCCTGCCATCAGCAACATTAACATCATCATCATCATCAACATCATCAGCATCATCATCGAGTGAATGTTGCAATGTTGTTTATATAAACTTTCCAAAGAACACGCAGCACATTAATTTACATTGTCTTCGCACAAGCGTAAACATGCTTGCAGCCACTGTAAATACACCCCCCTTCTATCTCTAGCTCTATCTCACTCTCTCACACTCTCTCTCTCTCCCTATCTAACTTTTTCTCGTTGTAATCGTTGGCGCAATTATCGCCACTTACATCAATGTTGCTCAATATTTATTGTCGATATTTTAATTTCTTTTGCTTTATTAATTTAATTGCCCGATTATTGTGTGCACATTCACATATACACACACATACATATACATATATTTATTGTAGTTCGTATAGCTCCTTTAGTTTCGTTCACGTGTGCGCCTCGAGTCCATTTCAGCCATCTGGCTGTACAAAATTATTCAAGTGCGTTTTAAGTTCAATTTTCATTTGAATTGGCATTCATAGACATTGCCCAAATGTCTGTGCAAATGCATTGCGCAGTGTTGTAAATGCGTTGCTAAATATTCAGTTCAGTGTTGCAAGTTGAGTTTTAGTTTGGGTTTCAATTCCTATAAATAAGGTCAAGATTGGAATAAGATTTGAATTTTCCTAGTATAATAATACTTTATAATAATAATTTGTTTGACAGTCAGAATAAGTTTAGATTATAAGCAGAATAGAGACATATTCACAGTTTTTTTATGCCAATTTATTTTCAATTTAAGCCCATTAGATTTTCAAATTAAAATTGTTTTAAATAAATTTGTCGCTTAAGAAAACTTAAACTGTCAGAAGCCCTAAGAAAAATAATAACAAATAAAAATAAAATATAATAATAAAAATAATAAAAAAATATATATTAAAAATAAAATTAAAAAATATTTATAAAAAATTAAAAACAAAAATAAAAAAAATAAAAAATTAATAATAGTAATAATAAAATAAAATAAAACTACTAAAAATGAAATTTAAAAATATAATAAAAATTTAAAAACAAAAATTAAAATTAAAAAAAATTAAAATAATTAATTATTAATAAAAATACAATAAAATAATAATAATAATAATATAAAAAAAAAATATAAAAATAAAATTTAAAAATATTATTACAAAATTAAAAACAAAAATCAAAAATTAAATAAAAATAAAATAATAATAATAAAATAAATATATTTAAAATAAAATTAAAATAAAAAAATAAATGTTTATATTTATTTTCTTTATTTATATGTATGTATATAATTTTATATTTATTTCATTTTATTTTTTTTAGCGGTCTGTTTTTATTTCCTATCTATGCATAGGACAGTCAGCATATATAATATATGTATATAATTATTTATTTCTAATCATAATGAAATGTGGTGCAAGCTGTTGAAGCCTTTTTCGTCTTCTTCTTCATGGCTGGCACATTCCAGACCCCATTAGACAGGAAGTGGATGCCATTAGGCGTCTTTGGGCTGAGTTAGCAGTCAATAAAGTAAGTTATGGATGCAGCACGCATCTATTTAAGCCAGACCAGGCAGATGCAATCGATCCGGCAACTTTAGTGGCGAATTGAAGAGAGATGCTGCAGCCAACTCATAAAAAGCTAAACTCGCGCAAAATCCAAACAAATCTTGCAGCATATCCATTAAATAGTAGAACTGATCGAGAGAGAGAGAGGGGAGAGAGAGAGACATACAGACAACATTGTTGCCAATTGCCTGTTACCAAGATGATAAAATCATTTGAGAATCTGTCAACTTGTCGCCATAAATTCACGCCCAACCACAAAAAACCAGAAGTCCAGAAAGTGATAAAGAGAGGGGGGAGGGAAGAAGATAGAGAAATCTTGGGAAAATGTTGAGAAATAGTTTACATAGAACTCGCTAGTCGTAAATTGTAAACAAAATTATTGCAGCGATTGCCAAATTAAGTGCAAACCGCAAAACTGAAATTCAATTTGCAATTTTGTTTGTTTGTTTAACTCGCTGTTGTTGTTGTTGTTGCCGCTGCTGTTGGTTGAGATACTTATGCGGTCTAGAGATGTGTTTTTTTGTTGCTATTTATAGTTGGGGCACGAAAAATCTGCAAATGTTGTGCCAGCCAGCGCGCTGTTTATTTATAAGCGCATGTTTGACATTGAAAATAATTTATAAACTTTTCCACAGCACAATTTATGAAGTGGCCACGCCCCCTTTGCACTGCTGCTGCCCACTGCAGCTCATTATGAATGCAATTGCGTTGCAGCAGATGTTGCACAGCATTTAACTGTAGACCAAAAATGGTTAAAGCCATTCATTCAGTCGACGACGACGATGAGGAGAAGAGCTGTTGGCCAAAGAAGCCGCCTGATTGATCAGTATGCAACATGCTTGAGCAGCCGCAATGTTGCCGCAACAATGTGGCCAAAGCAATTGTTGCTGCTGCTGCTGCTACAAGATGTTGCCAGCTGGCATCTTGTAATGCAACGCATCACAATGAACGTGGCTTTTACAGTGAATGGCTAGCTGACTGACTGGCTGACTGGCTGACTGGCCCATGGCTCCAATTCCAATACCAATGCCAATACCAATACCAATAGCAATTGCAATACTCTGTGCCCACAGTGCGTATGAATGGACGAGTCGAGACTCGAGACTCAACGTCATCTGCTTCTCTAATTTCGCATGCGCAGTCGCGCAGCTTCGCCTCATTGCCAGATCGCGTGCATTGCACATATATGGCAAACGGGCGCGCATGGCGCACGTTTTAATTAGGATAATGAGTTGTTTCCGGGCCAGCATCAGCAGCAGCTCCATTGACTAGCTGCCAGCAGCATCGACAGCCCAAGCTCCATAAAAGGCGCTGAGGCGCTGCCTGTTGCCTGTTGCCTCTGCTTTGTGGCTGTGGCTGTGGAATTACAAATCATTGTTGGTTTTAATTAAAAATTAATAAATTTATGAGTTGCCATCGCATTAGCCATGCCAATTGACTAGCCAACAACTGCTAGCTGCCAACTGCTGCCAGCTGCCACTCAGCCCTTGATTTATGACTTGTTGCTGCTGTGGCATGCCACAACACAGTTCAGCTGCATAGACGCGCAGGCGTCGCCTTGCTCTCTAGGCTAAAGGCCAAGTCCTGTCACACACACACACGCACACACACACGCACACAGAGTCACTTCAAGCAGCGCCGACAACTGCAGCTGAGTGATGCGCCCTTCGGCCAAGGCAGTTGACTAATTACTTTGACTAAACAATGAAAACCTATTTTTGTGCCTACAAAAGTGAGGAACTAACTCCACAGTAGTCAGTCGATAACAGCGACTAAGCATAAGTTACGAATTTATAATTGTTGTCTAATTTTTAGACAAGTTATCGATAGTTAATCGATAGCTCTTATGCCAACAAATGAGCCGCAGCAATTAATTAGTTACGTTTGATTGATTCCTTCAACTTTCCCGATAAATTTGTAATTAGCATGTGACTTTTATCACACACTCAATTCTGTCTGTGTGTGTGTGTTTATAGTTGTGTGTGTGTGTGTGTGTGGCAGCAACAACGTCGGTGGGCTCGATGATCTATTGTACGCTGGACGCCCAAACAAATACCAAATATTAACGCAGCGCATTTCAACGCGCTTGTCGCCCGGCGCTAAGTTCTCGTCGATCGATAGATCCCAGCGAGCTGGCCGACCTATCGATCTTGGGCGAGCGAACTGAAGGATCGCTCGGATCCACTCAGCTCTGCTCTGATGTTGTTTAATTGCCTGGCTGACAGACGCACGCATGTCAGGCGAGTGCCACAGAATCAAAGCGAATATTGCAGGCGGCCCGCAAATAGATACAAGATACAAGACATAAGATACAAGATACAGCAGCAGCAGCAGCAGATGCAGATACTTATAGTAGTAGTTGTTGCTCTCCTTGTCGTTGTTGTTGTTGCGTTTGCGTTAATTTTTTGTTTATTAGGCGGTAAATATCAAAGTTGAGCATAAATCAAATTCCAGATACAGCCATAGCCATAGCTATAGCTAGAGATATAGATACAGATACAGATACAGATACAGGTACAGCTACAGGTACATATCTGTATGTAGATACGGCTACAGCTTGTTCTTGTTCTTGTTCTCTAAACTTTTTAATTTTCGGCTGCGTTAATTTGTACGCTCCACAAAATGCAACTTGTATCTTGTATCTCACGGTCTGTTTGTTTGTTTGTTTGTTGTATCTGTATCAGTATTTGTAGCTGTAGCTGTAGCTGTAGCTGTAGTAGCTGCTGGCGTTTCTGTTTGTTTGTTCACGTTGTATTTGGGCCTACGTTCACTTTGGCTTTTCTATCTATCTCTCTCTCTCTCTCTCTCTCACTTTTCAGTTTCTGTTTAGTTTCAATAACCATTTTCCAATTAACACAAAACGCGTGTTTTTCACGTTAATTAATACAAAACTTTTTATCAATATTTGCAATAAAAATCAATCAGCAGCATTTGCAATTAATCAACATCAAAAGGCGGCAACAGGTCCCAGCGTGCTCAGCAGACCCCAAAATATACACAACGAATCTTGTTATAAGTAGCTGCAGCTAATGGCTATATCTAGAGCCAAATACGTATCTGATAGATACACAGATACAATTGGCAACAGGCGCAACAGTTTCGAGCAGTCGGGTGTAACTGACTGTGCGCCATACTCGCTCGCCGCTAGTGTGAATCAGAAAAGAATAGATGCTTATACTCATGTGAATATGGCTTACAGAGTTGGCCCACTGATATCTAAAAATTAGCATTCATTCTAGCTGGATTCCAGATTTATAAGACTACTCTATATAGTCATATTTAGTTTCCCAATTTCAGTCTAAATAAAGTGAGATCGCAAACGAAACCCAATATACCTCTTTCGATTTGGCCAACTCATATAGCAACAACTTAAAAGCAACAACAATTAAATATGGCCAACAAGTTGCTGCCACGCGTTTACATTTTGGGCATTTTCCGTGGAAAATCGTTTGTAGTTGGTGCTTGATTGTGACCTTTGATTTCGTTCGCTTCGCTTTCGATTCCTGTTCCAGGTATTGCCTCAGTCTATTTTGTTATATAAGCAATGGGATTGTGGCTTTCAAGTACATTTAAATTATTATCGGAATCGCGATTCGAACGAATATCTTCTGAATACATTTGCAAAGAGATTTTCACGAAATTTACGAGTATTCAATCAACCTTGTCCGCTTGCCAGAGATTCTGTCTAGCACAATGTAGTCTGATCTGAATTATGGCCAGAGCTTCTCATGTTTATTTTCACTTAGATTATTTATGTTTGCTACGCGCCGAGAGCCGAAGGTTACCCAAGAAGTGTTTCATGTTAGAACTTACGATATTGCCAACATATATACGATATATAGAGTCTACGGCTCTATTACCAAACTAAACGCTAGAAATTAGCCTGAAGTTAGTTTGCCATAAACATAAAGGCATAAATTTTGAAATTGCTTAATCACTTATGAACAGATTTTACAATCGAATTTCGGACAGATATAAACTATTGCCTGTTATAGTATTAGTTGTACATTTAACTAATGATCGAAATAAACGGAAGACTTCCCTAGGTTTCACCTAAAAATATGTCATGTTCTTAAAAATAAATATTAAATTTGATAGATCTTTAGATGGAAGTATGAAACGTCTTGATCTAACTTGCTTAAGTTCCAGATTGAAGCAAACAATTCAATATTGAAGCAAGCAGTTGAAGATGAAGTACTATATATTGAACAATATTCCGTTGTATTCCTTTTTAGATTGAACATGGAAAAGTTGTAAATTTAAGATTAAGAATTTAACGTTTAAAATTGAGGATGGCAAACATAAGTCCAAAGATCTGGGAATTTAAAGGTAAGAGGCGGGAGAGCTTCTATGAGAAGAATATTAAGAAACTAAGATTGAAAACTAAAGATTTGCTATACATCATTATGTGATGTGATAAAATAATACACAATATACATATATAGCACATCAATTATTTTAAAGTTCAGCCATATTTGATGCAATTTTCAGTCATTCAATCTTGACATTTAGCCGATGAAATGCAAAAGTTGAGAATCGCTGATCGGAGCGGAACGGAACGGAATGGTCTGGTCTGGTTTAGTTAGTCAGTTCTGGCTGACCATTAACAGTGGAGCGTTGAAATCAAACCAAGTGCATTAATTTATTGCGGAGCAAACAGATTGCCACGCAAATCAATGCAATTTACGGGCCATGAGAAAAAATACAAAAGGCGGTGCTCGGCTCGGCGTCTGCTTGGATGGCATTATCAATACAATTTGTGCGTTACGCCTGAACGCGCAACGCTCCAGACAGCACCGTCTCGGCACCACCTCATCGCCACCTCAGCACCGCCTCGGCAACAGACTCGCAACAGATTTAGACGGTGCAGCGTCAGACAGAGCAGCGGCCATGCTCGATTGGGCATTACAGCAACATTTGCAGCCAAAAGTTTGCCGAGTGGCGCTCGTGCGCAGCCGCCTGCGGGCCACCAGGCGGTGGAGCCTCATGGGTACGACAACGACTCGGTCTAAGGTCGCCAATGACAAAAGGCAAATGCCGCACGCAATCGTTAGGGATTAACATTTAATAGCGCGAGTCTCGAACTGGGGGTATCATGCCACTCCCGACTACCCGCAGCCCTACCCTGGCACCCCCTTCGAGCAGCACTCCTTCGCTTCTGGGAAGCTGTTCGCCATGGCGTATACGCGCACTTAATATTTATTGTTTATTTACACAAGCGCATTAATCGCAAAGCGCAAACGCGCCAAAAAAGATTCGCGCAATTGCCAATGCGCCGCCTAGATCCCGATCAACACCCCCACCCCTACCGCAAGTGTCCAGCGACCTTTTCAACTATCAGCTTGCAGCTATGGGCGCATATGCCCCGTGCCACCTCCTGGCCTAGCCCTCTTCTGTTAGCAACGGTTTTTCTTGAGAGTGAGTGAGAGAGAGTGAGAGAGAGTGAGAGAGAGAGGGATTATAATGAGCATAGGTATTCATTACTTAGCTCGTATGTACATAGATATCGTAGACAGACGTGCGCTGCATAGTGGTTGCTAGGCGAATTTTAAACATGCTAAACATAAATATTTCATTTATAAATATAGATAAAGAATGAGAGATAGAAATTGGGAGTATATACTTTAGAAACATTTATCCGAAAGCAGAAAAGAAGGGAAAATGACAATGAGGTAAAAAGAGAGGAAAGAGACAGAGAGAGAGAGAGAGAGAGAGAGAATAAGAAAAGATACAGAAAGAAATAGTGAAATAGTGGAAACGAGAGAGAGAGAGAGTTAGAAAGGAGAATGACGATATAGACAAGAGAACCAAAGTGAGAAAGAGAATTACATAAGGAAAGAGAGGGAGAGAGAGAGAGAGAGAGAGAGAGAGAAGGAGTAGAAAGAAAGACAGAGCGAACGATAGATGGAAATAGAGATATACCGAAAGAGAGGCAGAGATTGAGAGAGAGACAGAGATTGAGAGAGAGAGAGAGAGACGGAGAGGAAAAATTTAAATAGGTCTAGGGAAGGAGACATAGAGTAAGAGAGAAAGAGTCAGCGATATAGACCGAAAGTTAGATTGATGAAGCCAAAGTAAGCCAGATACCTTAAGAATTATAGAGGCAAAAAGAGAGTGAGGAAAATAGAGTGCTAAAAAGACAAACACTGTACATATATCACAAAAGAACTTTCACCAACGTCAACTTTTAATCTGGAAGTATTTAAATAGAATATTTCTATTGAACATACTCTGTATAATTAATAGAACTATTTCAACCATTTCTCATTATAGAAACTGAGCTCTCAATATCGAACTTACCAACTTGCATATATTATATCATAAATGATGCATAATGAATTTAGTTAAATCGACTTATACTATATAAATCGATCAGTATGCACATAGAAATATTTTCAGGATATTTGCATTTAATAATTATTGGAATATAAATCAATTTTTATCAGCCTGAAACCCATATAATCTCCCTTAACGATCTGAGCGAGAACTAATGAGCGCCAATTTAAATGCGATGCATCAAACATAAAATGCGCACTTCTCAATTGCGACGTATGTATATTTTTCTGACCCACTGTAACAGAGTGTAGCTGTGTGTGTGTGTGTTTGCTCTGGCCAAAAACGCATTTGTATTCGTTTGGTTAATTTGGCTTTTTGCGTTTCAATATTTAGTTAGAAAATTTTGTGTTTTCTTTTCTTTTCTTTTTTTTTTTCTTCGCACAAGCTCATTTAATTGTTAATTTATGGTTTGGCCAGCAGCAGCTGATAGAAAAAGGCGGGGGGTGGGGCATGGTGCAGGCGAGAAATTTTGATACTTGCGCTGATTTGTTGTGCGTGTGTGTGTGTGTGTGTGTGTGTGTGCCTTTGGCCAAATCAATTTTTGCAACTTTGCTACATGATGAGAGCGCTTAGGCAAAGATAAATAAACAAATGCGAGTGCGAGCAACTTCTAGCTACACACACACACACACACACACATACACTCACACACGACAAGTGCTCGATACTTGAGAGAGACTTTTCCCACACTGGGCAGTTCGCTACAGAGGAGCTCGCTCTTGAGCCTGAATCATTAATTATGCAATCAGAAGTAGCAGATAGAGCGATTTATAGGCATAAATCACACGCTCATCGACCCGGCGACCAGACCAAATTTGCATAATTCCCGTGAAAACGCTGTTGG
The DNA here is from genome assembly GCA_035045965.1 of Drosophila aldrichi. NCBI lineage: Eukaryota > Metazoa > Arthropoda > Insecta > Diptera > Drosophilidae > Drosophila > Drosophila aldrichi. The sequence goes on from JAWNOM010000146.1 coordinate 193,611, forward strand.
TCGTGCCCGAAAAGATTACAACAAAAAAAGAAGAAGAAGAATATGTAAAAATGTAAAAATTTAAAGGAAAGAGAAAAATTTGTCTTATATGCCCAAGGCAACTATTTGTGAGAAAGATGGAACGCTCAAGTGGCTTAATAGCTGGAGAAAACAAGTGAAGTTCAACAGTTTGGAGAGCACTCGAATGCGCCAACGAAAGAAAACACTCCATGCCAGGAGGCTTACGGAGTTTTAGTTTTTTTTTTTCGATTTTTGTTTTCGGTTCGTTTTAGATAGGAGTAGAATAGCAGAAAGGAAAGAGGAGCAGATTCAGAGAGGAGCTGCTGCTGCTGCTGCTGGAGGAGGTGCCGCCCGTCAGCCTCCTAGCCATGGCCTATTGAAAATGAAAATAACTTAATGCAAAGTAAGCGGCAGCAAAGGCAACAACAACAACAACAACAACAACAGCTACGACAAGCAACAGCAGCGTTCAACTGTTCATCGAGCAAACAGCACAGGCAACAACAACAACAACAACAACAACAACAACAACATTTAACATGGTCACAACTCGTTGGCTTCGTTGGCTCTTAACGAGGCCGACATCAAACAAAACGTTGACCAGAGGCTGTCCAAGAACGGGGCAACGGAGTCGAGCTCGATGCTATGCAAACAATGCTAGGCTACAAGGCAAGTGTGCATATATATGTGTATAGCATGTGTGTGTGTGTGTGTGTGTGTGTGTGTATTGCTAACATTTCACTCAACATGCGAGACACACCAAGGCGCAGCCTAACAAGAGCGCAAAAGAACGCCAAGCAAGCTCGATCAACAAATACCCTGTATGTAAGAGAGTATGAGAAGTATATCTAGAGTTAAAGAATCTCAAAATGCTTATGAGAATATTGTGATAAATATTTATTTTTATTTATTTAGTTAATTCTTACAGAGAATAAATTCAAAACAACAATTTAGTTTAAAGCCAGAACAACAAAGACCTGCAGGCAGCTAAATATTTATATTTTATTATTATTTTATTTTTATTTATATTATTAAATCATTTTTCAGATTTTTATCAATGTTCAGCTAGCCCTTAAAAATATGAGAACAAAAAGCAATATGTTAATTTGTCTCAGTACAATTATTTATTGTAGAAAAATACAAATTTTCTTGAATTGGATGAAACATATTTTTTTAGCATATAACATCAAGATTATAGCACTATATTGTAAGGAATAATATTAAGAAATTTATAAAATATACCAGAAATTAAATGAGTAAAAAGAGTGGATATGGTAGATATGACAAAATAAATAAAATGATAATTAAATATATATAATAAGCCTTATATTATATTTGATTTGGTAAACTTGATATTAAGTAACTCACGTTCTTTAATAAATGCAGAAGGACAGAGGTTTTTTTTTTTTAATTTTTAATGCATTTAGCACATCAAAATTAATGACTTTAAAGTAATTTATTTCAATGGAAAAATATATAATTATACCAATGCATTGGTATAACATTGCAATGTTCCATTTCAAGCCAATAACAAAATATTCCTCCTTCTGCTCATTTCCAAGTAATGTCTGCCTTATCGATCAGCTAATATACCTCGTCATACACACACCCTAGCTAGGGTATATTCAACAAGACGCTCAGCTCCTCTCGCCTTGCTGGTAATGTGAAAAATTTCTTAGCCAAATATTGACCCGGCCAGAAGCTGCTGCCCAGAAGGTAGTAGCCAGAAGGCAGTAGCGCCCGAGGGCAGCTGAAGCTGATGAGGTTGATGATTTTTCAATTTGGGTTTTGTAGTTTTCCGCTGGTTTCGTTGTTTGTTGTTGCTGCTGCTGCTGCTGCTATGGGAGCACTTTAAAACAGTTCATTTCTTTTGTCAAGGCTCTGGCGCTGAAGACTTGCGTACGTTTTGTAGTTTTGCCGCAGCAAAATATTTGAAGATGTTTAGTGATTTGCTGTTAAGTAGTGGAGGAGCCATTGCATTGGCAGCCCATGGCAATAGCAATAATTTGTGTTCTGGCCTGGCCAATGCCAGGGCCAGTGCTCGAACTTTGGCCACGTTCGGTTATGAATGATGACAGCTTTAGCTGCCGTTGTTGGCAATGATCAACGATGGCCCAGAAGTGCGACTGCTGCTGCTGCTGGTCGTTGTTTGTTTATTTATTTGCTTTTAGCTGTTAATAATTTATGTAAGACGCGGCCGGCTAACGTGTGGCCACTTGGATAATAACAAACATTGAGCGCGGCCCGTTCGAGTAAGGCGAAATGAATTCGAGAAAAAGTGTGTAAAAAAAAAAATGCATTCAGTTTTGGCTGCAGCCTCCACTCAATTAGCATTGGTAATGAGCTTTTAAATGCATTTGGGCTGTGTGTTTGTCGAAAGTGTGCGAGTGTGTGTGTGTGTCGGCATATGCGGCGTATGCGTGATATTTGTTATGCCAATCGATCGGCCTTTGAGTGCGGATCGACGGCTCTAAGTAAGTGGCCAACACTTTGGCTTTTGACTTTCTTTTCGTGGTGAGAAGAGGGTTTTTTGTCATCAATGGACTTTGTACAAACAACTTGGCTATGATAGTTGTCAGACTGAATTGCTTTCAAAATGAGGAAGATTTTCAAACAGCAGAATGATTACTCGACTTCCGATTTATAGCCATACATAATTGTAGTTCGTATAATGATATTGTCAAGCATTGGTAAATATCATTAAAAGGCTCTTCAATCAACATATTAAAATCTTTTTGCTATATTCATTCTTATATATTTATCATATAAATACTATATATCATATTCACAAATCAAAATTCGCAATAATTTTTTAACAGAGAGAAATCATGAATGAATCTGAACTTTGAACTTTTTAATTTGTTAGTGCTACGATTCTATCTACCTCATTTTGATATTAATTTATGCATAGCTAAGGCAGTTCAAAATAATCTTTATCGCTCATAACTGTCAAATAAATAGTTCTGAAGAGCTACACCCACCTCTACTTTCCCACTTAAATGACTGAATGAATGATCGATTTCTAGTGAATACAAAACATCAATTCACTCGACAACTTCGCTCGAAAAGCAACCAAAATATTTGAAGCGTTTAAAATTCAAAATTCTATAGACTGGGACACGTAGACAACGCTGTTTGTTTACTTATCAGCTTCTGAGAACAGGCAATATTAATTATATTAACGCATTGCCAGTTTTTCCGCAAAGCACACCCAAAAAATGAAAAAAAAGAAAAGAAGAGCAGCAGCTACACCCACCTACAAATCGCACTCAATTTTGCATACTCACAGCTACTTGTGAAATTAATTTCCTCACATCAAATAAGAAAAAAAAAACCTAAATACAAACAGAAAAAAAAATCATTGCTAAATTTTTGCAATGCCTACGTGAGAGAGCGCCCAGAAGTCTTGGGTAGAGGCGTGTGCTACACACATTGCCAAATCTTGTTTAAGAATTCCATAGACCAAAAGAAAAAAAAATTAAAAGCTAAAGTCCACAAACAAACATACAAAAATATGTTTTAAAAAATTGCAGAGGAATCTAAATCTTCTAGAAATTTAAGATCTCAACTAAAAAGATATTTATTATGTTTGAATTTTTTTTTTTTGCATAAATATTTCACTCATTGATAGCTGAAGCATATTAAATTGTTTATGGTTATATAGGTCAAGTCTAGAGTACATATTGTAGATATTAATTTGTAATAAATTTTAACACTTATTTTCAGTTATTTCTAGAATTATTTTATGTAATATCTTAATATTTGCTTGATAAATATCCCCCATTCCAATATGATCTTTGAATTTTATTAGATATATGTACCTTCTTATTCATGACTTGTATGGCTTGTTATATATATCACCAATCACTTACAATATATCGTAATACTAGTTTCAGATCATATTTTGTTCAGCTTAATTTAACTATGTATATATAAAATTTATAAAGATCCAAAATCATGTTTACAAAAACATATTAAATTTTGTTTATAAATTTAGTATTTATTTTATTCGGAATTCCAAAATTAGTTTAGAAATTTATTTAAAGAGCTGAGCGCAAATTTGAGGAAGAAACTAAAAATGTGGGAGTTGCTTAGGTTGCAAAAACCGTTAAATGTATTTGTAAAAATATTTGAGTATCATATGATGGAGCAACAAACAAAATGAGCCTAAAATAATCTAAGATCAAAATACTATTCAAATTAAACATACATATATATTCTATTTCCTATCCAAAAACTGTGTAATATATTGTTATTATATATTTTCGATCTGCCATGTCACCTTAGAGGCATAGATATATGTATGTATCTGTGTGTATATTATAGTTGATAGTCCAACATGACTATATTTAGTTCAAATTATAAACTAATTAGCTGCAGTAATGGATAAGTGTGTTGCCATATTATGAGCTTATATAGTATAAACATATGTACGTATATCTATTTCGATTTTTGTATAATGTATACTTACAAGCAAACGGCAAACAACAAAAGGGAAAACATAAGTGGAAACCGACTGAGCGAAAAAAAAAAAAATAAAATAACAAGAATATGTAATAAAGTCGAAAATCGTTCGAACAAGTGGCAAACAGGGAAGTCTGCGGCGATCTTCCAATAAACAAACCGAACTGCCAAAAGAATTGCACATAGCGTACTTAAAACATAAACAAAGCAAAGTCAATGGTGGGGAGGGGGAGGGGAGAGTGTCAGTGTATGGTCAGGCGGAGGGGAGCAGTGGGGGCAGCCATAAAAATTTCAGAGCTACTCGAATCAACAGCAACTTGTTTTTCTACCGCTAGACAAAAATGCCAGGCACAAACACAGACACACACACACACACACACACACACACACATGCATATATATGTAGATAAAACAATATAAATATATATGTATAAATTGATATGTATGTATGCCTGTTTATATAGCTATAGAGCGCTGAGCTCTTGCTGTGATTTTTATGCACAACAAGCTGCAGAATGATGCAAAAAAAAAAAAGAGAAAAAAAAGAGTCGAGAAAAAATCAATTTTTAATCGAAACGAATTAATGAGCAGCGCAGAAAGCAAAATAATTTTTGTGTCGAAATCGTTAAAAGTGCGCGCGCCTGTCGAACGGCGGCTCGTTGATAATGTCCTGCGGCGCAGCGAGCAGATGCAGATACATCTACACAGCTACATATACAGATACAGATACAGAGATACTAAGATACAGCTACAGCTACAGCTACAGCTGCTGTGGCTCGTTTGCTTAACCTTGACCAATGCCCAGCTGGACGGCAAGAGGCACACACTTATGTCTGTATGTGTCTACATAATGATGATGTTGCAAGTTTGCCAGCCACTTGCCACTTGCCACTTGGCCACTTGGCCACTTGGCCACCTGTAAACGATTCTCTGTCTAAATATTTAGCTCCTCGAAATGCAAACGTATTCTTATTCTTTTTCTCTCTTTTGATTTGTTGCCCCACCGAAAATGCGCTCATAGCTTCTCGCTTCGACACTAACCTTGATCAAAAAGCAACAAAAAAAAAAAAGAAAAAACATATTGCATACATATGCGCGCCTTGCCGGCCGGCAAAAGCTTTAATATACATATATATTCTCTCTATATATATATGTACATATATGTATTTAGCTATATAGATCGATGTATATCTGGTCTGGGAAAGCTGCGTGTTTTATGGCCTGAATTTATGTTTGGCGATTAGCATTAACAAGCGCAAATCGCATAGCGCAATTAACATTTCAAAGTACATATTTCAATTATTATAATTTATCCGTGAATTTGGCCAACGATAAGTTTTTAATGGCCAGCCCCAACTGGGAGAGCCAGAGGTCATAAATGATTTCCCATATTTCCCATACACTGCACGAAAGCCAAGTCAAATATTTAGTAATTCCTCAGTTAATTTGATAGGAAACTCAAAAATTAGCTATAATATATTTATATATATAAATATATTTCTAATTTTGGGTTTACTTAAATGGGAATTAAATTTATGTTTCTTGTACTGCGTTTCAGTTTGTTTGGCTCGAAATTGACTTTTATGACTCAATTAATTTACACCTGAAAGTTGCATGAAAATTCCAAGGTGAACTTTTGGTACGCCCGATATAGTATTATAGTTCCATTTGGTGGTCATGGCTGTAGCACGCGGCACAGCTGGCCGAAAGTTCATTTACCTGGGCGAAAAACCTTCACTGAACCATGTAGATGTTGTGTCGATTAAATAGCTATAAAAAAAGAGTTTTAAGCTTTGCTATCTACAATATGATAAATATGGGAATGAAATCAACTTTTAATTTCACAATTTTCACCGTAAGGGAAAAGTGTTTTCCATCGTAGTTCATCGAATTGAACTGTTTCACAAATTTCGTACATCTAATCAATATTTTCATTTTGGGAATTAGAAGGAAAACCCCGCTCGTAAAAATCGCTAGCTAGATATACTCGAAAAGTTTTCCATCAAGATAGTATGGATGGCTTCCTGGAAGGCGAAATTCTCCCGCAATTGGGCCATAATACAATATTGTATTTGCCAAATGGATAAACACAAATGATTTTCAGCTGAAATTGTGAGTAGGAATTTTTATTTTCATTTTCACTGAGCGCACACACTCCCTCTTCTTCTGCTTCTTCCTCTTCTTTTTCGATTTGTGGAACAAGGTTCTTCTGCACAGAAGTTGGCTGACAGCTTCCTTCAGGCTGATGAACGGCAGCCGCTTTAGCTGATCTTCAAATCGATCGTATTAGTATCTTTATCATGCATGTCACGGCCACAAATTGCAACGATCCATCAAATAAATATCAGTTGGCAAGCGAGAGGGACGGACAGACTGATCGAGCGAGGGAGATGGCAACCAGTTAGCCAGCCAGTCGGGTCTGGGTGGTAACTATATCTGGGCTTACGTATCGTATCGTATAAGGCTCGCTCGCTCACTCGCTCGATCGCTTGATCATTTGTTAGTGGGACGCAAAGGTATTTTATTTATAGCAATGCTAAAATTAACTTTTTGCGGTTCACCAGCAAAATGTGCATTAATATAGAAGCAAATGCAATCGGATTTAACTGGTGCAAGTGCTTATAAACTGTTCACATTTACTTTTTATAATCCAGTCTATGGGGTAGCTGCGCTCACTCAACTTGTTTATATCCATCAAGATTCTTAAGTGACATTCTTCAAAGCTGTAGCTTGAGCGGCAAAAGGCGACTCATATGAGCGAGTAATATAATAAAAATTCTTTATTTATTTTTAAAACTGATTAATTTATGCAAATGTATTTATTGCATACAGATTAATTTATGTAAATGTATTTATTGCATACTTGAATACTCTTCAAATATTTCGAGCTATTCACTTGAATATATATTTAAGAAGCGTTGAGCTGTCATATATTCTTATAATTTATTTTTTAATATAAAATAAGCTTTTCGTTTCCAAATAAATAAATATCATATCTTTCAAAATATAATTCATAATTTTTTAATGCCTCAAAATTGTAGGGGAAGATGTTTAAAAACTATAGGCATATGGTTAAAAATATTTAAATTAAATTAAATAAAAATATTTACATATTTATTGCTATACATTAAAAAAAAAGAGCAAACATTTTTTTTTAATCTAAAAAAAAATCTTTATATATATTAGTATATTAAATATATAATTTCTTTAAAAATATATTTTGTTATTAAATTTTTAATATTATTATATTTGAATATTTATATATTTTGTCAATCTTATAAAAAAAAGAAAATAATATATTTTTAAAAATAAAATATTGGCTATAATGTTAACTAACAGATAATATTTGTTGCATTTTGCAACCAATTTATGAGTTTCATATTCTAGCTGCAACTATTTTGCCATTCCATTTACAGGGTATTCGTCAGTCGACTCTTGCCTCGCACTCGCCCCGCCACACACTTTGATTGATTTCCATGCAAATTTGCTGCCACATTAGTTTTTATTGCAATTTCTTTGGCAAAACGAACTGTTGACTGCAGTTGCTGCCCAACTCGACTGCACTCTATAGACACTATGAATATTCATATACAGTTTAGCACACGCCGTGAGACTGCGGTGGGGGGGTAGGCGCTGACTTGTGGGGTGGACGAAGTTTTCACTTTCAAATTTGCCATTTGATTGACAGTCGTGAGTTTAGCGTTTTGTTTTTGACAGGCGACACATAAATGAAGTTTAATTAAATTAGTTAGATTATGCTAAAGGAAGGAGCTTGAGTAGGGTGGGTTAGGGAGGTGAGGGGAGACGAGGGGAGAGCTGGGTAGCTCTACTACTCGTTGCAAGCTAAATAAATAAATAACCAATTTTTAATTGAATTTCTACCTACATTTTTAACCTGTTTGACGGCATTCCGGGGCAATCAACGTCGTTGTTGTTGTTGTTGTTGTTGTGGAGTAGTCGTTGTCGTTGTCGATGACGCTCGTTGCTGTTGTTGTTGTTGTTGTTATATGCATAGTGGTCGCAGTTGTTTTTGTAAATTGCTGCTGCAAACGGCGCCGCCTCAACAAACCTCGTGCTGCTTTTTCATCTCGCTGGGCAACAAAGAAGACCTTTTGCAGCAGCAACAACGCTGACGTCGACGCCGGCAGCGACGCTGGCATCGGCATCGGCATCTTATCAGGGGCCAAGTTGCAGTTTCGTCTTCGTCGCCGGCGGGAGACTGCGAGGCTGGCGCTGAACTCAACTGCAGTGATAGCTCTCAGTGGCTCCAACGTGTGTCACTAACTTAGTCACTCACACACACGCACACACACACATGTAGTGGAGTGGTGGCTGTGCGTGGCACTTTCTTGTCTTGATAAGCGATTTGCATCAACGAAAATGGAACGTTTTAGAGCTTTGCTCTCCTCTCGATGAGTGAATGCACCAAAGGATGTTGACTTGTCACGCACACTCACACTCACACTCACTCTGTGTACGTGTGAGTGAGACAGAGAGAGAGTGAGAGATGGAGAGAGGCTGGTAATTATGATAATTACAATAATGAGATTCATCATGCTGCAGTTTCTATACTGAAACTCTTTCTGCATATTCCATTTAATAGTTTCAATAAAATATATTATTTTAATTTTATTTGATTTACTTTTCTTTAGATTATTTATTTTTAATTTCTGTGGTCGCATTGAAATGGTATATGACTGGCCTTTTCTCATTTTCGAAAACCTAGTTTCAAGTCTTTAAATCCAACCGAAAGTGGTTCGAACTGGCGTATCTAACTAACTGTGAGGGTTACGCTTTATAAACTGTAACGCTGTCACTTACAACAACAACAACAACAACAACATCAAACATCTATAATAACAACAACTCAAGTTGCTTGTAAACGTGTTTTCAAAGTCGATTTCTTGTAATCCAATATATGAAGCAAATGAAGAGCTCGTTTTTTTTTTCATTTATTTATTTTTGATTTATATGTTTTTTTTTTTTTTTTTTTGAGTTTTTGTGCTAATTGTCTAAGGCATGCTATTGATTATTTATCGAGAGATGTTAACAAATTGTAATAGAATGAAACTGAAAAGCTGACTAGCAGAGCAGCTAAAGAAATTAACATTGATTTGTGCTATAAATATGTTTATAATATGTTAATATATATTTTTAATATGAACAAATTTCTAAAATTGATTTTTTTTTAAATTTGTTTTTGAGTATTCATTTATAGTGTTCTTAAATAAGTTTAATGTATAATTAAAATAAATGTTAATTATACATATATTATTTATTATTTATTTATGAGTATTATTTCATAGTGTTCTTAAATAAATTTTATGTATAATTAAAATAAAATATATATATATATTTTTTTTTTTATATTATTATTTTTATAATATATAATATATATTTATTTTATTATAGATTTTTATTTATAAATAAATCAATTTTTAAAACTATATTATATAAATATAAATATATACATTTAGTAGTTAAAAATATATACATGCATAAATTTTTGTAATAAATAAAAATTAAAATAAATATTTGAAAATTAAATTATTGTTTAAATATTCCCTACTAATAGGATTTTTAAATTATTTTTAAACATATTCATGAACTGAACTTTATAAAAAATAAACTCAAGACATAAAAAAAAGACAATAAAAAAAAGCTAAGCTCAAATTGAAGAATGTGCTGTGTCTTATGAACAATTATATAATAACAATGATAAAAGCTGCTTTTGCTCACATTTAATAGCTTTAATGATGTGCTCACATATTTTGTCACTGCGGCTGAATGAACTCCGCTCAAGGTGACAAATTATTTGACAGTCAATTAAAAGTAAATGAAAATAATATAAGTGTATATAGAAGAATATCAGCTGTCAGGCAAACTAGTTTCTTTTCTTATCTACAGTAAATTCTTGTATGCATACGCTGCGTATGCTTAATATGAACTTGATATAGTTTTGGGTCAGTTGGGCGCCATTTCTCCTCGCCTTAGCGATCATATTGATATGCAGATAGACTGTGGTGTACGTCTGCATCTATTATATATATACAAATATGATTTATCACGTCTGACACTTGGGCCAAACCACTTGTCAAATGTAGCCGAGGCAATAGAGAACAACAACAACAGCAACAGCAACAACATCGATAGCGACTACATGCTGTGATTTTAGATAAATTCATAACTCAAACTCAACTTGTCTTGCCTTCAAAGTTCAAATCACTTGGCACACACGCATATATTTATATATATATATATATATTTATTTTGTGTATGTATGTATGTATGTGTAGATTTCTTATTAATTATTTATTTATGCATTATTTTTTGCGCGCGTTCATTTCGATAAGCTTCAAATGGAGACACAATTTACATTTACTGTTATACCGCACACATATATACAGTCTACGCTGAAAGTCTAAGTATATGGCAGCCAGAACAACTATCAAAATCAGCTGTTGGCTGCGATTTCGTATAATGAACTTGAAATTCGCTCTATGAAAAACAGCAGCAAAATGATAAAACGAAACACCCTCTCTCTCTCTCTCGCTCTCTCACTCTCTGTGTGTGCCGCTCTTTGACTGGCTCTCGGATAAGTTAGAAGCAGGCGGCATTTAATCAGCACAGCCTCCACAATGGACCCTCAAAGTTTCCAATGCCCCGTCTGCTCTGCCCAGCTGCTCCTCTACTCCCCGCACCACAGTTGCCACACTTACATTTCTTTCTTCGTGGCTGAATTTAGTTCAGCGTAGTTTGTACTACTTACATATATGTACTATATTTATATATACATACATACAATATATATATATATATATATATATATATATATATTGTATGATAATCGACAGGCGACAGGAAAACGAACGCGAGCGCGAGTGAAACGCTCGAAGGCCATTCGCTTGCTACAGCCACATTGGCTTGAGGTTGAGGTTTGGAATCTGAGCTGTTATTAGCTAACTAGAAGCTGATGATGATGACGATCATGATGATGAAGAAGAAGAACATTGGCACCGTTAGTGTAGCCACAATTTTAGATAGTAACTGTAACTGTATCATTAGCGTGTATTATATGACCTGGTAACTAACAGATCGATAATCCATAGAAGGCAGCTGAAAATTCCGGAAGTTGGATTTAAGTTATATGAGAACTTAAAGTAAATAGATTGATATGACTATTAAATCTTATCAATTAACAATCGAGTAAGTAAGGAATGAAAGCCTAAATATCAAATGAAAAGGGAGAGAGAGAGAGAGAGTATATCGAATCTAAGGATCTATATAATGATAAAACGATGACTTGACTGCTGGTCAAAAATTTTATAGAAAAACTGTCGAGAAAGTTCTTTGAGGGAATTTGTATAATCCAAGAACTAATAATACACGGATCATTGCATTCGGCTAGAGATATCTAAAAACTTCTGAAATATCGAGTGGTTCAATAAATATAAGTACAATAGCTATTTTAAGGAAACAACTCTTAATTTCTATGAAAATATATTTACATACAAACAATTGCTATCTGAGTTGTCATACTTATATGACAGAAATATCCAAAGCGACTTATATGGGTAATTCTCTAATAATAAATGTGAGTAACTAAGAAATGAAAATTACATTATACTATTTATACACATGTACAATATACTAGAGTATAATAAACTAGATATCGAATTGTTCACAAATTCAACTTTGAAAGTTTTGATGCTAGAAAATCACGCTTTTGAGGAACTAAATGTCTTAGAGGCAAACGACCTTCACTTTGTCGAAATTCTATTCGATTATTATATCTAAGTTTAGGTTTATCGTGTGTGTAAATTTTGCATTAATTAGCAGAGTTATTTACTTATATGCAGAAGGTCGTTGAAATACAGCAGATATCACTTGACTTGTCGAACTGAGTGAATCAACAAGTGAATCACTCTGACAAGTGATACGTTTCACAGCACTTCAAGAGTTTCACAACACTTTTCCCACTACGAGTAGTCCATATCAATTGTGACCCAATTGTGCGGCAGCGTTGCCAATTTATGTAATTTGTATTTATAGACGAAATTTGTCAACTTTGGTCTGTGATTCTAAGATGTACATATGGTGTATATGATGTACTTTAGTTCAACAAAAAGTACTGCTTGGCGTTGCCACCTTATACATTGAGAATTTTGAATTGAAGTGCTTTGCGATAGTCGTTTTACTTTTAAACGTAATTATGACCATTTGGTCTATGAATGGGTGATATATTTTTACATTCTATATTTAAAATAATGACGCGCTCTTAACTTATACATTGAGCATTTAGTTTTTCTTCACTTTCGTGCATTTTCCTAATGCATCCAGAGCGTTGCCACCTTATATGTTAAACGATTTTTCTTTAGACTTTTAAGAAATAATTCGCTTATGATATTTCTTTACGACTTTATGAATACCTCTATGGATCATTTACTTAATGTGTATTTCTTTAGTTTCTTATTGAAATGAAACCTAATTTATTTTAGTTTAATCGCTCTAATAGAATTTCTAGCAAAAAACTGCTGTGGTGTTGCCACCTTATGCACTGTCCCACAATTTCCAGCCAAACTCGATCATTTTCTCAGCACTTTCAACCGGAACTAGTGTCAGTTCAGTTGTGTGACACAGACATATGTACATATAATTTATATATAGATGTGGAGCAATAAATGAAATTGCACTGGCAACACCCGCGCCTGCTCAGCCCTAAGCCAGGCGAGGCTTGCTTAATTCAAGTACATGCGGCATGCAACTTGTAAAAATCTTATTTTGTTTTTTGTTTTTGCATTGCATGGAAACGTGATAGCAAAAGTTGCTGTTATTGTTGTTGCTTTTGTTGTTGTTGCTGGTGTTGGTGTTGGTGCAGGCCAGTTTCGGCTTGGTTGGCTGCAGTAGCCGCATCTGCTTGTGGAATTTATTTTATCGTTAAGAAAATGTGTGTAAAAATAAGTGAAACTATTGGAAGCTGTTGCCGCTGTGCGCCTGTCTCTCTAGCTAGTCACAGGTGTGTGTGCAGGTGTGTGTGTGCGTGTGTGTGTGTGTGCAGTGTGACCAGTTTGCGTGTGGGGCAGCTAATGCCTCCACTTTTGATAAAATGTTGGACTGGCCTAAGCCAGTTGCTGCTGCTGCTGCTGCTGCTGCTGCTGCTGATGACCAGTAGCCACTTACAGCTGCAGCAAATTATTGCCGCATTGCTGGCTTGTTGTTATCAGAGGCAGCAGCAGCAGCAACAGTAGAGTAACTCGCAGTAGCCGCACCACATCGCATCGCATCGCATAGCATCGCATCGCCTTGTGATTTGCCTGAGCCACATCAACAATTCGAGCCACAATTCAGAGCGAGAAACCCGCTTCACAATTTTTTTTTTTTTTAGTTTTCGTTGTTGTTGTTTTTGTCGAATTTCAGAAAGTGGAAGACCTTCGTTGTTGCCGCTTGCCACTTGTTGTTGCTGCTTAGTTTGTTATCAGGTTTGCGGGGTTTCCTACCCCTTACGCTGCCGCCTCCACCTCCACCACCTCCTCCTCTGCCTCCGCCTCCTTCTACGCGTCAGCTTCATTTGTGGCTATCAATTTCACACCTAAGCCAACAAGTTTCTAAAAATGTGTGCGTATTTTTTCTCTCTCTCTCTCTCTCTCTCTGTTGGCCAAACAATCAAAGCCAGCAAACAAAGTGTCGCTCTCTCTCTCTCTCTCTCTCGCTGCGTCTCTGTCCGTCTCTCTTTATGCATAATGACAGTTATAAATGGAAGAGCACTTAATAAATGTCAAAGGCGTACAACGATTAGCATCGCAAATATCGGGGTAATACGATAGGGCCATCGATTCAGTGAGTCGACAAAATGTGGAGCATGGCCCATGGCCCGATGTCTGAGCTGAGCGGGGCTGGCTGGCTTATGCAATGCTAATCGAGAGACAGTTGGGGCTTTGATCTCTGCTTCTCTCTCTCTCTCACTCTCTCTTGAGGCGTTGGCAAATCCATAAATAAACCGATTTACAATAAACCAATAAACACACACGCCCAAACGCCAGCCAGTCACATGCAATTATTCAATTAACCAAATGGCGTCATAAATTATCGTGTCTATCGACCACTATACAACACCGTCTGACACTATCTGGCTAGGGCCGATCGTTACCTACGTGCCCAGTCCCCAAGTGTAAGAGCTCTACATAGACCCAGCCCAGTTAGCAATCCATTGGCCAATTGACAATTGCGGAATGTCGCACTTTATGAATATGCAGTCCGTTTATGACACTTGATTCACAAAACCACAAAGCGTTAAAGCAATAAATAAACTCCCTTTTAACGGAATTCGTAAAAACAATTAAGCAATATACTCAATACAAGTTTCTGCTAAAAGCATTTCTGAGAGCTGCTTATTCTTAAAAGTATTTTGATTTCGTATTTATATTTTATATACGAATCCAAACTGAATATTTAATATATTTCTAGACATCAATCAAAGTCCGGAACTTGAAATAACAATTCGAAATGATAAAAAAAAGACGTTGAAATATTTTTATTTAAATATTACACATTTCGTATTTATGTTTTTATCTCTGTCTCTCAACAAAAATGAAGTTATACGAATGGTTGAATATTAATTAGGAATACATAAACATAGAGTTTTTATTTTACATATAGTAAGAATATAAAGAAGAGAAAGTTTTTGGATTTGTAAAAGCAATAGAAATTTTGAAGTTAATGTAAAAAAATATTGAGTTCCTGAATTGAGTTGTAGGAATTTTTTTTAATACTAATTACAAAAAAATAAAAATAAAATAATAATAATAAATAAAAAATAAAATTAATAATTAAATAAAAAAAAGTACAAATATAAAGAAAACATATTTTTTTAAAACATGAAAATTTTAAAGAGAACTAAATTTTATTTTTTTTTTTACTACCTATTTTCTATTATTTTGCATTTTAAAATTTTTTTTGGTTCTATACTTTTTTTTTATTAAAAAATAACCATTTTTTTATTCAAATATAAATTTAACGTACTATAATTTATATATGTATATGCATATATATTTTAATATTTATTTATCTTGATCATTTTATAATTTCATTATATTATTGTATGAACTGAAATATTAATCTAAAGAATTCAGAATGCAATAAGCATATTTGCATATATGCATATCAGATAATATGCAGTTATTTCTATATACGAATATATGTAATAATATTTTATATATTTACATATATATATTTGTTCTAGAAAGTAACGGAAAATTACACACAATAAATCTTAGTAAGTCGGAACGAATGGCAATCACTCTCTCTACAGATCAATGATAAAATTGGAAATTCATTTGGAATGCTTTACGCCGAGCTGATTCTGCGTAAAAGATTAAAAAGTTTGCTAAACATTGCAGCAGCTGTTTCTTTGTGCACGAAATGAAAAGTCAAGGGTTTCGCCTAATGTAAGATGGATATGCAAATTAGATACGCAGACACCATGTCGTATGCGCATTATACAGATATATACAAGCAACTGGGCTATATATAAATATACATACATAGGTATATAAAGAGTGCGATCTTACCTTGTGCACCTGCTGCACGTCTTACAAACGTTTCAAAATCCACAAATCCTTTGGCTGCAAGTGCAACAACAACCAATTCTGGCAATTCACGAACGTTGCATACATTATATTCGGCTGGACACACATGCGCATATATTGCTGTTATCGATAACGGCTCCGAAACTGCTGCAGATACGTGCTATATATACATATATATCTGCTATCAATGCATGCTTAATATTTCTTTAACACTTGCACTTCACATGTTGCCTCCACAGAAGGCTTTTGGCTCAAATGCCACACACACAAACACACACACGCGCACACGCAGAGTAATCGATTGCGTTATCGTTATCGGTATCGGCATTGAGCGACGCTCACAATCGCGGAACTAACACGACGAAGCGACGAGGCGCGCGGGCTGGTGGGGCGTGGTCGGGGTCGAGGGAGCTTTCGAGTCTTGGAAGTTGTTTACAGTTCTTGAGCTCAGCTGCTATCTACAATGACAGCTGCTGTTGTTGTTGTTGTTGTTGTTGTTGCTGCACAGCTTTAACTTTATTTACAGCACGCGAAATATTACAGCCGAAAAAAAAAATAATAATAATAATAATGATTTTATATACACACACACATCTATCTATATATATGTGTGTGTATAGACGTTGGCCAGATATGCAGATTTATGTGCTGGGTCTGCCTTAACGAGTTAGATCAAGTTATGACAAGCTGCCGCCGCAGCTTGTTGTAAATTGAAAATTTTTTATGTTGTTTTTATATATATACACACACTTATATATATATATATATTATTTTTTGATCGAGCTTTCGAGTTGGCGACAACGACGAATCTTTCGGTTCCGTACAACGAGCGCTGAGCGCAAAAAACTGAATGAGCGTCCAAAGCGGCCGGGCAAGGCAAACAGGCGGCACAGAGCCACAGAGTCACAGAGACAGCAGCAGCAGCAGCAACAACAACAGCAGCAACAGCAACAGCAACAGCAACAGCAGCGACAGCAGCAGCGGCAGCAGCAGCAGCTGTGTCGAGCTAGTTAGTTACTTAGTTTGAGCGCGTAGTAGTGAGAGTCGATCGACACACACACACACACACATACACACACACACACATGTACAGCTTGTTTAAATCGCTCAAGCTCAAGCGCCATTTAAGTTGAGTAATTAAAACCAAGCAGCGATTTGCATGTGTGTGCGTGTCTGTCTCTACTACACATACATATACATACATATACATATATGTAGCTGTGTGTCTGTGCCTGTGCGATTAATTATTAATAAAGCCCAAAAAGCAACAACAACAACAATAAACAAACAAACAAGTCCGACTGTCCAGCTATACGACAATTACAAATATTCAACTCTCTCAGCTCTGGCTCTGAGCTCAGCTGCGCGACTTTCTTTGCCAGAGCTCTCTGCCTGACTTCTCCCTCTTCTTCTTCTTCTTCTTCTTGCTGTTGCTAGCTGCTGCTGCTGCTGCTGCTGTTGTTGTTGTTGTTGTTATCGTAGTTGTTGTTGATTTGGTTACCGAAATCGGCATCTCAACTGGTCTGAGTCTCCGCATTCACGGCGCAGTGCAGCAAATGTAAATCTAAATTGATTGCAAAATGCTTAAGACTGAGCGTATTCATTATACGCCATGTGAATTGAAGTGCACAGCGTTGCCAGACTGTTTTTTATTTATTTATGTAGTGTGCGGCAATTGTGAAGTAATTTCTGAAACAACAGAAAATTGAAAAGTTGCAGGATAAAATAATAATACGAATGATATACAAATAATTCAAAATAAAATAAAAAAAAAAAAAAACAAAAATAAATTTTTTAGATTTTCTAAATATAGTAATTTAAAAACATTTTATATACATAAGTATTCTAAAAAAAAATGTCTCAAATACTTTATAATAAATTCATTGATTTAAAATGTAATAAGAAAATGATTTAATATTTATAGAAATTATATTTGTATGTACAAAGAATGTAATAATGATAATAATAAATGTATTGATTTGAATATATCAAATATATTATATTATTAAGTCTAAAAAATGTCATAAATATTTAAAATATTTAAAAAATACATACACAGTAATAGATTATTTTAAAAATTCTATTTTTTTTTTTTTTTTAATAAAAATATTTTAAGGAAAATTTATTATTTTTATTTAAATGTGTTAATTTGTATATTAATACAAATTAAATTAAGAAATACTTATTATTATATTATATTATAAGATTAATTAACTTGTATTATCTCTATTAAATATTATCTGGATTAATGTTTTATTTAAATTAATTAACATTTGTCATATATTTTCCATGTGTTTTTTAGCTCATATCAATTACTTATAGTTTTAATAATACAAATTCGAAATAAGTTTATTATATTCATTTTCCACTCAAGCATTGTCCATACGCCCTGTTGACAGGCAAACGTTGTTGGCCATCTGGCAACGCTGTTGGCCAAAATAGTGGCTGCTGTTGTTGTTGCTGCTGTTGCTGCAGCCGTTGCTGTTGGCAGCATAATTAAAATATTGCACTTGTTACTTCTGCCAGCGCCAGTGCTGCGTGTTGCGCTTGTCGTCGTTGCTGTTGCTGTTGCTGCTGCAGCTGTTGCTTGATGCTGTAGTCTTGCCATGCTCTTTCCGATGCATTGTTTTTGTAGTTTTTGTTTTTGCCACAGCACAAAAACATCCCAACTGAACGTTGTGTCTTGTATTAAAACTTGTTCATTGGAATTTTCTAATAAATCAATAAACGCGGACAACACATTGTGTTGTTGCTGCTGTTTCACTGCGCAAGGAGGGGGCAGCAGCGGAGGTGCGAAGATGCTCTCAAAAGGGGCGGCAGGTGTGCTCAGGCTGTGTGGCACATAGCTTTTTTAAGACAACTTTGAGATTATGGCAAAGTTTTGCCGTTGACAGCAGCAACGTAATTGCAGCTGCAACAGCAACAGCAGCAGCAACAGCAACAACAAGTAGTTGCAACACTTTCACGCATTGCATTTCCGGACAGCCAATGCTTCCGAGGAAGTAATATTGCAAGCCGCCCGACCAACTAGAGCGTATTGCCCATAATTATGCAATTTTCTATATATATAGACAGATTTATATATATATTTATATATCTGGCAAATGAAGGCAAAAACGATTTTGAATTTTGTTCGCTTTTTCTATATACATGTATTTATTATAAATATTTTTTTTTATTAATTTTTTATGAGCTGCTTTGCCTTCCAACGCGCAGAGACAAACAAACAAAGCGGAAAAACAACTTTTTGCTTTAATTAAATTATTATGCTGGCATTATAAGATTTTATGCCTGGCTTATAACCTGTGCGTTTTCATAATCAGCAGCAAGACTTCTTCTTCTTTTTCGGCTATATTTTTTTCTTCTTTTTTGAGTGTGTTAACCAAATTGATAAACAGCCCAAGTTTAACTAAAGACAAAAAAGTTCAAATGTTGCTGGCAGCAATGTTGCTGGCAACAATGTTGCTAACGCTAGGCATGCAAATGGGCCAAATCGAAAGCCGCTTCGTTCGTCACATTTTTTCGCATTGCTGCTGCTGCTGTTGCTGTTGCTGTAGATTTTTTTTTTTAATGTAAATAAAATGGAAATTCCTTGGCAAAGAGCAGATTGCAAACAAAATGCAGGCAGGCGCGCAAAAAAGCTGTAGAACAGCTCGGCTAGGCACTTGTTAAGATGACTGCCTTGTTAAACGAGCCTGCAACACCCCAACAACAACAACAACAACAACCACAATAAACAATGTTGCAATGCTTAATTATTTCAGCGGCAAGGAATTCCTCGACGCAAACTTGAACTGCTTCTGCTGCCGCTTGCCGCTTGCTGCTGCTGCTGCACTTAAGTGCGGGTATTGCGGCCAAGCGTGCAGCAGGCAAACGCGATTGTTGCCAACACTTGAGGTCGTCTGCTAGGCACACACACATACACATAGGCATATGTCTGAGTTGCTGCCACAGCTTCAGTCACATTGGTCAACGGCACCGACGCGTCTATGGCCATGTTGCCAGTTGTGGTTGCATCTTCTTCACTGAGCTGCTGCTGCTGCGGCTGCTGCTGCTGCTGCGGCTGCTGTTGTTGCCTCTTGGCTATTAATGCATTACAAATAGGTGCGCCACAACAGCAGCAGCAGCAGCAATTGCAGCTCAGCTCAAGCCAACAGATTGACATTAAGCTGCTGCCTTCTGGCTCCGACTGCGGCTCTGTCTCTCTCTCACTCTCTCTCTCTCTCTCTCTCTCTCTCGCTCTGGCCATGAAGCTGATGCAGACTGCACATTAACACTGCCACAGCTGTGCCACGCTAATAATCCATAAATTGTTAATTGGTGCGTTGCCAAATGGCGTTAGATGAAATGCATATGATTTATTTCTCATCTCCCATTCTTCGTTTACTATCTGAAGCTCTTGAAGCTTAGCTGCGCTAATCAGCTCAAAAGGCTCTTTAATTGATTACAAATGTAGGTGAAAGGCAAATATGATTTCTAAAAATTAATTTTAATTACATTTCATGGCTTTTCATCTGCTCAAACTTTATTGCATAACTGAAAGTGGCTCTGAGCTTTAATTAAAGGCCGTAAAAACTCTGCGTATTGCATTAAATATTTCCTTTAAATGAATTGGAATACTTTATGATTTATATACACGCGAGAGTAGTCTGAAAAGTTGATAAGCTAATAGGATATATAGTACATATTAATTAGAATACATTTATTTCAGCTATGATACTTTTATAAATAAAAAAAATAAAAATAAAAAAAATAATAAAAAAAAATTTAAAAAAATAAAAACAAATTATATAAAAATAAATAAATAAGAAAAGATATATAAAAAATATTAATTGGAATAAATTTATTTTAGCTATCATACATTTAATAAAAATAAATAAATAAATAAATAAAAAAGATATATACTAAATATTAATTAGAATAAATTCATTTTAGCTAGGATACATTTATTAAAAAATAAATACAAATAAATAAACAAGATATATTATAATACATATTAATTAGAATAAATTCATTTTTGTTATGAATAATTAAAAATAAATAAATAAATAAATAAAAAAAAAACTGCATTTTGCGCTCTATTCAAGATGTAACATCTGAAAATCATTGAAAATATTTTAAATTAAATTAAATTATTAAATTAAATTAAATTTTGCTAAATTTAGTTTAATTTATTTTTCCGAGATGCAAATTTTAATAAATAAAAATTATTTCAACTATGTATTTAAAATGTTAAATAAATAATAATTATTCAGTTTAAGCTGAAAATAGAGTTTGCAAATTTTTCTTCAACTGAAATTTTTCACATACCAAAACCAGGAGTTCTCTTAAGCCCTGGAGTCCGTGTAAAGTCGCTTAACACTCTTTAGCATATTGCATACATAAACTTGATTAAGCAGAGATTTCTCACTTCTGATATGCCCCGATTCCTGCCCACTGTCAGTCCTGTCACAGCGATTTGATCGGAGTTTTCAGTGGAATTGGGTAGCAGTTCAGTGCACTTGATGCGATGGGGGTTTCTTTTTTCATTTACTTCCCAAATATGGAAACAGGGGCTGCCAACCCCCGACAGATGCTTCAAATTAAGACATTCCATTGGCACATAATGGAACGGGCATGAATCATGGCCAAGCCCGAGCAATAATTGTATGCAAATTGCAAAGAAGAGGCATGTGACAAAAAAAAAAAAAAAAAAAAAAAAAAAAAAAACATTAATTGAACTTGCGAGTGAGAATGCGAATGCGAGTGCGAGTGCGATGCGATTGCTTAGGCAATGTGCTCATAGATACGAATATGATTCCATTTGGCACTCGGCATGAACTTTGCCATTGTCTAGACAAATTAAGCACAGCCTCACAAATTGTGATGGGGATGCGCAGCGAGCGCAATTTACACAGAATTTCATGTCTCAAGCTGCTGGCCCGGCCACGTGGCGTATGCGCAATGTGTGTGTACGCAATATATGGTATGTGTGCGTGTGTGTGTGTGTGGCGTCGTCAGCTTGTCTGGGCACAGCTGCTGTCCAAATGGATGTGATGTCATAAGTCAACAACTCAGCTGCCCCAAAAGTCTATTTGATATATAAATATAAGAGTATATGTGCGTGAGCGTATGCGTGTGTGTGCATACAAAGATCTGATCTGATCGGATCGGATCGTTAATTAAAATTGCCAGCGTATGCGAGTACCAAGTCCGAGTACTTCATTAGCCACGCAGTTGCCACGCGCAGCTCTCCAATGCTTAATTAATAAATCAACGCGACACTTGCACTCAACAGCAACAACAACGATCACTTCAACATGATCTTCATAGTCATCATCATCATCATGATCACCATCATCATTGAAGCAGATGTTCAACTCGCTCTGAGATTGTTGCCAACAAGGCAGACAAATTGACGCGACATTCCACAGCAGCTGCTGTCAAAGTTTGCCTTCATTTCGACGGGAGGGTTGACCCCCCCTACCCCTCACAGCGACTGCTATGCTAGCTAGTGTTAAATATAGCAGCTGAGCAAAGCTAAGACGGAAACGGAAACGTTTCTAATCGCAGCTCATAGATCTGCGCGTGGGCTCCGGCCCTAAGCTGTGGGCAGGCATTTAATTTCATTAATTCTCGCTCGCTCATTTAAAATAGATTAGCTTCAATTCAGTTTACATTCGAAGCAATGCCTTAATGAGCATTAATATGGAGATATAAGCCAAGAAAATTCAAGGGAGGAATAACACCAATTGCTAATTGATATTTACATAAGTTTTATTTAACTCTAGTAATCGATGAAAAAAAAAAAATAAATAAATAAAATAAATAAATAAAATAAATAAAAACAATTTATGAAAGTTTTACTCATTTGCTCTATAAATGCAAAAATAAAATTAAATAAAATTAATATATTTATTTTTAATAAAAAAAATTAAATGAATTCATTATATTTATTTGTTAGTCAGTCTTAATATCTTTAGACTTATATTACAAAATATTTCTGTATATAATTTTTATTTTTAGCTTTATTCTAAGCTATATCAGCATCATCACATTCCTTAAATATTACAAAGAAAAATAGAAAAATAACGCAAAAATAGTTTTGCTTGAATGAAAAATGTGTCTTAATGAACTGTAATTAGATAGTGCGATTTATCAAGTCATATTTTATTCGAAAGAACTGCAGACTTAGTCATCACTTAGCAGCTGCAGCAATTCATAGTTGTTGTTGCTGTTGTTGTTGTAATTGTTGTTTATTTTTGTACAAGCATTTATATAGTTAATAACAAAGTTAATCAAATGCAAAATAAATGAAAATAGCACAAAACTGAGATACTAAAGGCGAATGTGATTATTTAATAATTGTGCCAAATGCGCGGCAAAATAATTATTGCAACAATAACAATAACAATAACAATAGCAACAACAACAACAATCGCAATAGCAACAAATAGTGTCTATTGTGCATAAAACAATGAAATGGAAAGAAAATAGAAAACAACTGAGAGAACAGCTTGTCTTGTTGTTAACGACGCGTGAATACCCTAACTGCTCAGCCAACGAATGTGTTGCATAAAGACAACGTTTGAATGCTAACTAAATAATATGCTGCGATTGTATTCCATATCGTTGGAGCCATAAGGAAGTAAATCTTAAGTGATTAAGTATGAATTGCCAATTGACAACATGCGACAAATGTGAGCAGTTGATCTGTTATTTAAATTTTGCTAATTGTTGCTATAGTTCATGTAGTATATCATAAATTTTAAATTAATAATTAAAATACGTCCATTTAATAAATCTGTTTTAACATTTCTGTAGAGATTTAAAAAATCGAGCTATTATACAATATGTTTACTATTCTTAAATAAATTCTGAAATTATTCTAAAATTATTATTCTTAATTCTTAAATAATATAGAAAATAAATACAATTTTTTTTTTCATTTCTTGTTATAAGATTTTTATTATTATTATTTTTAGTATTCATTTATTTTTTTTATTTCTTATTATTATTAATATTATTATTTTTTTTATTTATGCATAATTTTTTTAATTTTTTTATTTTATGTCTTATTATTATTATATTTTTTAATTTATATATATTTTTTTCGTTTTTTTATTGCTTACTTTAAGTCAGAAATATTAGCTGAATCAAATAAAAAATATTTCGCTTCTCTTTATGTACTACACGCACATACGCCATCTCATGTGTCGCATACTCTCCGTGAGGGTATTCAAAAGCGAGGCGAAAGAAGAAAAACAAAAAAAACGCAATTAGAAAAATATGCAGCAAAGTGTCAGTTAGTTGTAAAATTGTAAATTGCAACTGGGCGCGCGTCGAGTTTTAGTTTCTGTTTGTGATTTTGTTTTGTTTCTCTTTTTTTTTCATTTTATATATATTTTATTGTTGTTGCTAAAAATAAAACTAAACAAATAAATTTACATTTTTAATTGCAATTATCGCTGGCTATTGTTGCTGCGACTGCGACTGCGACTGCGGCAGCGACTGCGGCTGCTACTGTTTGCCTTTGGGGTCTTAAACAATTAAGATGATTTATTGGCAGCGCGTTTTTTATGAGGCAAACAAACTTAAGAAAAACTCAAATATTTATGCTTTATAGTAATCATAAATACATATAGATAGATATATCCACATGATTTATCACATACATACATATATATGAGAACAGTCATAAGAATCAACACAATTCATCTGGTGGCCAAAAAACAACAAAATAAGAAAATTTTGCTGATTTCATGAGCCCAGAGAACAAAATGTTTTATTATATTATTATTTGTCATTGAGGGAGGAAAAGGCTAATTGCCAACTTTTATGTTTGCTCACTTGAGCATAGATGCGGCACAGCATAGACAGCGACTTGAAATGCACATTAAACAAAAAAGAAAAAAAAAAAGGAAATAAAAAAGTTAATGAAACGAGTCGTAAAAATTTATAAGTTAAAATTAAACAGGAAAATCGTAAAAACTGTCTGTACACTTATTAAACAAATTGAAACTATGCCTCCGGCCGGGTTTCAAAAGCAGCTCAGCTCGAACGGAACTCTTACGGCACGACGAGGAAATGCAAGTCCATGACATTGGTGCCCGTGTGGCCAGGAACCAGATGAAAGCCTCCATTCTCCAGCTGGCTATAGAAGTTGTAGCTATCACAATTGCGCAGGCAGTTGGCCAGCTCGTCCAGTGTGTGGCCAGACAGATAGGCATCGATGACGCAGCTGTCGCCTATGGCGCCCGCGGCATTCGTGGGCCCGTCAATGCCGTCTGTGCCGGCGCTTAGGAAGCTGCAATCGTTCAGCAGCTCGTCCCGATGCAGCATCTGCGACATGAGCAGCGCCAAGTGCTGACTGCGTCCGCCCAAGCCCTGACCCGTGACCTGAAAATAAATCGGGGAATATTATTATAGCTATGTACATAGTTCAGCTATTGATTAGCACTCACTTGGATCACTGGCTCGCCGCCACAGATAAGAAACAGCGGCTTATTGTGCGCCATATGCTGCTCGAGCGCTTTCAGAAATTCATCCCAACTCTTTTCGTCGAAGGCAAATCTGTCGCGCAGCTGCTCTTGATTGATGCTGCGCTGCTTGTACTCTTGGATGCCGTGCAGCAGTCGCTGATAGTCCGCCGTCACGCTGTTCACATCGCCCTGTATGGAGCAGCTCAGTACGCAGGGAATGTAGCCCAGTTTGGTGGCTTCATTGGCTGCTGCTGTGGTGGCCACCAAATTGCTGCCCACCACAAAGACTTTGCCATTGTCGAGTTGCTGTTGTTGCTGCTGCTCACTGGGTTGCTGCTCGAAGAAATGCTGCAGCTCTGTTGACAGTTCGTTCCACACTTCATGTTTAATCAAAATATCCTTGGCAGATTCACCCCTGCCACTGGGCTGTATGGTCGGTCCGGAGGCAATCAGTTCCAGTGGATCCCCGACAATGTCGCTGAGAACAAAGGTGACCAGCAGATGAGCATGCTGCGCCGCCCGTGCAACTCCTCCACCTTTAATATCCGAGCAGGCAATGCGCACTGTATTCAACTCCTGAATGCTGGCGCCGTGCTTCATCAGCTTGTCCGCTATGTTGCGCTTGTCTAGCAGCGTCAGCGGAGGCTTGGGCAGGGGCAACAGCGCCGAGCCGCCGCCTGAAATGAATACAAAGAGTATATCCTTGCTGGTCATGCTCTCCGCTAGCTTCTTGATGGCCTTCGCGGCATTCAGTGCCATCTCATCGGGTAAGTTATTGGGCGCTCCCTCATATGTGATCAGTTTCTGGCTGATGGGCTGCTTGTACTGCTGCACGCTGTTGAGGGGCACGCTTAGCACACCGCCAGCGGAGTAGTCGCCTAGATCCTGCTGCACCTTGTTGGCCATGCCCAGCACGGCTTTGCCAAAGCCCACAATGTGACAGGTCTTGCCAGTTATGTCGTGTTGCTCTCCGTTTAGCTTGATATAAACACTCTGGTTCTGTGCGGAGGGTCGCAGGTCGTGAATTTTATAGTCCTCGAATATCTTTTCCGGATGCACCGCTCTCACGGCACACTGGAAAACGTGACGCATCTGCTCCCACGTCCGACGTTTGGCCATAATGAAGATGCTGGAAATATATACAGCTATAGTATACGAAATAAAATCTAAAAGACTTTAGACTTTACAACTTAAGTTGCCACTTATATGCCGATATATCCAATGAAATCTTCAGACAACGATTGTCGCAGGATTCGCTCAACTTTGTTGTTTACATTTATTGTACAGAACGAATGAGCATATTTTAAAGCTATTTTCAATACACACCTTCCGCCTTTAAGGAAATTTACAAATGAAACAGCACTTCTATACGCTGCGAGTTGGAAATCTTTTTTAACTTATCATATCGGCAATCAGCTGCCGGGTCAAATTTGTAGGTGAAAACAACTGTTGTTGTTTACTAAGAAATTGCATTAGAGATGCGCAAGCGAAATGTAAATAAGGCACGCGTGACTATCGAACCGAAATGTAGCTCGCCTTTGTGCTGAGAAAAAAGCCTTTATCAAATATTTTTGGATAATTTACATTTAAGCACAGCAAAAAAACACCACATTTAAATAGTAAAAATGTAGAATATATATAACAATCTTTAAATTAAATAAAAGACTTGTTGGGCATGTGCATTGCTTGCATTCTCTCTACAATCGCACAGCTTATAAATATATCGTTTGTGACTCATATCACTTAGCCTGACAGCGAGAACACGACTACAGACAAAAGCTGATAGCTATGATAATCGGCAAACATTACTTACTCAACCAAAACATAGATGGCGACCTCACTGCTAGCTGATAAAAGTATTTAAAATTACAATTAATGTTAAACCCCAATTGCGCTCTCTAGTAAAGCAATTGTAAATCACTCGGAACGAGTGAATTAGTAGGTGTTCCATGGTTGTTGCGGCCACACGTGTGTTTTGCTGATGGTATAGACTCTAAATAAATTGCATAAAAAGCAAAATACAAAGAAGTGTAAAAATTATATTTGTATATTACGTACATATGTATATTTATGAATTGCAATGTAGTACAGCATGTTGGCAGCTATTGCTAAACAGTGTAATTTAAATATAGCATGATCGCATACAAAAGCTAATAGCTATGACAATGAAGCAGCATGTCTACTCAATCGAAACATAGATGTCGACTCTAGCGGCTGATGATCAAAAGCATTTAAGTGAGACAGTTGGAATACCGAATTTCATTTAATAATGACCTAATTAACTAACGCACAACATGTTGCGAATTAGCAGGTGCTGGCGTGTGTGGGTGTTTACATATTAATGTCAACGTCTCGAATCTCTACTCGTCGCACTGATCGCACTCTTTGATTAGGCGCCACTTTAAAAGGCGCGCACTTTCGCTGCTGGAGGCACAGTTCCAGCTAGAAGCTCAAATGAGGCCGACCACAACGGTGCTACTGCTGCTCGGTAAGCATTTTTCCATGCTTCACTTACTCCCATTTCATTTGCGACCAATTTCCCGTAGCGGGCGTTTGCTCTTGCTTCGGCAATCCTATCCTGGGCATATTGGATCCCAGCTGCTTTGTGGCTACTGGCGCTGTCTGTCCCAATGAGAATGTCACCTTTTGGCTGTACTCCAAGTATGTCATCTTCCGCTTCATCTGCTCCGAATTATAAATTCATTTCATTCTCTCTTCGCAGCGCCACGCGCGATGCTCCCATCCAGCTGAATCCCGTTGATTTGAACCCCTGGGACTTTCAGCCGTCCCGCCCACTGAAAATACTGCTGCACGGCTATACGGGCGATCGCGACTTCGCCCCCAACAACCATATACGGCCCGCTCTGCTGGACAACGAGGACGTCTATGTGATATCCATAGACTACGCTCCCTTGGTGCGGGATCCCTGCTATGTTGCGGCCGTGAGGAACCTTCCACTGGTCAGCAAGTGCTTGGCACAGCTCATTAACAATCTCATCGAGCGCGGCATTGTGCCGCACGAACTGATACACATCATTGGCTTCAGCCTTGGTGGCCAGGTGGCCGGACAAGCTTCGAACTACTTGAAACGCAAACCCAAATGGATCACCGGCTTGGATCCAGCTAAGCCACTCTTCATCCTAAGCAGCAATACGCGTCGACTGGATGCCGGCGATGCGGAGTTCGTGGACGTCATTCACACGGATACCTTGGGGCGGGGCATGATGCGCCCCATGGGTCATGTGGACTTCTATCCCAACTTCGGACCACTGCAGCCTGGCTGCCTAGAGGAGAATCCCAACGATCCGGGCAGCTGCAACCACGAACGTGCACCCCGCTTCTATGCCAGCTCCATAAATTCCACCTTGGGCTTCTGGGGCCGCCAGTGCTCCAGCTGGCTGATTTACGTCTTTGGCCTGTGCTCCACCCGCTCCAAGCTCGCTCTGATGGGCTACCACGTGTCGCAGGAGCTCAACGGCTCCTTCTTCCTCAAGACACTCAGTCAGCCGCCCTACGCCATGGGCAACCCAATGGAAGAGGACAACAGCAAATATGTGGCCAAGTTCCACCTGAGCTCGAGGCACAGCGAAATCGAACAGGACTTCGAGCCGGAACTGGGTGAGTCCATACCCGAGCTGGAGGACAACGCTGTGGACACCAACGAACTGGAGAAACAACTGAACTGGCAGGAGTCGCTCGACGAGCCGCTCTTCTAGCACTCTTAGCCACAATATCTCTGATAAGACTTATCTGCTATGCGATAAATTGCCAACAAATCTAAATTAATTAATTTTTATCGGAATAATAAATGTATTTATTATATATATCAGATGTGTATATGTATGATGTAATATTCTTTGTAGTCAATATAATTCCTGGGTTTGTTTAAGCTAATACCGAAAGGCACACATGTTAGTAGAACTCTTAACTTAAACGACATCGGTAGTATATAGATTATAACCTATTGTTACCCAAAAGTCAATATACCCTGAATTCGAGCGCACAAATCGGAAATTTATTATTTATTAAATATTTTATTTTATTGAATGCAATATCAATTTAGAGCTCAAGTTGAGTCTATAATCGACATGTTTGGCTAGGGTAGGGGCTGTCCAAAAGTCATTTTATAGGCATAGTTTCCTTATCAGCTTGCGAAAATGGAGTTGGGCCCGCAGCTGGAGTGGATGGCTTGAGCTACAATGGCAGCCTTGACTTCTTATCGGAGCCAGCGCATAGGGGAGGCCTCAAGGGCCGAGTCGTGCTGAAGGTCAGGCGAAGTGAATTTAATAGAATTAGCATTAGGCCAGGCGGCCAATGCGCTTCAGCTGCTCGCGATGTGCGAATATCGGATGAATGCCGCGACTCCATTGATCTGCTGGCTGCTGTTGTTGTGGAGCAGCTCTGCGAGGCTGGACACGCCACGATTCCAGCCCGAGCCGTGTGTCTATGCTACGGATGAGTGTCCCAATGCGCGCATCGGCTTTTGGCTCTATACCAAGTGAGTGAGAGTCGGATGCAGATGCTCCACTTAAACTACTCTCTCTCTCTCTCTCTCTCTACACTCTCCGTACAGCTCCAGTCGTGATGCTCCTATTCTGCTGGATCCACTTAATCTGCAGGCGAGCACCTTTGAGCCTCGCTTGCCTTTGAAGATTCTCATCCACGGCTTCACTGGCAATCGCAGCCTGACGCCCAACGCGGAGGTGCGCGACGTACTGCTGCAAGCGCAGCCCGTTCATGTGATCTCCGTTGACTACGGCAGCCTCGTGCGGTTTCCGTGCTATTATCCGTGGGCGGTGCTCAATGCTCCGGTGGTGGCCCGCTGCCTGGCGCAGCTGATCGACAATCTCTTGGCCGGCGGCATCTACCGGCGGGAGCAACTGCATCTCATTGGCTTCAGTCTGGGCGGCCAGGTGGCGGGCTTGACGGCAAACTCTGTGCAGGAGCCTCTAGCGCGCATAACGGGTCTGGATCCAGCTGGACCTGGCTTCATGACCAACAGGTTGGACGATAAGCTCGATGCGAGCGATGCAGACTTCGTGGATGTCATTCACACCGATCCCTTCTTCTTCTCCCTGCTGCCGGCCATGGGCCACGCGGACTTCTATCCCAATCTCGATCACTTCAGTCAGCCCGGCTGCACATACATCAATCGCTGGCGACCCTACAACTGCAATCACTTCCGTGCCGCCATCTACTACGGCGAGTCCATTGTCAGCGAGCACGGCTTCTGGGCCCAGCAATGCAGCGATTGGATGCAGTATTTCACGCGACGCTGTGCCCTCCACGCCCATCGCTTCAACACTCAAATGGGCTACTTTGTTTCAGAGAAGTAAGTTATGGAGACTTGTATGTATATCCAGATGTTTAATTTCTCACTCTATCTTTTTCTCTCTCTCTCTCTCTCTCTCTCTCTCTCTCTCACACGCTCTCTCAATCTCCCATTTGCTTGCTCTCTCTTTTTCTTTCATTCTATTTCATTTTCTCTGTCGCTCCCTTCCTTTCACTTTCTTTGTGGTTCTCTCTGTGTCTCCCTTTGACTATCTCTCTCTATCTCACTCTCTCTTTTTCTCTCTCTCCCTCCCTCTTTGTTGCCTTCTTTGCAGCTCTTCAGGTTCCTTTTTTCTGAGCACTAATGAAAAGCATCCTTATGCCAAGGGACCCATTTCAATAATCGTACCTGAAATAACGGAGCCCTGAGAATCTATTTATTATTTAATTAAATGCAATTTTAAAGTTTTTAAATATAGCTGTGAAGCATTTTTGGTTGATCGAAATAAAAGCTTTTTTCCAAATCGAGAACAGCCCAAAAGCAATAAAAGCTGCAAACAAAACGAAAACTAAAAGCTTTTCAAGTCGCAGAGCGAGCTTTTATAGTTTCATGCTTTTGTTTGTTTTTTTTTTTTTCGGGTGCTGCGCTCCACAAAACTTTTTGGGCTGAGCGCAAACAAAACCGAAAGACTTAAGACACGAACGCGAGCAACAGTTGCTCGCCAGCGCGCAAACGTGACGGACGTCCGCAGCTGAAATTCGGGAATTTAAAAGCTTTTGACAACAAGTGCGAGTGTTTACCCCGCCGCGAAAGCCAAGATCAAGTGTTGCACAAAAAGTGGTCGCAGTTGTTGTTGTTGTTGTTGTTGTTGTGGTGTTTGTGTTGTTTTTATTGCTATTGTTTTTGTACGATTTTCGTTATTTTTTTGGGCGTTTCGCGCGTGCTCCGCTAATTTTAACATATGCATAGCATCCGGCATTATGCCGCGACAGCTGGTTGTGCATTGAAATTGAAATTGAAATTGAAATCGAAATCGAGAGTGTGAAGCGAGTCCGAGCGAGTCCAATAACCCGCTGCAGCATCTTTGGCTGCTGTTGCTGCATTCATATTTAAATAAATAAAAGCTAAAGTCAACAAAAACGGCGCGAATTGCATTTTGTTTATAAATGTCAAAGGCACGAAAACCTTGACCCACACAGCAAATATTTGTGGAGATCAAAAGAAATACATACACACACACACATACATATGTGATTTGATAGATTCCAACTTATATAACTGCAAATCTAAGTGAAGTGCATTTAACACTGAGCGAAAAAATTTAATAAAAATATGATTTGGCGGCTTCTGTGTCTGTGGCTCAGCTTCAGCGTTTTCATTGTGGATTTTGCCGGTTTGTTTACATATATACATACATGCATATATATAGTGCCCATTTGTAGGCACTGTGCTAAAAAGAAATCTTGTGTTTAAGTTAAAAACTTTTACTTTCGCTCTGGCCGCTGGCATTTATGACATCTGCTGGGGTTTTTTCTTTCTTTTCTGAATATTTGTGTTTTTTTTTTTTCTTTTGTTTACAAATTTAATTATGAGGCACATAAATTACACAATATTTATTTTTAATATTTTTGCTGTTTTTTTTTATGACATTAGGCCATCAAATGTTGCCATGTCGACCTTGCTTCATATTATTCAGCAACAATATTTTGAAATTGATTTCGATTGAACAACATTAAGGTTGATGCTCTGCGCAGCACGTACTCACACAGCAGCAACAACAAACAGCAAACAACTACTTATAACTATTTATAACAACTTATTTGTTTAGCCACAGGCTTTTGTCTGTCTGTGACCAGCTCGAACGTGCTGTAGCTACAAATACGACACACTGTCCGAAAGAGTTGGAAAAAGCAAAAGAAATTGAGAGGAAATTTAAAATGAACAAAACTTCTAAATTTGGATTCTACTTGAAAATTGTTAATCAATTTATATGAAATACAAATAAATAAGTTTAATAATCTATTTATATGTTTTAAAAAGTGTTTTAGTCATAAACTTCTTGACTATTTCACGCTGTTCTACTCATTATCCAAGACGAACTTAGAAGCAATAAATTTACGGCTTTCAGACCGTGAACAAGTGTTATGTC
The DNA here is from genome assembly GCA_035045965.1 of Drosophila aldrichi. Classification (NCBI taxonomy): domain Eukaryota; kingdom Metazoa; phylum Arthropoda; class Insecta; order Diptera; family Drosophilidae; genus Drosophila; species Drosophila aldrichi. The sequence continues at coordinate 226,542 of JAWNOM010000146.1, forward strand.
GTCAGTAGCGCCAGTATATAATATTCCTCTTTGATGTGGCTTACATCAGGAAACTTTATCAAAAACCTCCCAGAAACAGTTTTAGTGTTTTTTTTTTTTTTTTTAATAATAAAATGTTAGATGAATCTAAATTGTGCACAAATGATTATTATTTTTTTTTTAACAAACTATGTCTAAAATTGTAGGTGAATCTAAATTGTACACAAATGATTTTATTTTATTTATTTTTTTTAGTTATAAACACTCCATTAATAACACAACTTTTTCAGCTCTAGATCATGAGCTCTTAACCACTGTGCCTTGGGTCAGTTGGCCAAACGGCGATGTCTCTTTTACCACTCGCCGTTATTGTTGTTATATTTCATCTTGTTTATCCTCTTCACTTCATTGTTGTGAATCAGCTTTACACATATTTTGTTACACATATTTTTTGAATTAATTTAAAGCAACAAAAATGTGCAAAATGTGCCTCATCATCATTTAACAGCTGCCCTGCCCGAATATCGCTTGTTGTGTGTTGGCCCAGTTAATTAATTGTGCTATCTGCGAACTGCACTCACACACACACACGCGCACACTCATATATATATTCATATTTTTATTGGTATTCGTATGACTAGTCTGTCCGTCTGCACCTTGACACCCATCGCTGCTGTATTTCGCAATAGTTTATGTTCAAGTTTATTGAGCGTGCCATTTAATTACCATTTTGTACTTTAATTATTGTTGTTGTTAGGGCAATTCCACATTCAGAGGTGACATTCAAAGGTGCCACGAATCGCTGTTCTGGCCCTGCGACCGGCTAATGGGGCGTATGCGCATTGCAAAAGTGCGTGTCACGAAAGCCAGGCGAAGGCAGCCAACTGAATGCCAAAGTCAAGTGCTGAATGTTTTTTATTTCTTATTTCGCTTTAATTAATCTGCAGTGCAGCTGTCTTAGCTCATAAAACATTAAATGAGCTATGGGAGCTATTTTTGTGAGACAAATACTAAGCATTAGCTGAACTAAATTTGCAATAATTATTTCTTAAACTGCAAATATAATTTTATTACGTTTTTTTGTAGTTCTTTAATCTTATGCCATAGTTGACCTTAGCAATATTTTTTTTTTTAATTAAGTAACAACATTAAATTATATAATTATCTTAATTGCCTGTTGACCTTCTCTCAAGAGCAGAGAGCCAAAAATGCTATAAAAGCAAATTAAAGCAAATTAATTTCATTAGTTGCCTTAATACTCACAAATTAGTTCAGTTTCCTGCTCGTAATTGGAGTTCTAACTAAAACTTCACTTTGAGAACAATATGAAATAATCTATGATTTTCTCTTACTTAATTGTATTCAAACCAATTTCCGTTGAACAGAAATGATAAACAAAGAAAAACCACAACAAATGATTCAGGCCAAACGATTCGAGCCGCAACATAAAAACCTATAAAAAAACGATCAAAAGTAAACAAAAACGTAGAGAGAGAGAGAGAGAGATAGAAGCTGTAAATATCAGAAAGACATAACAATTTAACAACAATTAAAAGTAAAAATAAAATAAAAGTGGGAAAGGCGTAAAGAAAACATCTTTCACTTAAAGGCAAAGACGTAGCCAAAAGATGAACCAAGTCTCAAGAGTTGTTGTTGTTGTTGTTGTTGCAGTTGTTGCTTTAGTTGTTATTGCTGTTGTTGTTACTGCTGCTGTTGTTAGTAAGCCATTGCCCATTGCTTGCATCTTCCGCATTTGTTGCTTCCGTTTTTTTTCGCTTTTGAGGTTTCTGGAGCTAAAATTTTCTTCTCGACTTTTCCGGCTGACCATTTCGTGTATATCACGATTTCGACATTGCCGAAAAAAACCAACACACTAAAATAGGCATTTAATTGGCATTCGTAATGCCGGCTGGCAACGGACTCGAAGTACACGTCCGAAAACCCACTTACATAAGATACAAAAAAAAAAAAAGACGTTCGCCAAACGGTTCGCTGCTCAAGCGATGAAAGCGACCAGAAAACTGAAACTGAAAACTCGCCGCAATTCAGCCAGAAACATGACTCGGCCCATTGCTAATTGCAATGCGGGGGAGTTGCAGTGCCACGCCTCCGTTCCGCCTGCCCCCCCTCGGGTAGTTGGTCAAAACATAAACGCATTTACTAAACTGAATTATGCTGGGCTCTGCTGGCGATTGTGCAAAACAATCGCATGTCGCATGCTCAAGTTGACAAAAAACGAAGGAGGCAAAACCTGTAAAAAAGTGAATTCAGTCAGGTCTGCACTACTAGTAGATACCTGGTAGATATTGCTATTGTGGTTGTATATAAAGAGATTATTAGTTGATGCATTATAACTTGTATTATGTATCAAAGAATTTGTATATACCTTAATTTAAATGTAAAATTCTGTCGTAGACAACAAATATTCATTACAAATATACATATATAGCAGATAAGTTCCAATCATAGTTTTATAGTCAATATACCCTATCACCATTGCCCAGTGGTTACAGGGTATTCGAAAAATCATTATGACAAGATTTCATATGACAAGATGTTACCCAGTACCAAAGACGGACGAACTTTTTCAACTACCTCGCTTACTATGCCATGAGGTGAGCTGATATCGAGCTGATGCCGGCTACCCCAAAAGGCAAAGTCTACTCCATCTGATCGCAGCAGATCCCCGATCTTTGGCCAGTGAAATGAACCACTGTTTATTAGTGTGAAGTGAACTGCAACTGCAACTGCAACTGCGGGAGCTACGAACCGGTTGCATTACAACATCAAGCAGCTGGTTTAGCATAGCAAAGTGGGCCAATTGGCCAACGACTGTGATTAGCTGAAGGCCGATTCTACCTATGTACATATACATATATCTAAATATAGAGAGATATATACATATATTATTTTTCATTTTTAATAAGGCCATCAAAATGCAAAGCGCAACTAAATTTATGTACGCGCGAGTCTCACATTTTGGCTGTTCGTCTGGTAGTGCTGGCTGGGTCTCAACTGAAAGTCGTTTTGTATAAATTTACTTCTGGATTTAGTTCCTCAATTGAATTGTTGTTAGGCATGAGGTAACACTGATACGGAACTAATTTATATAATAGTATGAAGAAGTGCGGACAAGATCCCCAAATTATCCGAAATATTATAAATATCAAAGTAATATATATAGTTATAAGTATGCATATCAATTATGAACTAGTTCCGCAAATGAACAATGTACTGCACGAATTGAAAAGTAAAAATTAATTTTATTCGGCATATCAATTTGATATGTCATTCAAATTCAAACGTTCACTAACTGGTTCTTTATGCGACTGTACGAGTCTTGCAGCTGTACAGATGAGCTCATTGAGCATGGGTTTTCCTTATGGCTCTAGCCATGATTCATGCACACTCACACACACACGTAGCCGGCATCCAGTTATGTCACGTCACGGTGTTTGTGTTATAAATAGCAGCAACTGACAACAAGCTGACAACAACAATAACAACTGGAAATAATAGCAGATGCGAGTGCTCGTTGCAAACTTCCGTTTTTTTTCCCGTTCGCTCGCTTGCGGCTGACTTTTACTTTTGCCACAATTGCAGAAATGTGGCAGCAACTGCTGGCAAATGTGGCAATTGCAGTCGCATCGACATTTGCCACAAAATCGCCAACATTCAATGTCTCTTATGTAATTTGGCCGGACGAAAGAAAAAACAGAAATGAAAAAACCCGTTTAGCCACAGCCGGAGGTGAAGGTGTTCCGACAACTAGCTCAGTCTGTCTCTTTTCCACTCTCACCCACACTCTCACTCACTCGCCCACTCTCTCTTTCTCTGTCTCTTCCTCTAGCTGCTCAAAACGCTGCAGTTGTTGCTGCCGCTGTGGCTGCGGGCCAAAATCAATCCCAAGTCTATGTCACAGACTCTTGCCTCGAGAAGCCGTACCGCTGCCCGCACCCAAAGATCCAATTCTATCTGTACACACGCCGCACCCAGGAGGAGCCCGAGTACCTGGATGTGCTCGATCCGAATGCTCTGTACTACACACACTTCAATCCGCGACACCCCACCAAGATCATCATCCATGGCTTCGGCGGCGGTCGCATGCTCAGCCCCAGCCCGGACCTGCGGGAGGCGTACTTCAGCATCGGCGAGTACAACATCATCATCGTGGACTACAGCAACGCGGTGAAGGAGCCCTGTCTGAGTCAAATGGAGTGGGCGCCGCGCTTCGGCAGCCTCTGCATCTCGCAGCTGGTCAAGTACCTGGCGCGGCATCCGCGCGGCGTCCAGCCGGACGATCTGCACTTCATTGGCTACAGCGTGGGCGCCCACATTGCGGGCCTCGTTGCCAACTACTTGAAGCCCGAGGAGGGCAAGATCGGGCGCATCACGGCTCTGGATCCCACCATATTCTTCTATGCGGGCGCCAACAACTCACGCGATCTGGACACCAGTGATGCGCACTTTGTCGATGTCTTGCACACGGGCGCCGGCATCCTGGGACAGTGGCACTCGAGTGGACATGCCGACTTCTATGTCAATGGCGGCACGAGGCAGCCAGCGTGCGTGGGCTCAGCCACGTTGTTCCGTAAGTTTCGGGTGGGATAGGCTAAGTATTATAGAAAATTATCGATGAATAGCAATCGGGTATCGATCAATTTCGGATAGAGTATTATGTTGGTAAAAATGGGTTTATAAACTTGAAGTAGTAGCAAATACATTGATATCAGTCTAACTGTTATCGATGACAATTTATCGACTATCGATAAATACAGATTTGAGTCTTAGAATCTAGCAAGCATGTTGATATAGAGATTTTATCTGAGACTAACTGGATATGCAAAATAATGGATAAAAATCGATGTTATGTTAGACATCGCAAAAAAATGTTAAGCTAGATAATTTTTCATCTACATATTTAAGATATTGGAATCAACCGATAACACATTTTTGAGATCTTATAAGTTTCATTACTGCGCTTTACTCATCTAAAACTTTCCTCAGAAACATTGGCCTGCGATCACACCAAGGTCACGCCGTACTTTATCGAGTCGATAACAACGAAGCGCGGCTTCTATGCGGGGCCCTGTCCGAATCTGTTCACCTATCTGATAGGCTGGTGCGAGCCCAAGGACTCGGAGTATGTGCTCATGGGCGAGCACTGTTCGCACAAGTAAGTCGACTTGATAAACGCTAAATTATTATTTTCTATATATATTTTATGATTTGTATTCAACACACAGAGCACGTGGCAACTACTATGTGACGACTAATGCGAAGGCGCCCTTTGCACGCGGCTTTCCGGGCAAGGGGCGTGCCAATGGGGAGTACCAGGGCGTAAGGCGCTGATCGGCTTTACTTTATATACATACATAGACCGACATATAGTATGTTCGATGTAGCACTCATGTGATTTTAGTTCGTTGTCTCCTAATTACGTGTACTTGTATTTATTTCCCACTCGTTTCATCTTAGTTTTTACCATTTGTCGCCATCGTCGTTGTCCGCGCCTCGTACAAATCGAAATCTAATCATTAAATTTAGCTTAAAAAATTAATGAATAAATAATTAAAATGATCACTGTAGTTGTTTTTTTTGGCATAATTTGTTAACATGTTTCGTTTATTGAATTCCAAATACAATTTTTTGTTTAGGTATAATTTGTTAAGCCTTTATATGTGGTTCGTATAGTCGGGTTGCTTGATGGGGCCTATGAAGTAATGCTGTGGCTTTTAAATCAAATACAATTTTTATTTAGTTTTTTTATCTTTCCATTTCGTTAAATATTATTTGTATTTAGTTTGAATGATATCGGCATATATATTATGAAATATGTATTTGAATACCATTTTTAGACTAGTTCATAAAATTATACAACATTGGGCGGGTGTTGCCAGAAAAGGGAGCTTGATTTATCTTTACTTTTATCTTTATCTTTATATATATTTTATACATTCACTAGTTGTTGAACAAAACACATAAATAATACATTTAATTATATATATTTTTATCAATTTTAATTTAAAATATATATATATATATACATAGCACGAATATATCGAATATCGAAATAGACTTTTCAAATATTTTATTCTATGAAAAGAATATTTGAAGCACGACTGGCCGCTGCTTTCTTGGGTAAGTTTGATTCTTGTTAATTGTGCGTCTATAGGTATGTATGTCTGACAAATAGATGAGTTTATTATAGTTTATATATATATATTTAGTCATAGTCGTATTACCCTAGTTATAACCGGTTAATGGGCTTTAAATGATATTCATTGCAGTTTGTGCTCCGATTCGCCAGTTTATGATTTCTCTTTATTATATTTTGTTACTATTTAAATATGAATTTTATTTTTTATGTACACTTAAATTACTCACAAAAGCATTTAATGATGGCATTTAGCTAGTTATATTGCACATATAAATATATGTATATATGCATTCAGACAGTTGGGTCAAATGTTCAACAAGTATTTCGTAAGAGAGCTTCGTATATCTATAGAAATGTTTTGGGTAAAACAATAAACACTGTGGCGTTTTTGTTAACATATTTGTTATTATTGTCCACACAGCCTTGAGAGCTTTGTTTGTCTCTCAAAATAAATGGAAATCAAACTATAGACTCGGAAAGAATATCATTCCAGTTTACATATGTTTGGTTAAGTGAGCTAATGACAATCGAGAGCCTCTTTTATATTTTCATCTCTCCTGTCAAGAACCTTTTTTAACTTTTAGAGACACACATATACATATGTCGGAGATAATAGTATTATTCGAATAGAATATCATATCGATATATCGGTTCATGCTTAGTGTTGGGTGATATTGATTTAGTGCGATGTTAGTTAACACTGATATCGAGTGTGGTCCTGACGAAGTTGCCAGTTGGTTGCGATGAGGGTAATCGAAAGTGCGAGTGAAACAGACAGTTGATGAGTAAGCGGAAGAAGGGCAACAGTGCAGGAACACGCTGCACTAGAAAATATTATCTAATCTGCAGATATATCCGACATCAGAAGTGGGATCAACTTTTCGCTTACAAATATGGGTGAACAACTACGGGAACTAATGGATAATCAATATCTGAAATGTGTGAAGTTAAAAAAAATAAGTAAATGCTAAGAAGCTGTGTGTGATTCAGTGCAGCGCCGCAGCCGCCATGAGATTCCAGAATGTTCATTGATGAGAGAAAAGCTAAGTACAAAATTTGTTGGTATATTTGTTGAAAGCCAGTGGTATTCTGGAATATGTAATACGCGAAAATACTTGAAATCCATTTGCTTACACAGAAGTAATTTTTTGTGATCTTTGACCAGTTTCGAGTTTCATACTGATGCGAGTGCCCGAAAATATGGTGTCATTTTACCATATACATAAGTTTACAATTTACTGTCCTGTCTTACAAATTATAAAATTTAAGAACAAGTGAAGATGCCGACGAAAGTGCAAGCTGTCAGTAGCAGTGTTGCCAGGTGTTGAGACATAGAGATGGCAAAATCGCCTCTAAAAAATAGCTGAAAATAGCTAAAGAGATGGTATAGACACTGCTGAAAGATTGAAAGAAGGCGGAAGGTGTATTGCGATACACAGTTGTCGATTGCTACGTGGTGGTACCTGGCCCAAGAGTTATATGTTGATGTGAATGAAATAAAACAAATAAGTATAATAAGAAAGATTTCCAAAACAGGCCGCTTGTTATGAGAAAGTCCGATTCGCCAAAAATAGGCTAAGAGTTGTTAGATTTAAAGTCGGCGATTATGCACTGCTCAAGAATGAGGAAAGATACCAAACTAAATTAGATTATAAATTTAAAGGTCCGTTCATAGTGACAGAGGTTCTCGATGGAGACCGATATGTTTCAAAATCTTAGGCGCACGAGGCGTTAAGACGTATGCCGGTGGAGAGATTCCCATTGAGTAAGAAATGTGCAGAGACGGCGTTGAAAGAGACGTCAATGAAGGCGCTGAAAGAGGCGTCAGTGAAGGCGTTGAGACGCCAGTAACATGTTAGTGGAGCTAACATGTGAGATATCAGACACTACCAGGGAATCTTGCTGATATGTGGTTTGATCTACTAAAGCTATTAGGGACACGAGTTACTGTGTTATCCTATTGAGTCGCTGGTAGTCACGTATAGTAAGATTTTGCGTGGGTTGTTGTCCTGATGATCTAAGTAATCCTCACATAACTAGTGGAAATTCTTTTGCTACCGGATACATCACGAAAATATTTGTTCTATCTTGGAAACTCTGTCAATTGAATGACTTACTTTAGAAAATGGAAATTAACTGGATTTTTATTTAAAGTAATAAGTTTGGATTTGATCTGTCTTTTAATTTGAGCTGTGCATATTGCTATTTAGTTTATTTTGTTAGTCTTTAGCTTGTAACACACGAGGACGTGTGAACGTCAGAATGGCCGTGTCGGAGATAATAGTATTATTCGAATAGAATATCATATCGATATATCGGTTCATGCTTAGTGTTGGGTGATATTGATTTAGTGCGATGTTAGTTAACACTGATATCGAGTGTGGTCCTGACGAAGTTGCCAGTTGGTTGCGATGAGGGTAATCGAAAGTGCGAGTGAAACAGACAGTTGATGAGTAAGCGGAAGAAGGGCAACAGTGCAGGAACACGCTGCACTAGAAAATATTATCTAATCTGCAGATATATCCGACACATACATGGATTTCTATATTCATGTATATGAATATGTATTTGATAATAACTACAATAGTTTTGAGCGCATTTCTATATATGCATTTTATGTACAGATTTGATTTTGATTTCGATTAATGCTAATATTACACATACGCCCCGATGGCCGAAAGTTTATTTTGTTTTTGCCTTTGCTGTCAATTTCGGAGTAAAAGCATCAAAATGTCTACATTTGATAAAAATGAATATTTAAATCATAAATGAATACATCTGTACTATCATATAATATATTTATATATATATATATATATTAACAAAGCTTATTGAACTAATTATTGTCGCTTTCACAAGCAGTTTTTGTTATTTGTTGTTTTCTTTATAGTTCATAGTCATTGTCCAACAACACACATAACAATTAAAATTTATCTGATTTCAATTATGCTCTAAATAATATTAATGTATAGATACTGGTATATATATAATTATATAATATTCGCTGCTCTGTACAAATTACGGTATAAGAATTGACTCTTTAGTTAGAAAATTTTCACATTTTATTAATACATAGTGGTTTAATTGTGAATAATTTGTTTAATATTACAATTTTTATATGTAAATATAATACTTGCTAATAGGTATATCTTTTTTTTTTCAATAATAATATAATACAGTTAATTTATGCGTTGTATATAAGTAGTTCTACAGTTGCCAGAGAAAGTAAGTGCGTCTTTGCAATTGAAAATTAAATAGAAAAAATTAAAAAAAATAAAAATAAAAAATTAAGTATAAGTAAAACAATATAATATTGGTGCTATAAATATATAAAGTGCTCAAAAAATATTTAATTAATTTTTAAATAAACAAATTATATAAAACAGTGCATAATAATTGAAGAAATTCTTTATTTAAATTTTAAGCCTCTTTTTTTATTATTACTTAAGAGAGTGCATTAAAACTAAAACTAAAAAAAAATTATTATACAAAATTTAGTTGTGCTCTAAATAATAAATTGAAATGACAAAATTATTCGGTGCATTAAAATGTTATAAAAGTGCTCTAAAAAAAAAAAAAATAGTAATAATAAATATTGCAAATCAACGCCTTTTGTATATTTACGTTAAATATATTTTAATTATTATATTGTGCTAGTATTAAGTAATATATACATTAAGAATCTGCCTGCGTTTTATTAAATATGCGTAAATATCATAATAAAAATTTAAAAATATTTTTTATGATTTACGTGAAATTTGTATTGCATAAGCAAAAACAGCTGATGGGCCAAAAGTTAATAAAAGATATATTTATAAAAGGAAAAAAAAGGAAAAAATATATTTTAAGTTTAAAAAATTAATAAACAAAAATATATGATTATATTATTTTCTGAATTAAGTTTATAAATTAATGAAGAATAATAATTTTTCTTTTTTTTTATACATTTCTAAATAGATAATTTCAACATATTTAAAAAAATATATATATGTTGTATATAAATAAATGATTCTAAATAAATAAAACGTGATTTGCGTATGAAGAAAGTGCAATAACAAATTTAAAATAACATTAAAAATATTGAAGAAAAAAAAAAAAAAATTAAAGCCTTAAGGCCAGCAGAAGTTTTTGCTTATATATACATATTTTTATATATGTATTTATATATGAAGAAAATCGTTGGATGAAGATTGAGAAGAGCATAGTATGAAGACCAATTCTGAGGTTATTGGCGCCTACTGCTAGCTAATGCTTATGGGCCTATGCTACTTTATATTTATAAATGTGTTTAGTACCTATATCAAGCCATTGCTCGAGTCGTGCCATAAACCAAAAGCATATATGTATATGTATGTTAAATATGATATAATTCATAATTATGATTTAAATGTAGTAAAAGTGTACTATTTTTTAGTGTTTATCATTCGTGCCGAACATCAACAATTGCTTAGTTTTTAGTTAGATAAGTTTATGATTAAAATTTACTAATGCTTAGACATTAACGACCTTTAGAGCCGCGCCTCTATCCATATACATTGAATATCATTAACGGTAATAAAACTTGCAGTTTTTTTATTTATAATTTATTAACTGCTAACAACAATTAATTTGCTATTATTATATAATATATTTATATATGTATATAGTGTCTATATAGTTGGTTTGAAATTATTTATAATAATATTTCGTAACGATTTGAGACGTGCTGTGTGAGCCTGGATTATGTCTGTTTGAATGATATACACAAATGTCGATTATCATAATAGTTTCAATTTGTCTTCATATACTCGTATGTATGTACTCTTATGTATTTGTTTCTCATTTTGCTGTAGCTTGTAAATAGAGTTTTGCGCAAGCGACGCTTAAAAGTAGGCTATAGATTTTGTGCTTTGCTCTTTGGGGGCCAAGTTTAACGTTATCCTTTGAGTCCTGTATACGCGTACAATATGTAGTTGCTCTGTTAGGTACATAGTTTCATTGTGTTAGTGTGACGTGTGTGAGTATGTGTGTGTGTGTGACTTTTGTTCTCTATCGAAATTCGTTAGACTCGGCCTGAAGTTCATTTTCGTTTTCAGTTTCAACTATATCTGTGTGTGTATGTGTGTGTGTGTGTTGGTATTATATCTTATATACAAATCAACCCCATCAGGAACAAACAATAAACGGACTATAACTAAAAGCTAATTGTATATCAGTTGATCTGTCATTTGTTGTCGCTTACTGCTGCTGTTGATAGGCCTGCTGTTCGTAGGGATTCGTCGACGGCATCGCTTGTCCTTGCGTGTAATCCGCGTAGCCGTATCCTTCGCTCGGCTGGGCGGGTTCCTCGGCAATGGGCGCGCCCGCTGCCAATGCAAACGGATTGTTGGCCACGTGCCCGGTGGCGCCATAGCTAATGGCATTCGATTGCTGCATTTGACTCTGCTCCGTGTACTCCGGTGCGCCCTGCAGAGTGTAGAGAGAGAGAGAGAGAGAGAGAGAGAGAGAGAAGTAAAAGGCTATTAAATATGCCTAATGCATAGCGTGTTTGGCTTACAAATGACGTCTCCTTCATGTAGTTGCCCATCATGCCCGCCTGGCTGGGATCGTCGCCGTGGGTAATGGCGCCCGCCGGCGGCGCCCACACCTGTTGCTCCTCAGGCGGCGGCTCGGCCCAGGGCTGCAGCTCGCCGGAGGCAAAAATGCCATAGAAAGTGCAGCCAATCAAGTGAACACAGGCGGCCAGGGTAAACACTGTGGTCCAGCAGCCAGTTGGCTATAGTTCAAAAATACATATATAAAGTTTGTTCAAATCGGACAGCTCTATCAATCAACTCTGCACTCCACTCACATTCCTCTGAATGAGGCCATCCAGCGCATAGGGCACGATTATGCCAGCCAAGGTGCCAATGCCATTCGACAAGCCCATCAATATACTCGCATACCGGGGCGCTATGTCCAAGTGATTCACATTATAGCCGGAGATGGCAAAGCCGCTGAACGCCACGCCACAGGTCAAGGCAAACATGGCGCCAGTCTAAGAGAATGTTGCATAAATATAAATGGTAATATATACACTTAATTTAACTTAATAATTTGTTGGGTATAAATAATTAAGAAATACTTCAATATGGTAATGACAACATTTAGACTTCGAGTCATATGCTAGGATGTAAATAAATACAAGAAGATATAGACAAAAAGATGAATATGAATAAATAACAGATTATAAAGAAATTTTAAAACGGAAACAAACAATTTTTGTTGAAAAATATTTTATTCGTATTCTTAAATTAGAAAAATTAAATATTGGAAAACAATTATTTACATTTACAATATATAAAATATAATATTAAATAAATATACATTTACATATATATATTTTAATAAGGGGAAAAGAAAATTCTTTAAAAATATTATTATTTTATATAAGTAAATAAATTGAGTTGCCATGCTGAACTTACTGCCGTCTGGGAGTGCGCCACGAAGAGGAAGAAGAGACCCTCCATGCCGAAGCCGCCGCAGTTGAAGAGCTTGCGCACATTCGTGGTGGAGAGGATGCCGTTCTTGCGCAGATGATCCGCGAGCATGCCGCCGAAGGGCACAATCGTGGTCATGATCAAGTGGGGCAGCGAGCCGACAAAGCCCGCCTCCTCCACCTTGAAGCCGAACTTGTGCTTGAGGAAGGAGGACTGGAAGAGCACGAGCAGATAGAAGTTCCAGGAGCGACAGAAGTTGGCCACAATGATGGCATAGACGGGCATCGAGCGCATCATCTCGCGCCACGGAGTCGTCTTGAAGGACGGCATCGTCGGATGAGCCGACTCGCCCAGCGACTTCTCAATGTACTTCAGCTCCGGTATGCTAATCGCAGGATGTTTGCGCGGATTCTCGAAGCACAGCCAGATCCAGAACAGATACCAGATGATGCCGAACGTGCCGTAGGCATAGAAGGGCGCCTGATAGCCCACCGCATCCGCCAGCAGCCCGGACAGGGGCAGACCCACAACGACGCCCGCGTAGGAGCCGGAGAAGGCCAATGTGGCTAAGCGAGAGCGTTCCATGGGTGGCGCCCAGAAACGCCAAATGCCATGACAAGCCGGATATGTTACGCCCTGAGTGAAAGGGAGAGAAAGAGAAGGAGAGTGAGAGTGAGAGTAAGAAAATGATTGCCAAACAGACACAAAAGAAATCGCATTAAAATAAATGCTTTTGTTATTTTTTTGCCTTCTGTGTGTGCCCCAAATCCGGAACATGTTTTCATTTCACATATTTGCTTTATCATATAGCAAAAGTTCTACCACTTACCAACCCCCCAACACACACACACAGCAAACCTACCCCCCTAGCTCTGGCTACCCCTTTCCACTTTTACATGCGTAATCCTTGGCTTTGATCTGCTCAAAAACGAATTCGATTTGGTTTTTGGTATATTTGATATGTGCTTTATGATGGATATATGTATGAAACTCACCTCGAAGAGTCCTTGCAGCACACGCACGCCTATCACCACATGCCCGTGCATCAGTGTCATGGCAAACGGCACAATCAAATGCAGCGAGGCGGAGCTGACAATCGAGAGACCGAAAATCTTGTTCGCTGGAAACTTGGATGCAATGAAGCCGCCGGGTATTTGTGTTATTAGATAGCCCCAGAAGAAGGATGAGTCCACGTGGCTTTCCACAGCCACCGTCCAGTTCATAAATACGGTCTGTGAATGAGACAGAAAGAGAGAGAGAGCGATAGGAAGTGAGTGAGAGAGTAAAAGTTGCAATCATTAAAATTTTCTGCCGCGGGCCTTTATTAACGAGCGCCAAACGGATGCTCTATGTGTGGGCGTGGCTTTGTGTGTGACTTTTGAGTGATGACACACACACATAGACTCCCATACTCGCCTACACACACACACTCTAATTGACAGCAGCTTTGTCGTCAAATGAAGCAAATTGAATTGAATTCCCATGCTCGAATTCCGTTCATGTTTTTAAGTCTTTATGAGAGCATTAGAGAATATTTTTATACCCTGAACCCATTGAAAATGGAAAATGTAACACGCAGGAGTAAGCGTGGCAGACCCCACAAAATATATATATGCTTGATGTCGAGTTGACGAGTTGAGTCGATTTAGCACTATTCGTCTGCTTCTTTCTTCTAAGTATTACCTCTACGTATTTCCTTTATGTAATTCCTTTACGTATTTACTTTACGTATTTCTTATACGTAATTCCTCCACGCAGCTCCTCTAAGTCTTTAATGCTTATAATTCACACACTCCACTTCACTGGACCACTGAAGACTGACTGAAGAAATGCTGCAGCTGCTGCGCTTTATATAGGGCCACCTTCACTCAAGCACTGTCTCTCTCAAACGTTGAGCCCGACGGCAGGCAGAGCTGATTGCAGTCGAGCTTCAAGTGAGCAATGGGAACGCTCTCTGCTGCTGTGAGCACTCTAGCTTCGTTTTACTTAAATAAAAATACCAAATGAGTACTGCTGCATACACATAGACAACTTTAATGATCTTCTGCACTTCTTTTCTCAGCAGTTCGATTAGAGCTTTCTTACTTGTTTAGATGTGAAATTGAATATGTTGCATTAGGGCATTCATTAGGGCAACTCTAAGTTTTAGTTATCTTTATAAATATTTTAATAATAATAAAATTCATATTTCCTTGATTTAAGACTTATTTTTCTATTATTGCTGTAAAGCCAGCATCAAATTGATTTCAGTCCCTCGACTTACCCCGTTATGCTCTCCTTTGAGCTTCGCCGCTGACATGTTGCAGCGCATGCCGAAGGCAATCATGAAGCCCACGCAGGCCATTGTAGCGATTGTGTACCGTGCCGGCATGCAGGGGCATTCCGCCTTGCAGTACTTGTCGATCTTGCGCAGAGGCGGGCGCTCGATCTCCTCGAATGAGGCGGGCGAGTCGGGTCGATCGTCGTCGTCGTCGTAGGCGTGGCCGCCGCCAGGTCCACGCCCCTCGCGGTCACCGCCCTCCATCTCCTCGTAGCCACCGTGACCGCCATGATAGCTCTGCGATATCTCGAACTTCTCCATATTCGGCTTCAGGCTGCAAGGAAGGTGGAAAGGTGGAAAGACGGAAAGTAAAGGTGAGAGGTCACATAACTCATGCCAATTAGTTGACAATTTCGTGCAACAGGTAAGAGGGGGAGAGTCTGGCATTTGGCTCAAGGGAGGCGTAAAAACACAAATATTTTCAGCTTGTTAGGGCAAGAAATTTGACTGCCTCTGGTCTTGCCCTGAGGGACCTTGTTTGCCTTCTGTGGGGGGTGATTCATTCAATTGAAACCGAATTCAATTCTATTAAGTGCTGCGTACCGGGGAAACTGATTTTCCCAGCCAGGTAAAGCGCTCTCGATTCAGATTTCGATATCAGATTGTGGCTTAAAGCTAGCATTTAGCACTGACAAAGGCTGATTGATGACAGACTGTGGACATTTGGCTTAATGTATGAGCGAGGGGAGCTCGAGCATTAACCCAGCCTAAGTGACACATCAACATTGATAACCTCATCACTGCTGGCATTAGCAACTCTCTCTCTCTCCCTCTCGCTGTCCCCTCCTCCAACTATCTGGCATTCCGTCTCATAAATTTGCAGACAAACGTCGTGGCCCACCTCCTTCGATACAGAATAAAAATCCACTACTGTGCCAACTTCAATATCTCTTTTTTTTCCCGTCCTCGTCGCCGTTTGTCACATAACTCAAATGTCTGACGCCAAAGCTACCCTCGTCTGGTCACGCAGCTTCCTTGTAGTCCGCATAGTCCTCGCAGTCTCTGCCTCGTGCCTGGTGCCTTGTGCCTTGACCGACTTTAATGCCGGCTTGTCTGACGCCAATTTTATACCCGCTATTTATGGATCCCCACACACACACACACATTTATATAACTTTGTTTAGAGTAGCTGAAACTTGTTCACTTTGTTTGAGGAGGAGCGCCAAGAGATAGCCCTAACTATATAAGCATATATAATGCGTGCAGCTTGGATTGATTATGATTTGTAGTTGATAGGAATTATAGCTCTATATATACCATTTCAGCTTCTTGGCTATTGGCTTGATTGACAGAGTTGCTCAGTCAGACAGAACATCATTAGCTATCATATAAAGCTTGTTGAGTGATTGACTAACTGATTGATCAATCAAATGATTGACATTCATTAACTCGGTAAGTTTAACTCGTAAGTTTAACTAATAGGCTATTGATTGACATATTGGTTAATGAAAGTAGAGACTGACTGAATGTTTGACTGATTGATTGACTAGGAATATACAATTGATAAGCTTACTGTTTGATTGACATAATAAATGATTAGCTGATTTACAGATTGATTAACTGTTCGACCTATGAGAAAAATCTCTGTCATTTTATACCGAACTGCTTGATTGACTGATTGAACTGATAAAAGAAGATAACTATGAAATCAATATCGTTTTTATATCATTTTATACCGAGTTCATCTAGCCATACATCGTTGCTCTATTGGCTAGCGTATCTTGGATTCGTGCCAACTGAAGTTCACTTTCCTCGACTGTCTACAGTTTCTCTCGCTTTTTTTTGCTTTGTTGATAAACTATTGCTCAAGTTTCTCTTATTTTCCTTGCTTTTTTTTTGCTGGCACTTATTTGGCGGGTTTTGATTGTCAGTAAAAATGTTGGAGACTTTTTGGCGCCGCATAGATTATGGCTAACTGGCGCCGCTGTCTTGGCAGCCACGAAGACGGAGCTGGAGTCAGCTGAAGGTTGTTGTTGTGGCTTGGCTTTAACTGGGGCCACAATGGGCGCGCCCATTAGTCGAGCATTGGGGCAAAATGTTTGACTTGGCTTGTCAGAGACACGACTCGGCGACTCTGACTCGGCTGGCAGGCAGCTCGACAATTCTAATTTCGCTGAGGACACAATGCTCGACTTGTCCTTGAAGCTGTACGCATTTCAATTTCTTGTCGCGCGCGCCTTTCGAGTGCCACTCGACATCAGGCACAGATCCTGGCAACCGTTTTCAATGAGCTCGTCGAAATCAATTTCATTTGCGTGCAGCCTTTTGAATTTCAAGGAGGCAGTCTCACTGCCTGACTGCCTGTTGGTATGCAACACTTTTTTCTCCTTTTCGCTCGATGCTTCACACACATTCCTTAATGAAAACGAGCTATCACCTATTGTTCCAATTTCTAATTTACACTGCGCGCGTCTCCCCGCCCGAAAAAGTCCTTGAGCAAATCAGTTGTTCACTCGTAATCGAGTCCTGCTGTTGCCAGGAGCGTGCCCATAAAAATTGCATACCACACATTCACACTCACATTCACATTCACATTCATATTCACATTCACTATTAGTGCTCTGAGTCAATATGCTCATGACTCTTTATACTGTTTAGACTCGCTTAGGCTGTGAAAGGGGCATATTGGTTTCAAGAATATTCTATCCTAGAGACTTGTAATTTTAAATATAAGTGAGCATTATCCATAAATCAAGAGAGCTATTCCTCAGCTCAGTAGAGATTCTCTGATAGCTAAATGAACCAGAAGTGAGTAAAATAATCGATAACAACTATTTAGAAACTATCGATTTATATATATGCTCTATAATCTTGTTTATTATATATCTATGAAGGCTTTGTATTCCTGTCGAGCTCAATAGCTTCAGGTCGACAGTTAGTTAGTCTTCATATAGGTCTTCACATAAATGTGTGATAGCAAAGATTTCAATTCTTGTTGCTGAACCATAAGCAAGTATTACACAGTCAGTTATGCCCCAGTGCAATGCTCTTGCCGAGTGTATTGTTTACCATGAGCCATCAGCTTGCCACGCAGGGGCAGCTGTTTGACTCGCTTCCGCTGGAAGCACGTGCCACGGCTGGCAACGTGCACGAAATTCCAGAGCCAACGGTGAACGTCTCGGCATGCCGTTGCCTTTCATAACTGGCGGGCAGACAGATTGACAGATTGACTGATTGACTCACTGACTAGCAGGCTGATTGACTGACTGACTGACTGACTGACTGATTACAGACTGTAGTTGGCTGCGGCTTCTTGTGGCCTCTTTAATGACTTGTTAAGCATGCCAATAATTTTTACAACTTTGCGACGCGTCACAGCGCGAGACGGCGACACGTGCCCAACTTTCGCGACGCTGGCTAAGTCTTGCCCTCCACCTCCTCTTTAAGTACTTCCCACAGCATCCTTTTTGCATGGTCAAGTTCAGCCAACCACGCGTCGTGCTCTCGTCTCTCGTCGTTGCTGATCAACGTTGCGTTAAATTAAATTTTTTTCCTATTTTTCATTCAGTTTTTTTTTTCGGTTATTGCTATTAGATTGCAATCATATTTCAGTCTCGGCATATTGCACACTCATCATTTGCTACACTAGCCTACAGGAAAGTTGGAATTTAGGCAAGCATGGAAAGGTTCTATAAGAATATCTTTGCTGTTGGCCTTTTCTTTGCCAGCTTGATGTATGGAATTGCTCAGGAGAAAAGTTACTAGATCGGATCTCGATTTAAAGTATATTATGAAAATGCTATATATGTACGTTTCTTCTCCTAACCTATACATGTCTGTTCCATTAATTTCTGCTGAGAGAAGACCTATAATCCTTAAATATTTCATAAAAACACAAACTGTAAAAACTCGAAATTATCTCTTGATTTTTGTTGTCCCCATCTGTGTTGCACAGTGTAGTTTCTATTCATGATATTTTCGTTTCGTTCTGCTGGTCTACTCACCCGCTGAAAACGCCTGTCGCCTTCTCCTTAAACGCCGTCAAGCCCTTCATGATGCGACTTTTTGTTTTTGTTCACTGGCTTCAATTAATGTTGTTGTTGTTGCTACAGTTGTTGTTGTTGTTGTTGTTGTTGTTATCGTTTGTGCGCATAAATATTTTGTTGCCTACTTCACGGCGGCTTAGCTTTTAGCTACTCTCTGGGCGTGTCGAATCGCAGCGGGGCTAATTTTATAACTCAATTTTGGTTGGTTCGTTCGCTCCGGCGGGGTTCACAATTTGCTGCTGTTGCTCTTGCTGCTATTCGTTGTTGTTGTTGTTGTTGTTGAAAAGGTGTTGATGCTGCATTTTCACAGTGCCTGGCAAAAGAGAAGTATCGAGAGTTGCAGCATTCATTATTATTGTCTGCCTCGTGTTTTGCTGCTGATAAGCAAAGCCTAACTAAAGAGCTCAAAGTCTCATAATTTCCCACATTTGTCGTTCATTCATTTGTGGCTGCAAATGTTTCTTAAGCGGCTTACGGCCACAAATTTCGCCTGCCATTTGATAGTTGAGTTGAATTTTTGTTTCTAGGGGAGGTTATACACCACAAAGATGACATAGGCAAAACGTTTGACAGGAAAATTTGAATTGAAACCGAAATTTATTTTATAATATTTTTTTCTATTAAATTGGGGAAAATAATAATACGTTCTTGTAATTCGTTAATAATTTTGTCAATCTGTTTATATTTAATTTTTTAAAGCTCGACGAACTGAAAACCCAACGAATGATTTCTATATAAAATTAAAAAATAATTTAAATCCAGAAATATATCTTTCTTTCTATCAAATCTTATCTAAAATATAGCAATGCAATCCAATTATATATTATTCCTATTCATCTACCACTTCCCATTAGTCCAGATACAAGAACAAAAGAAATCAATAACTATCAATAACTATTCAGTCGTCCCCCTATAACACTTGACCTTTAGGCCTTCCGTCACTTACATTGCTCACGAGTATTGCGTAATCCATTTCTCTGCTTGATTATGTAAGCGTCTCACGTAATCCCAATGCCAGTTCTCGTTTTAATATTATTTTCGTTTAAATGTGTTTTTATGTATATTAAATTTTAAAATTATACAACAAAATTTTTAATATTTTAAAATATATTTTTTTATTTTTTAATAACTTTTTTTTCTTTTTTTTTTTATTTTGGTTATGATATCACAAATAAGGTACACAGATTATAGATATATATTTATATATAGACGTAGCTCAAATCGTTTACAACATAACACGTTACGCTGTAAGAAATTAAGAAGAAGAGAGTCGAAGTGTTATATAGATTTTAAGGTTATGTAAGTGAAGACTTTCAATGATTATTTAAAAAAAAATTCCATTTCATATTTTCTATAGATTTTTTAGACACATGAGTTTTGATTTGGAAAATTGATGTATATTTGTATATATATATTTTTTTTTTACTTTTTTTAATAAAATTATAGATTATTAGTTTACAAGTTTTATTAAGATTTTCACTTATAAAATATAGTTGTTTTTTTTTTTTTAATTACTTTATATTCATGGAAAATTTGCATACGATTTCTAAGCAACACACGCCCATTAAATGATGGAGGACAGTTCAACGAAAAAATTAATTTAAATAAAAACTTAATAGAAATAAAAATATAAAGCTAAGCTAATGCTAGGCGCGACAACATTCAGACAGAGTTGAAGTCGAGCCCGGCGGCTGGCTCGACTACGGCTACGGCTACGGCGGCGACAACGACGACGACGACGACGACGAGACTCGATTCTTGTAGACGATCCGCGTTCAACTCTGTCTGAAGACTGTGCGGCAGCTCGGCTGAGCACGCGAGCTGGCGAGCTGGCGAGGATCAGACAATGAGCGCAGCTGAGGTTGGCGCTGCCAGCGCATGCGACAGTTGCAACATTGTGTGGCAAGTACATAAGCAGCTGTCTCTTTCTAAAAGCTATATATGTATATACAGTCTGGCTGGGGTTGCTGCCTTGGTATATACACTGGAAATTTTCGACTACTGGAACTGGAATGCCAACTGATTGGAAGTCGAACGCGTGGGATTTTTTACTTCCAAAGAAAACGATTTTAATCATAACTTTTGATTAGCACAAAATCACTTTCGATTACTTATAATATTTATTTATAATTATTGACAGCTACATATATATATGTATATATACATACATATATATATATATATATACATATATGGAATATAGTTGCTATCTCTGTGTACACACTCACTGGGCACTAACGCTGCGGCGCTTGGCTTTGGCCTCAGCAGGACAACGCACGAAGTGAAACTAACGCCAAAGCCAGCATTTGCCCTTCTTGTCTGGCCAGCCAGTCCAGGATGCTCTGGTCCAGCTTATGCTCGGCGAGCATAATCAGAGATCCTACCATCTCGCTCGCACTCGGCCCACACAGCGCGCCGTGGTGAAAAGCTCTCGTGGAGCTGCTGCGCAGGCTCAGCCTTCAGTGTGGATGTGCAGGAATTTTTGGGCACTCAGCATTGGCCGAGGGTTGCTTTTGGCAACAGTGTAGCAGGTCGAGTTTGGCCGATGGTGGGGGCTAAACCACCTGGCCTGCCCGAGCACCAATCAGCGTGCACCTCCTCACACACACACACACACACACACACACATACATATGAGCACATGTATATAGCTGTAGCTGTGGCATGCGAGCAATGTGAATCTCGGCGCTAACATGTTGCCAAGCACTGGCGGCATTGTTTAGCTAGATATAGATGTGGGTATATATTTGTATAGTATGTAGTATATATGTGTGTATATGTGTGCATCGCTTGACTGTCTGTTATATAGCGCAAGTGTCGGCCATTTTGAATATTTACTTTGTTTGGCTTCAATTGCTTTTCTATAGCCTTGCTTGTGCGTTGTTACGATTTATGTTGCAAACATTTATATATATACATATTTATTATATATTCACATAGACATATATATGTTTCGCTATATATTCATGGCATTTGTTATTGATTGGCCAAGCGTCCAGCCTGAGTTTAAATCAACGATCTATCAGACATTTGAATTATTTGAATGCCGCGTGTTTGCTCACAAATTAATATCAAGTTTTCACATTATTTATGGTTTGCTTTCTTGAGTTAATCTAAATTAACAATACCAATTTATCAGCTGAGCAAATTCGATTGTCTTCAATGAGATGACAAAGATTGTCCTCTCTTTTATTAATGCAATTCAATTTATTTTGTTCATTTAACAACAACTTTCTGAAGTCGGCAGAATTTAATGTGGTACTTGATTTTATAGTCGTCAAGAAGGAAGCGAAAATAATATAAAAAATATATAAATATATATATACTTAAAAATAAATAAAGGCTTTGAACTGCGAAAAAAAAAAATCACAAATATATAAACATTTCAAATAAATAAGCGAGTATAAATATAAATAAATAAAGCGAGTCGTTATTATTATAAAAAATAATTTCATAATAAATATGGATACGTTTAAAATAAATAATTATTTCTGTCGATCTCTCTTAATCATTAAGTAAACACTTCTTTTTTTTATTGCTTTAAAATCTAATTTTTTTTTTTTTTTTTTTTTTTTTTTTGTATTTAAAGATCAATTCAGTTTTAAGTTTTAATAACTACAAATAATCAAATAAATAGTATAAGTATTAATGACCAATCAATAAGTTCACATACAATTTTATTTAAATAACATTTTATATTTTAATTTCAACCTAAAATAATTTAAAGATTTTTTTACTTTTATTTATTTTTTTTTATGTTTACACTAATATTTATTTAAGTAATTAATATTGTTGCTTAAGCAGAAAATAGTACAAAAAATTAATAGTTTGAAATGTTTATAATTTATTATTAATAATTTATAATTATTTATTATATAACCAAATATTAAAAATATTATCTAAATATATTTTATTTATTTAAAAAATATATTATACAAAATATTATTTACATTTGTTTTCCCTCAGTTTATTTGGGTATTGGATTTTACAACACATTATAAAATTATATAGTACTTATTATTTATTTTTAAAAATAAATATTTTTTTAGTGTTGATTTAAGTTTATTTATATTTTGTAAAAATATTTAATATGTAACATTTTAAGCGATTTTTTATTTTATTATTATTATTTATTTTATTTTATTTTTATTTGTTTTTTCAATTGTAAGGCTGCTTGGCAGCCAAAGCTAACTTTCTTCACAATTCCATATCTCATAACCATCATAGCCTCCATGTATATGGCGTCTCGCAGTTCCATTAAAAGTAGCTACTAATCTAAGCAAACACTCTCGGCAACTGCCTCGTTTCCCATAGCACAGGCGAGCCAGCCAATTCATAATCCATAAAAACCTATGGCTCTTAGAATTCTCATCTCTAAGTAGTTCCATATTTTACCCTCCAACCTGCTGCTGCTGCTGCTGATGTCTCTGGGCAGCTGCCCTGACGACGTTGCTAATACGACGCATTGGCCTAACCCTCATAAGCATAGAGCAAACAGACAAACAGACAGACAGACAAACAGACAAACAGTTGCAACTCAGCCAAAAGCTATAATAAAGTTGCGGATGTAAACAACTACAGCGAATGGCTGGGAAATGAAATGAAAATCAACAGAAGCGGGGGACGGCGCACGGCGCACGGGGCCGCAGAGGATTTTCTCAACGTTTTTTCCATCACATTGGCAAAAAAGGATACATTCAGCTAAACAGGAAGTGAGAGCCGCCCAGACAGTCGACAAAAGCAGAGACTCCAAGGCACCAAAAACAACAACAACAACAATAACAATAACAATATTCTGATATGATATTAAATTTCCAGATTTTTTGGCAGTCGTCTATGTGTGTGTGTGTGTGTGCGTGCTTCCGTTTTACTATTTAAACAGAACGCTTAAGGGTGGTGGTGCGCATCCTGCGCCTAGCTAAAAGCACGCAACAAAAATCACATTGATTGACATAAATGAAGAATAATCGAATTGCGCTCATAAAACTCTAAACTAAGTGCCCAGCCATGAGAGCTCCGCTGCTGCAGCTCAAGTGTCATCCCACAAACAAGGCACAGTGGGCTATATCATTAATTTAAATGGCATTTAGTTGAATGTTAAGTACTACGTTTTAAACGTCATATAAAATATATTTTGTAAAAATCAGACTAAAATAGGGAACAAACTGTGGACTTGAACCAGGGACCTCATGATCTGCAGTCGAATGCTCTAGCACTGAGCTATATACTTACATGAATCCTCTTTTCGAATTTCCTTTTTCTCACTTATTCTAGCTTAAAGCTAATAGATTAATTGATACAGATATAAGGTACGTGAGGTCGTTTTATAGTTAAACAAAAAAATTAGATGTGGTGTACACAAAAAAAATTCATTATTTTTGTCATTTTGACTTCACACCGGGTTAGAACCCTGTACCCTCTCCACTTGTAGCTCAATATCCCAGGCTATTGAGCTACCGTCCCCCATCTGTATCGAACTTCTAAACTAATCTTAAACTGAAGCCTTAAAAAAATTCAGGTTTAATAATTAAGAAAAAAAGATAACAGTTTCAGGGGACACTCGGACTTGAACCAGGGACCTCACAATCCGCTGTCGAATGCTCTATCACTGAGCTATACTCCCACCATCTATGCTTACATAAATCCTCTTTTCGAATTTCCTTTTTCTCACTTATTTAAATAAATATTTAAAGCTAATTGATTGATGAAATATTATATTGATACATTTACAAGTATCAAAAGGTCGTTTTATAGTTAAACAAACAAAATTAGATGTGGTGTACACAAAAAAAAAAAAAAAAAAAAAAAATTCATTACTTTTGTCATTTTAACTTCACACCGGGTTAGAACCCTGTACCCTCTCCACATGTAGCTTAATATCCCAGTCTATTGAGCTACCGTCCCCCATCTGTATCGAACGTCTAAACTTATCTTGAACTGAAGCCTTAAAAAAATTCAGGTTTAATAATTAAGCAAATAAATATAAAATTTTTAGAGGACACCCGGACTTGAACCAGGGACCTCTCGATCTGCAGTCGAATGCTCCACCACTGAGCTATATCCCCGCTAGGATATTAATTTCTTGAGCATGATTTGAATTTTGTAATCAGTGCCCATTGTGCAGCCCTCGATAATGTATAGGCGTGGCTGTCTGCTCCATCTCATAAATTGTGCGAAAAAAGTGTCAAACTTGAGTTGACAGGCGCGACAGGCGGTGCGGTGGGGCAGCGCGAGGCAGAGCCACGTCAGCGGTAATTAGTGCAACGGCGCCCAGCAGTCGACTCCAATTTCAGTCAGCAACAAATTGTTGTTGCTCTGGCTGTTGTTGTTGCTGTTGTTGTTGTATCTCTTGCACTAATTACAAAATAACTTTTGTTGACTTTTTCTCCCACTGGCAGCGCGTTGTCATCTTTGTTTGGGATTCCCCGTGGCTTCAATGATGTATGGCTTTTCGTTGCGACATGCTTAATTGGAATGGGTTACGCTTTGGTTCATCCGCTTATGGATAGCTGACAGGAAAAGGCTTTCGGTTTTAATTACCAGCTGCAACAAAACGGCTTTAAAGTTCTCGCCAGAAGCCCACGAAAGTAGCGCCTGGTCATCGGCAAATGGGCATGGATGTGATGGTCTGCTTGTTGATTTAGCCGATTCATGCTGTCAATCCACACGTCCACCCACTCAATCACAAACTAAACGCTGCTCTCAGCTCGATAAGCGCGTGCCACCGTAAACCGTAAACCGTAAGCCGTAACCGTAAATCGAAACCTGAGGGTGTTTTTTTTTTTTTTTCCTACTCTCTGGAGTGAGGAAGACTGTGGCCAGAGATTCCTCTCACTCCCTCTCTCTCTCTTCGTCACAAAACGATTTCGCTTTCGTCAGCCAGAGATTTAATATTTATTTTTGTTTGTGTGCAAATAGCTGGAAGCAACTCAGATATGAGACACACACACACACGGCATGAGGGGGATTCAAGTTGTTTTGCCTGTTATTAGTTTTAAGACTCTGATAGAGGCGCTTGTCTCGTGTCTCTCAATTCAACTGTGTGTAATCGAGACATGGCCTCAGTGAGTGGGGATTCGATGTTTGATTTGGTGTGAACCGAAAACAGTTCGATATGAAATTTATTTGTTGTATTGATTGTAGATTGCCGAATATGAAATGAAAGGCTTAATAAAAGATTTTTCTCAAATGAAATCAACTCTTGAACATATTCCAACTTTCCTTACAATGTAAGGCTGAAAATGCCTTTAGATGTATTTTTCTGCATAATTAGCATATGACAATTTCTATGAATAGTGCCAACCCCAAATGGGCGAGCATCCATTAGGACAATATACACTCACAGTCGCATTCACATTCATATTTCAGCAAACGTGAATACAATGAATAACGACACAAAAGCCAAAGTGCCAACAACAACAAGCTAAAACGTTACGGTCGGGTGTTGCCGACTGCAGAAGCGCCTTAATCTAAAAAACTTAAGAGATATTTTAGAATTCAATGAGCAACAAGGGAGCCCAATAGACTGCTTTATGTTAATGCTTACCTCTGACGACTCACGATGGATACTGCTGCTTGCACGTAATTTGCTTTTCAGCTCAGAGCAAAAACATATTCTCCTAGAAAAAACAAAAAGAATATATATGTTATTAATAATAAAGCTATATTATTTGCCCTCTTTCTCTATCTGTCTTGCTCCCTATATTTCCCTTTTCCAATTTTTGTTTACCTTTCTCGTTCTTACTGCTTCTATATTTCTCTCTGTGTCTGTCTCTCTCTCTCTATTTTTCGAACGGTCATTGTATAAAACCAATATACTCTATTCACTTGTGTGAATGAGTATGAAAAGTCGCCTGCGACTTTATTTTAAGCTAGAATGCACACACGTTTTATGGACGCCCTCTCCTCTCTGCCCCCTACCCCCAACCGCCTCCAGGCTGGCAATGGCGAGCGACACACCGGAAACGTTGCTTTTGCGCCCTCGGCGTGTGTTTTGAGCCTTTTATGAGTTTTTGCTTATGGTTTTTTTTTTTCTCTCTCTTTTGTCGTTTACCCTCGAAATGCATAAATACTTTGTATATATAGCTCGGGCCTTAGAATGTCTTGATTAATGTTGGCATGCGTTGGCTTTTACCCCAGCTGCCGCCAATCGAAGTTCCAACTCGATTCTGGCCTGGCCATGGGATACGGCAATAAAACTGCTGTCACACATCATTTGGCAGGCTCGAACAAAGAAATCTGTAATTTAAAATATATATATTTTAAACATTTTAAATGGACACCTGATGCCCCCGTCGCCTGTCCCCTGCTATGGTGTTGCCATTGGCGTTGCCAGACTGGCAGCATAATGAATCTAATCACTTACGCTCGAGTGCATCAATTATGCTGCCATCAAGCATCACGAACGGACAGGCCTACAGACAGTCTGACAAAATGACTCCAGCTCGACTCCCCTCGAGCCGCCTCTGACAAGCGTTACGAATGCGACGACCGACAACAAAAAGCCAGCAGTAGCGACGCGTCCTTTGTTAACAGCGCAAATTTGTTTGCAGCGTCATCAACAACAGCAGCAACAACAACAACAACAACGACAAGCTCATCAACATCAAGTTGATAACTTTATGATGTATATATATGTATGTAAAGATATACCACCAAACAGCCCAAACGAATGGCAACATCTCTGTTAGGCAGGGTTGTTAAATAATCTGAGAGAGAGATGGAAAAGTATATTGAGTGAGGATATATGTACGATTTTAAACTGTTGAGAATTATTTTATTAATATTTGTAAGGTAAATTTATCATGGCATATCACTAATAAACTGAATAAGTTTAAAGGTTTTAATATTATTATATACATTATGCATTTCTTTTTTTATTGATTCATAAGTTTATCTATTCATCTAGTCAACATTTATATTTACACATATACATATATGTAAATATATGTATATTTCAATTTATATATATAAATATGTAAGTACATACCACCATGATATTTCCCTTCACACAATGCAAAAGAAATGTAAGAAAAGTCTGTTCTGCTT
The DNA here is from genome assembly GCA_035045965.1 of Drosophila aldrichi. NCBI lineage: Eukaryota > Metazoa > Arthropoda > Insecta > Diptera > Drosophilidae > Drosophila > Drosophila aldrichi. The sequence continues at coordinate 254,493 of JAWNOM010000146.1, forward strand.
ACTTGAATTTATGAGAATCGCAGAGAATGGCAGCATTTGCATAAATATTATAGTTTAACTCACAGCACTTCATTTAAGTGACTCTGACTGCTTTTGCTGATGGAATACCTCTGTATATTATTAACTATTTAATAAATTATAATTATTTTATTTATTTATATTTGAAAAGAATAAATATATATTATTTGGTATTCAAAGTACGGTTAATGAATTCCACATGATTAAAGAACTTGATTGACTGAACCAATTTGTTCACATTTATTCATTCCTTCTGCTTGCAAACATATTCACTTAAAAATATATGTAGAATGTCATTTAAGAGCGTTCAGTGCAGAGAGGCCCTGCCTTCCCTTGGTCAGCAACCACAAAAGTTGTTTTGCAGCTTAGGCATGAAAGTTTTCCGCTCATTATGAGAATATTAAATTTCCAAGGCTTGCCGCAGGACGAAGCGGCTTTAATTGCGGGGCGGAGCATGTGAAGACTTAAAAGTCGCCTTTTATGCGGTTTGCCGTCAAAGCGAAACTCAATTAAGCGACAGCTTCCCCCATTTTGATTTAAAAGTGCTGATACGGCAGCAGCAGCAACAAGGACAACAACAAGGACATCAATGGCAAGTCCTTTGTCGGGGGGTTGCCAGCCAACGATCGAAATGCCTATTGAAAGGCATTTTTAATTGAAATTATCTGATGCTACCTTTTGAGCCTTGAGTCAAAAATTTTACGTTTTTCAGCTCTGTTGCGCCGCTAAACTTGAAACTGATTCCAAAACTCATTCTGATTGATAGATATATATATATATATATATATATATATATATATATGTGTGTATATTTGTATATTTTATATGTATGTATAGCTCTATCTGACTTGTTTACAACTTTTGTATGCTAATAGCATGTCTTAAGTCAGCGAAGGATATGCCATAAATCCATGTTAATAACACGCGTTCTCCCCCTTTAAAATGCCCGTTCATTAAGTGAAAAGAGCATATTGGTTTGTTCAGTTTATATCCTCATCTTCCAAGGATAAAGTTGTCTAAAATTAAAGTTGTCTAAAATTAAAGTTGTCTATTACTATATTTGACTGCTACTATATTTGGTTACTACTGCTATATTTGGTTACTACTATATTTGGCTTCTACTACGGTATTTGGCTGCTACTAAATTCTACGACTACTTCTAGATTTCAGTACTACTACTATATTCTATTACTACTCATATATTATACTACTATTACTAGGTTCCACTATTATTACTACGTTCTACTACTAAATTCTACCACTATTACTACGTTATACTACTATTACTACGTTCTACTACTACATTCTACTACTATTACTATGTTCTACTACTAAATTCAACTACTATTACTACGTTCTACTACTACATTCTACTACTATACTATACTATATACTATACTATACTAAATTCTACTACTACTACTTCCTTCCTTACCACCTGATCCCTTCCTCGACCTTGAACGAGTATGCAACAGCCTTGCACAGCCGACTGCATCGTTCGCACTTGTTTTTTGCTGAGGCAGGCGACATTTATTCCTTCAAAGACATTTAAGTAGATTAAGCGACTGGCTCGTTGTCCTTCTCCGCTAGCGAACCCAAATGAACGTCGACAGTAAAGACAATTCACCAGGCACGCCCGGTGCAAAAGGACTTGAGCACGACGACGACAGCAGCGCATATAAAGCCTGCAATATGCCCGAGCACTCTAAAGCGCAAAGAAAAGGGGGCGAGGCGGCGATTCTCTCAAATATGCAAATAGCTCTCGAGCTTGCCAGCGTGGGCGTGGCCCGATGGGCGGTGCAGCAGCAAACAATGAAAGTAAATGCCAAAACATTTTATTGATTATCAGGCAGAGCGTAAGCCGAGACGACGACAACCAGGCACAGTGAGGCAATAGTCATTTAAAAAGCATAAAAAGAAGGAAGTTCTAAGCGGCTGGCGTGGCGTTAGTCAGGGAGATAAGCACACCTACTATGGCATTATTATGCATTTCAAATGATATTCAAAATTAAGAAAAGTTGTCGATCCTTTATATTGGACCCACGTCAATAGTCATTAGCTTGAATGCAAAGACTTAAAGTTAAATATGTAAGCATACCTTTGCAGGTAACTATTCAATTATATATACCTACTATGTTGTATATATAGATACTCCATGTATATATGTACAATATGAGTACTGTACTAAACTATATATAGATAGGAACTATACCTAATGTATACGGGATATAACTCTCTAATATTGTATATAGGAAATACACTTAATGTATGTATGTGTGCCTGGTACTTGGTACTATAATATATACATACATATATGTATATGTAGGTACTAGGTAGGTAGTTCATTTGCACTTTATATCATATACATAGGTACTGTATATGTAGGTATTACATAACATATAGGTTTCACTATATTTAGATAATCTTTTCCCTATCACTCATTTAATTTACTTGCCATCCAAATCAATTTTGTCCCACTGTGGCTACGCTGAGTCGCTGTTGTTGCTACTTCAGTTGCCATTACGCGGCGCCGGCAAGTGTGCTACACTTTTTGCGCTGTCTAACAGCAAGTGGAGAGCTGAATCTGGAGTTTTAGATGCTCTGAGTGGGTCTCTGTGTGTGTGTGTGTGGGTAAGAGCATTGAGCATTTTAATAACCGCAGCGAAGCGCAGAATTGGAAGTAGAAACGAGTGCCATAAATTATGCCACCCACCGGCTCGAGCATTGACAGTCGACGGTCGACAGTCGTCGTATCCTGCGTCCTGCGTCCTGTGTCCTGGCCGCCCGTCGGGCGATTTGTAATACACAACTGGCAGAGCCTCAAACCTGATGATCTCTTCACACTCTCTGTCCCACTCTCTCCCTCTGGATTGCGCTTTTCGGCCGAAGGTTTTGGAGGAGGCTCGCACAGTGGGCGTTCCATGCTGCCGCCCCGTTTGATGCGTTTGATATATGGTTGAAATTGAAAACTTTGCAGCTTTCTCGCTTTTTCACTTTGGCAGCCAGGACAATGCGCATCAATTTATATTGTGTAGCACTTGGCTGGCCAATGCGGCGTCATAATGCAATTGTATAATTTTCTTAAAAGCCGCACACACTCCGGCCAGAAGGACATTTGGCTAGCATGGCTGGCCGCAGGTCCTTTGAGTGCACTCCGAGAGAGAGATCAGAAAAGGCATTAGAGAAATTAAAAACATTGCCAAATGGACAATGAACCCCATTTGGTCAGTCCGAATAAACACAAAAAATAACACTCAGCCAGAGGACATTTGAGGACATTTAAGGGCATTTAAGGACATTTTAGTTAATTGAAACAAGGCGCAAATGCCAATGCAAATATAAACTAAAGCAAAGCCAACGAAAATCCTTGCCAGCGCGCCGCAGTCACGTCTCGCTGCTGGGCTTAGACGCTTAAGCTGCGACCACCTGTGGCGCCGCACGGTGCTCTGGGGGGCGTCGAGCGCTCTGCCTCACGTCTCAGGTGCAAATGAAGATTTATAAAATTCGCAAATTGATTCAACGTGCAAGTGTTTTTTAATTTGCCCACCAAGAAGTTCACTTAATCAAATTTTTATGCGTCCTCTGGGGACACAGCTCACACCTCACACACCCACACACACAGAGTGACAGAGAGAGAGAGACAGGGGTCTGCGGTCGTCTCGATTTCACCCCTGAGACTGACTCTGAGCCTGAGCACTGGCAGTACTCTGTAATTGAGGGTTAAACTAGCGTATGCCCATCAACAGGTAATTGCCGTTCAGATTGCGATTTTTATGACAACTTGTGGCTTGTTAGCGCCGCATAATTCATGAGCTCTCTGTCTGTCTCACTCTTCCTTACTCTGTCTTTAAGGAATACTCAGAAACTTTAAGGAATGTACTATCATTAAATCAGCAGCAGTTTTATTTCCCTTTACTATAACTTGATCTGAAAGAGCTTAAGGTCAAGGCAAGCAATTATACTTTTCTTAAAATATCCCAAGTATCTATATCTATATCTATATATGTATATCTCTCAAAGTCTTATCGAGTTTTTGTTAAATTTATCATCCACTAAACACTCGAAACATCAAACACAATTATATGCAATCACAAATTTTCTGTGTAGCTTATAAATTTTAATATCAAACTTTTACATGAATTCCAATAGGAAAATCTCATTCAGAAATTTGTCGCTTTTTTTTTTGTCAAATTCACAACTTGAGCGACACATTAAAAGGATTTGCCTTGGCACGTGCTCGCTCACTTAAAGCACTCTCAAGGAGGCAACAAAAAAATTGCGTAACTGATCCTTTGGCATATCCTTGAAGTGCCAATTGAAACGAGAGCAAAAGAAATTAGCATTTATTTTCAAAGTGCGTGTTTATTTAGCTATTTATTCAATTTTAATTTCAATTTTTTCCCTCCCTCTCTCTCTCTCTCACTCTATCTCTCTCTTGCACTTGGCTGGCAATCAGTCATGCCTGAGCAGCAAATAGATGCGATTACATTTAATTGAATTCAGAAGCAATGGCAAAAAAAAAAGAAAAGAAAAATTGTATTAAATTACCAAAAGGAAGAGCACAAAAAAATATAATCCAAGAGAAAAGAAAAACGTGACACTACGAAATGTTCGCGTATTCAAATTTCTCTAACGCTAAGTCCCTGAAATTGCCAAGACAATTGGGGTAGAAATGCTTTCATTGTTGCTGCTCCTTATCGACAACTGTCTGTTATGAATATAGTCAATAATAATGATAAGCCTTTAATATAATATGATTTACATAATTTGAACAGAATACTAGAAAATATAAATATTATAATATTATTATTTTTTTATAAATATATACGTATATAAAATGTAGACTGTTTTCATACCACCTGCATATAGCCGGAGAATCAAAAAGAATATGCTGAAAACATTTCAATTAAAGTCAGATTCAATTAATTACGCGCTAAATGATGATGACTGCATTTGGGGTCTATTATGAGTTAGCTTAACCAGCTTAAGAGCGAGGCAGGCATGAAAACGTTTTCCAATTCAGTGCGAGGACGACAAGGAGGAAACGGGACGTCGCACAGCAGAAATTCAATTAACCTCGAGTGCCTCGGCTGCCGCATTGTGTGGCATAAAACAAAATGCGGTGGCATTCGCCATTCGCCATTCACACCTCATCAACATCAAGTGGATGGTGAGGGAATGAGGGAGCGGGATCAGAGCTAGACTGACTTCCCTGGCCACAAACCCTTAGCTACAGCTCAATTGTTAATAATAAAGTTCACATTTGTTTGCCTTGGCCTCCAGCTAGCGAAACTTGGCCAGCGGCTAACAATAAAAACTGCCTGCTGATTAAGAGCTGAGCAAACAAATCCAGTTCACTGTTTGCTTAGCCAGTGTCTAAGCAGCTCGCTCGAACTGTATTTTAAACTGTTTGCCAGATGCCTCCCACTCCGTCTCCCCCTCCCTCTCTCTCTCTCTCTGCTATGTAATTAACATTTCAATTCTATGCTATTTACCTATCGCCTGCCCCAGCTCAAACGTGCCGCACCACATCATCAGGCAAATGTATCTCTTCTGCTCCAGCTGCTCTCTGAGCATCCTCAACCTCAGCCTCTCCTCTCCCCTCTTCTGCTTCTACGTTTCTCCTGTAAAATGCCTCGGCAATAAATAAATTGTTTTCCAGCTCCTGTTTTTGTTGACATATGCAAATTTTTGCTGCCTGCACGCGTACAACAAAGTTTTTTGATTGCTTTTAAGCGCTATATGCACTCTCTCTCTCTCTCTCTCACTCTCTCTTTCTCTGGGTTAGGGTGGACCAGAGACCCAGGCTATTTGCCAGACTTGAAGGTTGTTCAATAAGCTCTGATTGTTTGCTCTTTGCTGGTTTTATTACTTGTTTGTCCGCTGAAGTACCTGATGCAAGCTGATGTATAGCATTTATGTAAATTAGTGGGAAAGGGAGGGAGGGAGAGAGAGAGAGGTTTAATAAAACATATGAATTGAGAATGGTTTGACTTAAATTATTCTCATTAGATAGGGGTGGGGGGTAAATTATAACAAAAACCGAAATTCTAAAAAGTATATATGAGCCTACGTTTAAAATTTGGAGACTCTAGCTCAAAAGATGTAGGAGATATAATTTAATAATTGACATTCGATAAGGTTTTTCATCGATAAAAAAATAATCGGAAAAGTTATCGAAATTATGTGATAAACTCGATATGCGCGTGCTATATACGGACATTTAAAAAAAAAGTTGAAGTCTCTAGCTATTGTATCTTCGGAAATCGAGGCGTTCAAACATACGGACAGACGGACAGACGGACGGACAGACGGACAGACGGACAGACGGACGGACAGACAGACGGACAGGGCTAAATCAACTTTTCTCGTCGCCCTGATCAAGAATATATATACTTTGTGGGGTCTGCCACGCCTCCTTCTGCCTGTTACATACATTTTAACAAAACCATTATACCCTGATTTCCCATTTTCAATGGGTTCAGGGTATAAAAATAAATAAATATCAAAATTACGTTTAAAACGATCGTGAATTGCAGTTCATTTAAATTTTATTGCATACTTTCAAGCGGCAGCTTATTTATTCACCAACCATACACAAACTTGCAAGTTTTTGCTGCATACTTTTGGGATGTGCATATTTTGTATTTTTGTTTTATTTTTGATTTATTAAAGCATTTTTGTTCGCTGCAGACTGCAGGTAAGAAAAAAATCTTTTAGAAAAATAGCTCCTATTCAGCTATATCCTTACGCAGGACGAAAGTAATTGGTGTTTTAGACTCACGAGGAGTAGCGCCAATGTTTGCCTGCAAAGGATTAGTATGTTATCTAAGAACCAAGGACTTGTAAAATTTCCGTCCCAATGCTTATACCAGAAGAAATCTTGTATAACTTGTACAATAAAAGTATGATCTGTATGTCCTTTGGCTAATTTGTACTCCTTGACATTATGCACTATGTGAGATGTCACACGCCAGGATCTGCAAGGATGCGGCTGAGTTTTGTCGATTTGATCTACCATGAATGTCCTTTGACCCTTGGATGACCCCCCAATATTTTGATGTAAATCGATGTATTTGGTCCTTCCGATGTCAACGCATCGAGTCTTATCAAAATTTGCAAGGATATGACCAAGTTAGAGCTTATTTTCTATATCAGGATATTCTTTGCATAGCCATAACTCAGTCATATCCTTGACGATCCTGTAAGGACATACCATTTTGAGCTTGTGAGCAACTCAGCTATCGATTGGCATTCAAGGATTTTGAGGATTCCATAAAAAATGTTATCCCAAATTTTTGCAAGGGGTTTGGTCGAAAAATGGCCAACTGCCACCTTAACTTGGCTATTTGAAGGACTAGCAGCTTGTCTTTTTTACCATAGAAAGTCCTTAGGCCACTGATGACGAATATGAAAGTAGAAGGACGGAAGTCCTTTTAACAACGGATAAATAGGGACTTTTTTGTGCAGAGAAAACTGCCTCTAGCTCAGCCGTATCCTTGCGTATCCTGGCAAATTTGACAGCACACTAAATGGGGTCACCAGGACTACCAACTGGCCAAAGAACATTAAAATCGTCCTGGCGGTTAACGAGATATTGGCGTTTTAGCGTGTTTTGGGTGATTTCCTTAGCTGCCGAGGCCGCTCGGCATTTCAAGTCCTGGACTCTTAGATAACCCCCCAATATTTTGATGGGGATCGATGCGAATGGCTCACACGATCCTAACGCATCATTTTCTTTTGTCCTGCGAAAGGATATGGTGGAGTTATGCCTTAAAAACTTAGACGTGAGGAACTCGGAGAATTCGCTTTGTATTGGAGGAGAAAGAAACAACATATTTTATTTTAGCTCAGTAATGAAATTTATTTAAATAAATATAAATACATTTAAAAAAAAATCATATCTTTCAATTCATTTTTAACTACATATAGCTGAAAAAAAAAAAATAAATAAATATCAAAATTACGTTTAAAACGATCGTGAATTGCAGTTCATTTAAATTTTATTGCATACTTTCAAGCGGCAGCTTATTTATTCACCAACCATACACAAATTTGCAAGTTTTTGCTGCATACTTTTGGGATGTGCATATTTTGTATTTTTGTTTTATTTTTGATTTATTAAAGCATTTCTGTTCGCTGCAGGTAAGAAAAAAATCTTTTAGAAAAATAGCTCCTATTCAGCTATATCCTTACGCAGGACGAAAGTAATTGGTGTTTTAGACTCACAAGGAGTAGCGCCAATGTTTGCCTGCAAAGGCAAGGACTTGTAAAATTTCCGTCCCAATGCTTATACCAGAAGAAATCTTGTATAACTTGTACAATAAAAGTATGATCTGTATGTCCTTTGGCTAATTTGTACTCCTTGACATTATGCACTATGTGAGATGTCACACGCCAGGATCTGCAAGGATGCGATTGAGTTTTGTCGATTTGATCTACCATGAATGTCCTTTGATCCTTAGATGACCCCCCAATATTTTGATGTAAATCGATGTATTTGGTCCTTCCGATGTCAACGGACGAGTTATCGTTATTCTGTGATAAACTCGATATGCGCGTGCTATATACGGACATTTTAAAAAAAAAGTAAGTAAGTAGCTATTGTATCTTCGGAAATCGACGCGTTCAAACATAGGGACAGACGGACAGACGGACAGACGGACGGACGGACGGACGGACAGACAGACAGACAGACAGGGCTAAATCAACTTTTCTCGTCACCCTGATCAAGAATATATATACTTTGTGGGGTCTGCCACGCCTCCTTCTGCCTGTTACATACATTTTAACAAAACCATTATACGCTGATTTCCCATTGAAAATGGGTTCAGGGTATAAAAATTATTTCATTTTGCCTTGACATTCGGTTTCCATATCTGTACAGAATGCGATCTAATGATGTCGAAAAATCACAAAATGCTCTCTGCTGTCTTAATGAATGTAGATCTCCAAGCTCGATTCTCCCTGAGGGCTAAGCTGATTCCTTGATGTAGCATAATGAGATTCTAGAGCAAATACAACAACTACATCATTACTATTGCTATTATTAATATCACATTTAAAGAAATTGTACTGATTATAAAGATCCAATAATCTTCGAGTGATAGCACGCATGAAAAGAAATTGTGAATCTCTCTAAGATAAATACATATGAGAAGCACTTGTCATAATTTTAATTTTATTTCTATTTATATTATATTCATATAATAATTAATTAATTATTGTATTAAAATCACTTGTACTGCTTAATATATGATATATCTATATATCTATATTGATATTATATTGTCAGCTTATCATAGTATTAGATCGATATGAATTGATATGATGTTGCTATGATATTCTTTAGGTTCAGTATTTATTTAATTTTAATAGCAAATCTCAGCTGAGGCCATTCAGGAAATCCTCTGATATCTGCGATAACAGGCCAGCTCCACGCTCCAGGCCTCTGGCAGCTGCAATGGCCTGGCGAACTTGTGGACTGAGCATCTTCTCCAGCCGCTGCTGCCGCTGCCTCTGTCGGCGTCTCTTATAGTGCTGCTCCGACGGCAAAGCTGTTGCCAAAATGCGCACCCGTTCCATGCCATCGCTGCCCTCTGCTCGGTGCTTGGTGCTTGGTGCTGCCTGCGACTCCCCCTCGTGGCGGTTGTGGTTTGTGTGTGGCGCCAATGGTGCTGCCTGCGCTTTTATAGCTGCCGCCGAGCAGCGAGCGCAGCTTTCAGTCTCTGCCCGAGCTTTCCCCTTACTCCCCACACCAGCGTGTGTGTTGAGTTTCGCTCTGCCTGTGTTGAGTTTCTAGGTGGCAACAATTGTAGCTGCCTAATTGGGTGTGCGCGAGTATATAGATATGAGAGGTTAGGTAAACAGTTATCTACACACACACACACACATATATATATGTGTGTGTCTGACCTTATCAGTGTATACGCTATAGGAGGAGCTACAATTTAATTTTGCAATGGCTGCGCGAACTTTTCCCTCGGCTCACAAATGAATTTTAAATACTGAAACTGAAAATTCGTGCAGAATTTGTCTGGAATATCTCTATAAATCCTTTGCCTGCACCGTAAGTGATTAAAGCCATTAACGAAATTATCAGGGATTATAAAGATTTGTACACAATTTGATGCGCTGCCACGTTGACTCGCTCCTCGCTCTCTCTTCCTCCTCACTCTTTGCACCCTTTTCTGTTGACGCCCACTGCGCGGCAGAGACAATGCAATTTACCGTAATCCAGGAGCTTCAATTAATGGAGTGTCGACGTCGTCGCCAGCTAGCAAAAAGGGGTTGCTCAGCAGCCTACCCCAACCCTAAACCCAACCCCGAACCCCGACCCTGAACCCTGAGCTAAAAAACCGTATAGTTGGTAACACAATGAAATGCATTAGACAGTGCCGAGCCAAGATTGTATCGAAGATGAGGGGGTAACTTCTTGCCCTTCAAGGGTTGCCCCGGCTCATTAGCAATCATTTTTTTATTCCTAGTCTCAATGCCAAATATTCTTTGCCTGACGACAGTCTTTTGACGTCAATTCAGAGTAGTTTCTGCCCAGTTTGGCTCACTGTCAACATTTATTGTGAGAAATGTGCGAGAATTCCATTTGGTCAGAGTTTGAGAAAATTGATAAAAAATACCAAGACTAAATGACGTTAACTGACATCATTTATCAGCGTACATAGCATAAAAGTACATGTCAAAGTTCATGTCAGTAGGCAACAAGTACTTTAGCATTAAGAATACTTCATTATTTCCCATTTATATGGGAAACATCTATTTCACTTCAAGTTGACCGAAATGTACTCTCATGTAATGCCTTTACAGGGCAGAAAAATTCTTATGGTACTCTGTATTAACAACTCTTTTTCGATATAGTTATACATTATAAACTGGGAAATGGTTGAGCTGGAACTGAAGCAAGCTCTGCTTTGGCTTTACTTGATCTGTCAAGTTGAGGTGCTGGAGCTCATATAATATATGAGCATATCACACAGACATCATCGCACAGCATAAACAATTATAAACATTAAGTAAAGCATCAATATTTTTACTAACTAAAACAAAAACAAAAAAAAGTTTTCTGGTAGCTGTGAAGCAAAATCGTTACTTTTAGCAGAAATGGAGGAAAATACAGAGGGTCCGGTCGAAGCAGCCGGAGAACCAGATACTGAAATGAGACGCGGTACAGCGAGCGAAAATGCCATCACCGTCGCATCGGAGGAAACAACTCAGGCTGTAGACGGTGAGGCATCGAAGGTTGATGGAGAGCAGACCCTGGAAGTGGAGGGTGACGAAGGTGAACTGGACGATGAAGCTCGCGCGAGGCTCGAGAAAAAGAAAAGGGAGAAGAAGCGCGAAATGAAGCGTCAAGCGAATCTTGTATTGAAGGGTCACTTCCAAGAGATGGCTGATGAAAATGCCCAGGTGACTGAGAAATCTGCACCACAGCAAAGCTCCACAGAGCTGGATGCAATGGGAGAGTCCAAAAGTTCAGTGGAGGGCGAAGGCGGTGCAGGGGAGGGTGACGATGCTGATGATGTTGACGATGCTGGCGATGCTGGCGATGTTGGCGACACTGGCGATGCTGGCGATGTTGACGACACTGGCGCTGTTAGCGATTCGGGTGCTGTGGTCGAATTTGACGATGAAGAGAAGGAGGAGAAGTCGCCGGTGGAGTCGTCTTCCGATGAAGACGATTACAGACGCCGAACCTGTCCGGGTTCTTTTAAGGGCGACTTCTTTCAAAACTTCTATTTCCCCAGTCTGTCGGACATAACGACCGAGTCCGAGGAAGAAGAAGCTGAAGATGCTGCTCGAGTTAGTGCGGAAGTAAAAGAGCCAGAGAAGGAAACGCCTACTGTGAAAGACACTGGCAAAGTCGTTGATCCCACGGGCGGGGAGCCACGTCCGTCCGAGAAGGATGAAGAGCCTGCAGGCGAGGAGCAGCAGGCGCAGCCTCAGTCTGAACAGGAAAGCGAAGCGTCCTCCTCGTCAAGCATCTCGTTCGATTGGCCCTTTCCCCTAGAGGACGAAGCACCGCCCCCTCCGGTCATAGACGCTACGGACTACGCCATGGAAATGCTCATCGAAATGGATACGACACTAAAAGTCGTCCCAGCCGCATCGGACACCGAAATGGAGCACTTGCGCATCGAGCGCGCCAATCGACAAGTCTGCGTCGAGCTGCTATTTCGGCTCATCGACGATGCTGTCGAGGCGGCCGAGTATGTAGATCCCCTCAAGATCCTCCAGGGCAAGCTAGACAAGCACAAGCTCCTCGCAGAGATACATCGCTTGTTATCCGAGTGCATTGCCGCCAAGCAATACAATAGCGACCTAACCAACAAAATGTTCGATTACTATCGACGCGTCGGTCAGCTCAGGTGCTTTGATCCCCTGCCCGCCTCGCAGGAGAGAAAGGAGTACTTGCGACACAGAGAAGCTCTGAGTTTGCTGGATCACTTGAAGAAGAAGGCAGCCGACACAAAAAGAAAGTACGTGGTGCACATGGCCAGCGTTACAATGGATCTCAACTATGTGCGCAAGATCGCGCTGACGTCTGTCGACTCGCTGGAGAACTGCTTTCGTACGACTCTCTTACGCAAGGACTTCGAGGTGATGCCCCGCATCGTCGAACAGGAGTTGCGACGCATGCAAAACCTACGCAATGAGGTCAGCGACAGTCGCCTCGGGCTGATCACCAGGCAGCATACACTGGGCAGGCTGATCGAGGTGAGTCTACCTTAAACCTATATAAACACATATAGTATCTCTCTATCGCTATATGTTCTATTTGATTTTAGTAATATCTTCTTCCAGTCTTCGGGGTGATTTCCCACCCAACCTTCTATCTAACCTACATGATCTACTAACTGCTCTTCTTTCCTTCCCCTCAGCGCAAACGTCAATTTGATCAGATCACGCCGGACTTGACCATGGATCAGTTCTTGAATGCTCAACGTGATGTCACTGCGCTAGGCACAAAAGTTGAAGGTATTTCAAAGCTCTCTCTCTCTCTCTCTCTCTCTCTTCTTTCTCTATTTAATATATTTTTTAATAGAACGAAATTACGAGTTGAATCGTATGCGCGATCGCTGCACCAAACACGTTCATCAGCTGGCCTTCATTCGTGAGAAGACGAGCATGATTTCTGCCACGTTAATGAATCACAGGGAAGATCTGGATGAGAAGTTGGAAAGACAGAGTGAGCTGCGCGACCAGTTGCTCGCACTAAAGATCGAGCACTCGCGCCTCAAAGATCAGAAGGCGCAAATGCACGAGAAGAGCGGACTGCTCTATAGGACTGCGCTTTTACACGATTTCGACAAGACCGTCGAGCACGTAGAGGAGAAACGAATTTACGTCTCGAAATTACGCGATATGGTAAGAGACTTGGAGTCGAACATTGCCATATTTGAGAACGAAGAGCACAGATCCTCTTACTTACTTTCGTCCATGAAGAAAATCAAAAAAAACGAAATGAAGAAAAAACTCAAATAAGATTTTATACACTTCTACACTTGTACAGATTATATAATCAATTGACTACAAACTTTCAAACATTCTTTTCACTTGGCTAGCTTGTCCCCGCCCCCCGCCACCTGCAGCCTACAGTGTTACCTCTCTATAGCAACCAAAGTTGCTTTCATATCTGACTTCTACCTTTCTTTTTGGCTGTTGGCCAGGACTTCATGACGCTAAATTAACTGCCAGACATTTCTATTAGCTGCTCATGAATGCCAGAGCCAATCTACTCCTAATATATGCACGATGCCGTCCGCCTGATAACACTTCAAATATGCCATGGGGGCGGAGCTTGTAACTGAGGGGGGTCACGTTGCTGCGACAACCAACATAGTTGCTACCCCCTCTCCCTCACTCTCCCACTCAGGCTGTCTCTCTCCGTCTCGCTTATCTTGGCACGTGGGCAACGATTTTGCGCCTTTGTCTAAATGAATTTAATGAAATGGAAATGTGCAGTCATGAGTCTAGTGCGTTCACCGTAGCTGACTGTACCCGAGCTAAATATTACTTCTAGAATAATAATTGAATTATAAAGGGGATCTTTATCTCGCTCTCTGGCTCTCGTTCTTAGCGGTTTGTGCTTCGGCACCTGCTTTATTTTCTCAATCGCAAAGCCGAGTGAACCCTTCACTTCGTATTTAATATTTTCTATATTTTTTATATTTTTGTAATACGCCAAGTCTAATCTATCCTGATCAATGCCTTATCAATCTAAAGCTATCGAGACCATAACTATCTGTCTGTCAAACCTATAACTCTTTTATCTGTCGATCGAGTAAAGAAAGTGAATTCAAGAGCTATATGTTATATTAGAGAGAATCTGCAACTTATTATATTATTATTATATTCTATAGTTCTTAAGTTTGCAAAACAAAGAAAAACAATTTAGACATCGTATTTTAATTTCCTGATTCTTAATTAAAGTAAACCGAATTTAAATCAATCAGTACGCCTCCCTATTATTCTAGGTAGCTCCAGGATATTTCCAACACATCTCCTGGGTAACTCCAGGATATCTCAGGGTATCTCATACCCCTTCAACACATATCTTACATCATTTTTGAGCAAACTTTTGTTGCATTCGTTCAGGCGCCGGCAAATGCAACAGCTACAAGAATATGTCCTCGCTTTACAAGCAGACTTCAAGGCACTCACACAGACACACGCACAGCACAATACACACACACACACACACACGCACAAAGTACCTTTTCACACATGAGCGCACACGCTGGCATACCCCAGTTACCCAAGGAGCCCCATGAGGGGTGTTCCCTTCAACTGTTGTTGTAAATCACGAACTGAAACCGTAACCGAAACCGTTAACGTGTTGCGGTTACGCTGCTGACTTTGCTGTGGCAAGACAGACAGAGAGAGAGACAGAGAGAGAGAGAAGGATGGAGAGAGCGAGATAAAAGAAGTGATGAAAAAAGTCATTCCATTTGGGCTTTATTAAATGCGCCAGCGGAGCGGGGGACTCTGTGCGAGTGTGTGCATATGTGTGTGTGTGTGCGTGTGTGTGCGTGTGTGCTTGGCAGGGCAACGAACGTCCTGGTCTCCCAAACTTTTTATTGCGAATTTCATTTTTTATTTCTCACTCTGTATTTATACTCGTTCAGGAAATGAAAAAGGTATATTGGTTTTGGACCATTAGAAACTATATAAACAAAACATGCTCGTGCTATAAATTCTAAAGATATTGTCTTAATGTCATCCTGATTAATTGATAAATACTATAAATATAAAATGCTAGAGATGATACTAGATGGAATGGAATTTCCATAGACAATATAAATACAAAATAAATACAATACAAATTGGAGAGCTCACTTACATCAGATGCCATCTAGATTTCTGCATCGTCGACGAGTATTGTGCAGTTGGTAATGCCCGCCTAGCATTTACCTACTTGTTTCGTCTCTCAATTTTTTTTTGGCGAGGTTTATCAAACTTCTTACATTTGTTTTGTTGTAAAATGCGAACGGCAAACTTTGCGATTTAATGATTCGCTTCTGAGTGTCGGCTTAGGCGTAGGCGTGGCAAGTGGGTTAGCTCGAGCTAGGCTATCGTATTACAGCTACAAGACCTATCGAAATTGTTTCAATTCAGCTTTCCTTCTTCTTATTCTTCTTCTGGGTTTTTTTTTTTTTTTTTGCCAACCCAGATTTGTCAATGCCTTGACACAATGATGCATAACGTTATCTGAGATTTTGAGAGCTGAAAAAGAAGGAATTAATCTTGCTAATGTTTCTGACTTTGGTTTGGTCGACGGCGAGTCTCAATCACATAATGCGATTGTTGATTGTTGCCTGTTAGCTGTTGGCTGTTGATTCTGGACTGGCCTTAATGCTCTTTAGTCTATATATGTATGTATGTATGTGTATCTCCTGCTAATTGCTGCATATTGCTATGGCTACACGCATAATCATATCAGCTTCCACACGATTTAACAGCAACGCAATTGAGTTGCGTTCGCATGGCAACAGCTCCTTCATGTCCTTCAACTCCTGCCCAGCTGGCTGAATGCCCCATTGCAACGGCAACGGCGACGACGACGACGACGCGTCTGCAACACTTTTTTGGCTTCGCATTGATTGCTCCACAAATTGCGCAATTGCTGGCTAAAAGCATTGCAAAAGCATTCAACAACTATTGTTACCTACCATCTCTCTCTCTCTCTCTCTCTCTCTCTCTCTCTCGCTCCTCCTCTATATATTCTATTCAGCTGTCCTGCGCTGCTTCCTTTTTGCTGCCATGACACTTAAGCTGCGATAAAAATTCCACTCGATAAGCATTTTGTTTTGCATCGTGGCATGAGTTTGGCTCCGTTTGCTCTAAGCTGTTGCCAACAAACAAATTCATGGCCATAATCGTTGTTGAGCGACTGTTAAAGCAGCATGTGGATAGAAACTCTCACTTTTACAAGTCTGAGGCGCTTCTGAAGCCCTATACATCAAAAGAAAGCAAAATAAAATCGAGCAAGAAATGAATGCAAAGTAATTTATAGAAACATACAGGGAATATGTTTAATGGAAAATGAGATGAACCAATGAAAATAAGACTAGATACGGTTATTCTTTTAGTTTTTATATTCAAAAGAAAAACAAGAGAGCTGCTAGTCGGAAGTGCTAGAATACAAGATCTTCTGAACTTATACTTCCATAACTCTGAGTTGATTGATTAGATTGAGTTGATTATTCACAGACACACACACAGACACTCATAAACACGCATGGGATAGCATATACACTTGACTTATTATTGCAAGTAAAGTAAAGTAAAGTACATCAAACACAAACACACACACACACACACACACACACACACACACACACACACACACACAGAGAGTTCGAGTTGCGTTTTCACGGAGTGCGGTCGATGTCATCGCGATCCATCGTGGACAATAGCTTGAACTGTGTTTTCCCCTGCGAAAGTGGAAAGAACTTGAAGTCAACGTGTTTGCTGTGGGCGTGGCGTACCCAGCGACCTCAAAAACTACCAGAGACTTACTGCGCGGCGGTTCGTGGAGTTCCCAAGCGGCATAATTCGGTGGTGCAAGAGAGGGGTGCGATTAGCGTCATTGTTTTGGCGTCAGGGCATCTTTCCTTTCCTTGTCTTTTGTGGGCGCGTAATTTTTGTTACTTTAGGCGTCACTCTTGCGCAATATTAAAAATCAGGTGCATTCACTCTAACAGCTGTTAGTAGTGCTGGAAATTGCATCGGGCAATCAGCTGCTCACTATCGTTGGTGAGTTGCTAAGCCTTAGCAAAGACAGCAACCTAGCTGCTGGAGTGAAGTAGCAGTTATTAAAAGTAGTGCATACTTTCGGGCTCTCGCTGTAGTCAAGTTGAGTTTAAGTTGAGTTTAATTCTGCGGGTTGTAAACTCAGATTATATTAGTAGCCATTGCCCACTACAGGCTTCACGCCGTGGTAGTCGGAGCAGAAATGGATGCCATGTTGGAGGACGAGCTGCAAGCTTTTGCGCGTCGTTCCTCGTTGCAGCGATCGCCGCAGCAACAACAGAGGGCGTTGGCGCAGCCGTCGACTTCTTACCAGGCTCCAGTGGCTGAGTGTCAGGCACCCAAGTCACTAAAAGAAGCGTTAGCTCAAATAGGAGCTACACTAGAGGGTTTGTCTGCCTTATTTGGGGGTCAGCGGCATATAAATGCCTTAATGAGAGAGGAGCTGGCTAGGCTGGTCAGTCTTCACAAGTCGGCTGAAGCGTTCTGCAACCGTTCAGTTAAAAACTGTGAGGTGCAGACCACGCCACTCAAAAAAGTAGGCGAAAAAGTTAAGGCAGCGAGCATTAGTGCTACAGTAGGTAGCAATACTCCCAAGCGGTCGAGGGAAGTTGCCTCCGAACAGAGGAAAACTCCCTCAAAAAAGCCGAGGCCCAATAGAAGTGCAGCGGACCCAAAAGAGCCAATGGCTCTACGGGCTACAGCTGAAGCTTCAAACCAGGCCGGTCGACAGTCAAACCAGAGCAGCTGGACTGTCGTTAAAGGGCGAAAGCCTATGCAAAAACGTCCCAGGACTGACGCGATTGCGATTTCAGGCGTAGGTGGTTGCAGCTATGCGGACATGCTTCGTGTAGTTAAAAGCGACCCAAATTTGAAGCATCTGAGCAGCGACGTTCAAGGCATTAGGAAGACAGCTAAGGGGGACCTTTTATTGCAATTGAGTAGGAAGCCGGAGCATAGCGCTGAGGCTCTGCACGAAGCTGTAGGCAAGGCCTTGGGAGACCGAGCGGTAGTTAAAACACTTACCGAATCGGCTCAAGTTGAGATTCGCGATCTAGATGAGCTAGCGACCAAAGAGGAGATCTTGGAGGCAATTAGGGTGGAGTTGAAGGATAGCTCACTCCCCATTGAGGCTATCAAATCGCTTCGGCCAGCTTTTGGTGGACAGCAAAGAGCTACGGTTGCTCTTCCAATTGGGAAAGCTAAAACTCTGCTCGAGCTGTCCAAAATTAGAATAGGATGGGTAGTTTGCCGTATCCGAGCCGTGGAGCAGCCTAAACGCTGTTTCAAGTGCCTCGATTACGGTCATATGGCAGCAAACTGCGGCAGCGACTGTGACTTAAAGGGCGCCTGTTTCAGGTGTGGAGAGATGGGTCACAGTGCCAAAGCATGCACCAAGCCACCAAAATGTAGCCTCTGCATCCGGAAAGGTGAAAAGCAGACGGACCATTCAGCAGGCAGCTTCAAGTGCCCATCTTACCGTGAAGCTGCTCGTAAAATGAAATGTTAAGGTTCTTGCAGCTTAACTTAAATCATTGTGTTGCTGCCCAAGATCTTCTAGAGCAGACCATTAGGGAAAAATGTATAGATGTAGCTTTTCTCAGTGAGCCCCACCACTGTAGATCCAGCTGCCCTAGGACATGGTCAACTGACGTTAATGGCAAAGCTGCGTTGTGGGTATGCGGCAACTCAACGAACGTACTTTCGAATGTTAAGTCATTCAATGGGTTCGTACGTGGCCGATATGGCAGCTTATGGCTTTACAGTTGCTATCTGGCCCCCAGCATGCAGCTCAGTGAATTCACGACGGTGCTCGACGAGCTTGCCGAGGATGCTAGGGGTCGGAAGGCCATTATAGCTGGAGATTTTAACTCCTGGGCGCTAGAATGGGGTAGCCCCACAACAAATGCCAGAGGTCGTATCCTACTGGAGATCTTCGCGACACTAGATGTTGCACTGCTCAACACTGGCCATGAGTACACCTTCAGTCGGGCGGGATACGGGTCTGTTATCGACATCACTTTTGTCACTTCATCCCTCTTTCGGGGAGCAACATGGAGCCATTGCGATAGCTATACAGGCAGCGATCATACGGCACTTCTGTTCACAATAGGTGAGCCACCTGCCAGGGCGTCAACCTTGTGGAGGGAGTCGTATCGGCTAGATACTTTTGATCCCGCGGTCTTTTCAGAGGCCATTCAGTCTCTAGATACAATTGGTAATGCTGAGGCCAGAGCATGCCAAATGGTAGCCCAAATACAGAGTGCCTGCAATAGCAGCATGTTACGCCGCAAGCAGTTCACGCGACAACATGAGCCTACGTATTGGTGGAATACGCAAATAGGTGACATTCGTCGTAAATGCATCCAGGCGAGAAGAAGCTACCAACGGGCTCGCGGTAGGTCAACGTTTTTTGAGAAACAGTTAGCTTACCAGGCAGCTAGAAGACAGCTGAAGAAGGCCATTCGGGCAAGCAAAAGGGAATGTTTTTTACAGTTGTGCGACTCAGCCGAATATGACCCTTGGGGCAGGGCATATAAGATAGTAGTTAAAAGACTATACGCAGGTAGACAGGTGCAGCCTACGGATCGTCTGGAGCTTAAATCGATTGTGGAAACACTCTTTCCAGAAAGTTTAAGCTCCATTCACGCCCCTGAGTCCGAGTCTGCTGATCAGGGCTCAACGAGCACTGAAATTGTTTTAGTTACAGAGGAAGAAATATCAGTAGTTCTCCGAGGTCTTAGAACCAACACAGCTCCAGGGCCGGACGGGATCCCAAATCGTGCGCTAAAGCTAGCCCTCGCCTTGCACCCAAGTACGTTCGCCGAATTATTCAACGAATGCCTGATCCAGGAGACGTTCCCGGCAAAATGGAAAGCCCAGAATCTGGTATTGCTACCCAAGGCTGGCAAACCACCAGATGAGCCATCTTCGTACAGACCGATCTGTCTCTTAGACACCATGGGAAAGGTGTTTGAGAAACTGATCTGCTCTAGGCTGGAGACTGCGATTGCAAGCGCCGGAGGCCTGTCGCCAAACCAGTTTGGATTCCGGAAGGCCCGGTCAACAACGGACGCGCTTGACAAAGTTGTTGGTCTGGCCACTTCCGCTATTCAAGGCACCAGATGGAGGCACGGCACGAAGGAATACTGCATCATCGCGACCCTGGATGTAAGGAATGCCTTCAACACAGCTAGTTGGGATATGATACTGAATGCGCTGTCACAATATAATATCCCTAAATATCTAAAAGAGATAATAAAGAGCTACTTCAGAGGAAGAACACTGGTATACAACACGAGTGAGGGTCCCCAAACTCATACAGTGTCAGCTGGAGTACCCCAAGGCTCAGTGCTGGGGCCTCTCCTATGGAATATCATGTACGACGGCGTACTGCGCTTAGAACTACCAGCAGGGGCGCACACCATTGGCTTTGCTGATGATGTAGCTGTCGTAGCCATAGGAAAGGAGCTCAAAGATACAGAGGATATGTGCAGCGAAAGTATCAATCGCATACGAAGCTGGTTGACTGAAGCTGGGCTCGAGCTGGCGGCACACAAAACTGAAGTTGTCCTAGTCAGCAGTCGCAAAAGAGTGGAAACTGCCAATATAAAGATCGGCAGCGTCACCATTGCGTCAAAGAGGGCGATAAAGTATCTTGGTGTCATGATAGACACAAGATTAACTTTCCGCGAGCACTTAGAGTATGTGCATAAAAAGGCAGCTGATTCTTGTAGAGCTCTCTCGAGAATCATGCTTAACACGCGGGGACCTAAACAGCAACGACGTCTCCTTCTAATGAGCGTCATTAGGTCCGTCATCCTCTATGCTGCGCCAATATGGGCAAGAGCGATGGCAACGCCGAGCTACAGCCGGGGCATTTGCGCGATCTACAGACTAAGCGCAATCAGAGTCAGCTGCGCTTTCAGAACTATCTCCGATGACGCGGCGCTCGTCATAGCTGGTATGGTACCACTGGAGTACTTGGTCGCCGAAGCCGTGGAGCGGAATTCGCACGCGCCTGCGCAACGCAACGCTATCAGGGCGAACAGCATTGCGCGATGGCAAAGGAAGTGGGATAGCTCAGCTAATGGGCGGTGGACGCACAAGCTCATCCCGGAGCTTGAACCATGGGTCAACCGCAAACACGGCGAGGTAAACTTCTACCTTACGCAGATCCTCTCGGGACATGGCTGCTTTCGGAGCTATTTGAAGCGCTTTGGCCACGAGGAATCTGACGAGTGTCCCTGGTGCGAGCGACGGCATGTGGAAGACGCCAACCACATTCTCTTCGAATGTGGACGGTTCCTGGAGGAGAGGCGTCGTCTGGAAGAGGCAGTGGGCCGCTCCATCAGAGCGGACAACATAGTCAACGCCATGCTGGAATCGGAGGAAGCTTGGGAACTAACAAGCACCTTCGCGTCCACGGTGATGATGGAGCTCCGCAGAGTCGAGCGACTGAGAAGACGAGCTGTCCCAGGCTAAGGTAGCGCATAGTGCTTGCGAAGCAATGCTTTACGGCCGTCCCGCAAGCACCGCGCGCTATCCTAGCCACTACGCAACTTGCAACTTTTATATACGTATATATAATTTTGTCAATAAATGAATATAAAAAAAAAAAAAAAAAAAAAAAAACACACACACACACACACACACACACACACACACACACACACACACACACACACACACACACACACACACACACACACACACACACACACACACACACACACACACACACACACACACACACACACACACACACACACACACACACACACACACACACACACACATACATAGACACGCATAGGCACGCACGCATACAGTACTTGAGTAAGCGTAAAAGCAAGGAGAGAGAAAGTGCAGAAGATCATAAATGTTGTCTATGTATGTATGTGTATGCAGCAGTACTCATTATATATAATATATTTGTATATAAGTAAAACGAAGCTAGAGTGCTCACAGCAGCAGAGAGCGTTCCCATTGCTCACTTGAAGCTCGACTGCAACGATCTCTACCTGCCGTCGGGGTCAACATTTGGGAGAGACAGTGCTTGAGTGAAGG